>JASVEL010013817.1:0-26369 GCA_032618575.1 Nicotiana noctiflora
GAATTTATAAGCCGTGATAGTGTATAAAACTGTGCACAAGTGTGGAATAGACTAAACAAAATGAGAATAAACTGGAGAGTCAGGTCCTGCGGACGCTGGCAGCTACCTCGACTGTCCAAATGCAACTCCCAAGCAGCTATAGAATCAGCTCTGCTGCGATGTACCTGGATCTGCACACAAGGTGCAGGGAGTAGTGTGAGTACTTCCAACTCAGTGGTAATAAGCATGGGTAAGACAGCGAAGGTAAGAAAACCCATTATAACACTAAGTAAAGCTATACACAATATCCTGTATCACTTATCAACAAAATCAATATCCGAACCAGCAATATCACCTATCATAATAACAAATATAGCTAAATGCAATGCAATGCATGAATATGACCGCTACGGCGCGTAGCCTGATCCATTTGGGTACCCGTGCTCACTGTGGGGGTTCAGACTCCGGAGGGGCTCCTACAGCCCTAGCACAATATCATGATACGCTGGGGCGCGCAGCCCGGTCCACTACCAGTCAACTATAGTGCAATGCAGCCTCGCAGGCTCAGAAATAGTATTTGAAAACTCTTTTTATCATTTTTCAGTAGAAAACAGTGTTTCAGAAATTCCAGAGTTTGGAAAATCATTTTAGACAATAATAGCTCAGGACTGGTATCAAAACAGCATGTCAATATCATAGAAACAATAACAACGATCCTCGCGGGATCCCAATAACTAGCTCATGGCCCAATGATATCCACAGCCATCCAAGTAGGAGGTTCACCGGCTCAATAATATCTAACACAGTATAGTATCAACATGTCGGACTAAGCCATAGTTCCAATCACAGTCGACCCCGCACTCACAGGAGAGTACGTGTCTCACCTCAATACAGCTTCACATAGTGATATACCAGGGTTTCGAACCCGCTGGTCATCACCCACACCCATTACTCACCTCGACTCGGCTCGAAGACTAGTCCGCAATGCCCTTGCCACGAGAATCGGCCTCCACGGGTATAGAATCTTGTCAAAATCAATAGAAATGTGTCAAAATAGGCTAACGGGACATTACCCAATCGAAACAACTCGAATTACACCAAAAACCACAAAGTTGCCAAAACCCGAGTTTTGGTACGCATCTCAAAAAATTACAAAAGTTACATTATTGAAATCCTTATCTCAACACGAGTCCATACATATAAAGTTTATCAAAATTGGACTCCGTTTGCCCATTCAAATTTATGATTTACCATAACCCAGACTTAGAGCAAAAATCCCCCATTAATCCTTCCATTTTCAGTGAAATAATTGAAGATTCTAAGATAAAATCGTGTATTTAGACCATAAAACATACCTCCAATATTTTCCCGATGAAATCCCCTTCAATTCCCGTTACTTAGCTCTCAAAGAACTCAAAAATGGAGGACATACAGTGTAAGTTCGCTACTGAAATGTTCTGATATTTAACTCTTCTGTCTGGTATTTAACACTGTGCGATCGCAGCCCTTGGCAAGCGATCGCGATGAAGTAATTTGCCTGGGCTACAAATTACTCTATGCGATTGCAATCATCACTATGCGATCGCATAGTATATAATATATCCGCCCTCAAGAACCTCTATGCGATCGCGTCCTGGGCCCCGCGATCGCATTGCTTCACCTTCCCTCACTATGCAATCGCGGCCTAGGCCATGCGATCGCAGAGAACAACTTGATTTTCTCCAAAATTCTTCTACGCAATCGCATGGCTCCTCATGCGATCGCAGAGAACAAAATTGTTCTGCTGTTATGACAGCAAATCTGCTGCTATTTTTAATCAAAAATGGTCCGTTTGGACCCCCGGATTCACCCCGAGGCCCCCGGGACCCCAACGAAGCCACCAACCTACCCTAAAACACGGTACGAACTTATTCCAATTATAAAAACACACCCTTAAACATGGAAATCATCAAATCAAGGCGAATTCAAGCCTAAATTTCAACTAGAACTTCCGAAAACAACATCCAATCAAAAACCCGAACAAACGATATCCGGATGACCTGAAAATTTGCAGACATATCCAAAATCACCTAACAAAGCTACTTCAACTGTCGGAATTCCATTCCGACTCCCGGATCAAAATCTCACCCATTGATTGGATTCCGCCAAAATTCCAACTTAGCCAATTCAAGCCTATTTCTACACCGGACCTCCAAATTCAATTCCTATCGGTCCCCTAAGTCACAAATCACCTCCCAGAACTAACCAAATCATCAGAATTTGATTCCGAGCCCTCTTACCATATAGTCAACTCCAGGTTGACTTTTCACAAACAAGCTTCATTTCAAAAGGCTATATGCCTCATTTTCAACCAGAATCACTCCTAACTCACCCGATAGACTCTAACACCGATATAGAAATATGAAATGTATAAATGAAGGGGTAACGAGGCGGTAATTCCCGTGACGACGGCCCGGGTCATCACATGTATACACTTGATATAGACTCGATATACACTCTGTATACACTTGACATACACCTTGTGCTACACTTTGTATACACTGGAAAAATTAATTTCAATCTGATATTCTTTTCAGTAAGAATTCAACATTGGCTATACATTGCATTCATTCCTCTTAGAATTTTCATTCGACTTCTGAGTCGTCATCCTTTATTCTGTATTGTTTTTAACTACAAACAAAGCATTTGTGATTGTGATTTGCTACCGAACTTTGTGTTGACTGAAATACTGATTTTGAAGTACCGCTACACCAGTGTGTAATTAGTTCTATCCTGGGAGAAAATAATTCATAACCTTGGATACTAGGAGGGGATTAAATTCCTTAAGGAAACACTGTGAATTCAGTGGGCTTGAATTAATTACTGCTTTATTTATATTTACGTTTATAAACTAACGTTTTATTTTCCAGAATTATTATTTACAAATACAGGATAATAAACCATGGAAAGTAACAAGCTTAACGAATTTAATAATTTCTATATTTGTGTTATCCTTATTATTCTGGAAACTAAAACCTTTGTGATTTTGTGTACTCCCGTTTTGGAGAGTAAAGCCTTCGTGGCAGTTTGTTGGAGATTAAAATCTACGTGATTTTTAACTCCAGTTTTAAACGTTTAAACGTTTGTTTGTGTCATTTTTTCAGAAAAATGGTAATGAAACCAGAAACCAAGTTATTCCGATGGTGACTGTTAACGCATCGGCAAGTCATGTTCCGGTGATGACTGTCAACGCATCTACAAGCCAAACACCAGCGTTGGAACCATTGGAAAAACCCGAAAAATTTTCCGGAATTGATTTCAAATGTTGGCAACAGAAGATGTTCTTCTACTTGACTACGTGGTGACGTCCAAATCGACTGCTAAAAAGCAATAGATACGGTCGCAGCAATATAATTTACCCAACTAGGAGTCGGGGTCGAATCCCACAGAGAACAATGTGTAGGCGATTAGGTATGTAAGAAAATTATTGCTAATTATGCAAAGACAAACACTAAGAATGGTGGTTGAAAAAGTATTTATACTTAAATATGAAAATATAAACTAAACTAGAAAGCAAGTAAAATGATCAATGGCTACATGTATGATTGCTTCGGGAATTACACTGAAGTGGTCATGAAATTGCTAGTAATCATGCTTTTTTTCATACTTATAATTGATTTATTGAACTATTCGGATTGTTGATTATAAGGTTAATAATATTCATAAGAATCTTTCGAGTTCTTATGAATCTATCCAAGTTAAATCAATACCTATATGTCTATGATATTAATATAACAAGAATGCATTTACAACTCTTATTCTTCAACCAAACAAGGCAATTAAGTATATGTCTATCTTAATTGCAAATCCTTCACCTGATGCCCGGGATTCAAATCTTGTTCTATTTGATTTTATATGCAACCAAGAATTTCCTCTGTCTAGTTTAATTAAAGATTCGTAAATAATATTTCACAGTTGGCCGAGCAGTGAAATAATTAAGACCAAAATCAAATAAACAAACCACAACAATAAATTCAATATATTCAATCTAAGATTCAAATAACAAGATCATCTAACAAATACATAAGCACAACAAGTTATTTAATCCACACTTTAAGCATGAATATTCTCATAAACAAGATTCAAGTGTTGGAAATAAATACTACACACTTAAATAATCAATACAAAGCAAGGAGATGAAGAAATAAACATAAATGGGTAAGAAATTCTTAACCAAAAGCTTCAATCTTCAAGACCCAAGTGTGTATGCAAAACCCTAGCTTCCAAAAATGTTATCTCTACTGAAAATAAGCCAAAGACATCTTTACAAACGAGCCTCATCGGGTATTAAATGATTTGGGGCAAAAAGGTGCAAAATTCCATAATAGCCCATGCATGAAGCACGTACTTTGCAATTGCGAAATAAAGTTCGCAATTACCAAATATGCCCAGATAAGCCTATTTTCGCAATTCCCAAACAATATTCACATTTGCGAATTCGACCTTATTTATACAGAGTTCGCATTTGCGACAATATATTCTCATTTGCGGAGCTTCATAAGATACTGCATTGTTCGCATTTGCGAACATTATTTCGCAATTGCGATTACTGCCAAATTTCTACTAAGTTCGCGATTGCGAATACTTCTTCGCAATTGCGAAGGTGTCCTTTTTAAGACTTTTTTCGCATTTACCATGAACTGTTCGCATTTGCGAACCATGAATACACTGCCCAGATTTTCTTCTCTTTTTTGGCTTCTTTTGACTTGTTTTCACTTGGTTTCTTCACCATTGCTTCTAAATCACATTCAATCCTGTAGAATAGAAGTAAATAACATTAAATACACGATTTTATCACTTCAAACATAGCAAATGTATTGGTTTAAAGGCAAGATAAGTTGGTATTTTACCAACTTATCACTACGTTATGGCTACAGAAGTTCATCAAGGAAGATGTTCCTGATGTGCCCGATGAAAATCTAGAGAACGAAAGCTTTCTCATGACTGAGGCGTTGAAGCATTCTGACTTTCTATGCAAGAATTATATTCTTAGCCAGATGGGTGATAATCTGTATAATGTATATAATGGCATGGAGACGTCAAAAGAATTATGAAATGCACTTGAATACAAAACTAAAGATGCCGGGATGAAGAAATTCGTCGCCGCAAAATTTTTCGACTACAAATGGTAGATAGCAAGCCTGTTATTACCCAAGTCCAGGAATTGCAAGTGATTATTCATGATCTACTTGTTGAAGGTATGTTTCAAATAAATACTGAATTGAAAGTAAAATTTTTAGTATTTTTACTAACAGAATTTTCATTGAAGGTCTTGTCATCAATGAAGCATTCCAAGTAGCAGCAATAAATTAGAAGTTGCCTCCATTATGGAATGACTTCAAAAATTATTTGAAATACAAACGAAAAGAGATGTCCCTTGAAGATCTTATTGTTAGATTGAGAATCGAAGAGGACAATAAAGCTGTTGAAAGGAGAGGCCGTGGAAATTCAACAATAATGGACAAATATTGTTGAAGATAACAAAAAGAAGAAGAAGGCTTTTGGTACGAAATACAACCCAAGCAAGAAGCGGTTCAGTGAAAATTGCTACAACTATGGGTAAATTGGACATAAATCTATGGAGTATCGTGCTCGGAAGAAAGATAAGAAAATGGGTCAAGTAAACATGGTAGAAAAATATGATGAATCATGTGTCATGCTTTTTTATCGCAACTTGGTAGGCAATCCTAAGGAATGGTGGATTGATTCTAGAGCCACCCGCCATGTTTGTACTGTGAGAGAATCATTTTCTATATATGCTTCTGCTGGACCCAACGAGACGCTTTCCATGGGAAATGCTGCAACGGCCAAGATTGAAGGATGTGAGAACATATTTCTGAAAATGACTTCCGGCAAAGTGGTAACTTTGAACAACGTCCTTCATGTTCCTGAGATTAGGAAGCATTTAGTCTCTGCTAGACTTCTTGTTAAGCATGGTTTTAAGTGCGTTTTTGTGTCCGACAAGGTTGTAATAAGTAAGAATGATATGTTTGTAGGAAATTGTTACCTTACCGAGGGCCTTTTCAAGTTGAATGTAATATTATTAAAAATAATAATAAAATTTCAGCTTCGTCTTACTTACTTGAGTCAAATAATTTATGGAATGAATGTTTGAGTCATGTCAATTATAAAACCTTGTGGAAAATTATTAACTTGGAAGTATTACCTACGTTTGAATGCGAAAAATCTAAATGTCAAATATGTATGGAATCTAAGTATGTTAAACATCCTTATAAGTTGGTTGAAAGGAATTCAAATACTTTAGACTTAATTCACACAGATATTTGTGACATGAAGTCAATACCATCTCGCGGTGGAAAGAAGTATTTCATAACTTTTATTAACGACAATACTCGATATTGCTACGTTTACTTACTTAATAGTAAGGATGAAGCAATAGATGGATTCAAGCAATACAAAAATGAAGTTGAAATGCAACTTAACAAGAAAATCAAAATGATAAGAAGTGATAGGGATGGTGAATATGAATCTCCTTTTGAACAAATATGTTTAGACTATAGAATTATTGATCAAACAACGGCCCCTTACACACCCCAATCCAATGGGATTGTATAAAGAAAGAATCATTCATTAAAGGACATGATGAACGCATTGTTGATAAGTTTTGGTTTTCCACCGAACTTGTGGGAGGAAACCATTCTTACGGCTAGCCGAATACTAAATCAATTATCCCATAGCAAAACACAATCCCTTCCAAAAGAAAAATAGAAAGGAAGGAAGGCAAATTGAATTATTTGAAAGTGTGGGGGTGTTTGGAAAAAGTGCAAATTCCTAAACCCAAAAGGGTAAAAATAGGACCAAAAATCGTTGATTGTGTTTTATAGGATATGCAACTAATAGTAAAGCATATCAATTTTTGGTTCATAAATCAAAAAATCTCGACATTCATAATAATACGGTTATAGAATCAGATAATGTTGAGTTCTTTGAAAATATATATCCGTATAAAAAGGAATGCGAATCGGTTGGTGAAGGATCCAAACGACCTCGGGAAGAAGCAAAAGAAAGTACATTTAATCAGGAGAATCCAAGACGTAGTAAACTTCAAAGAACGTCTACTTCATTTGGATCAGATTTTTTGACTTTCTTATTGGAAAATAAGCCTCGAACATTTGAAGAAGCTATGTCTTCTTCGGAATTATTATTCTGGAAAGAGGCGGTCAATAGTGAATTAGAATACGTATTGACAACCATACATGAGAATTGGTTGATCTTCCTCCAGAAAATAAACCTTTGGGTAGTAAATGGATTTTTAAAAGAAAAATGAAAGATGATGGCACTATTGATAAATTTAAGGCAAGACTTGTTGTGAAAGGGTTTATAGACAATGAGAAGGTCTTGATAACTTTGATACATATTCTTCAGTGACTAGAATTATGTCCATAAGAATGTTAATAGCTTTAGCTGTAGTATATGGTCTTGAAATTCATCAAATGGACGTAAAGACAGCCTTCTTAAATAGAGATTTGGAGGAAGAAATCTACATGGAACAACCTGAAGGGTTTGTGGTTCCAGATAAAGAAAAGAGGGTATGTAGACTTGTTAAGTTCCTCTACGGCCTAAAATAAGCACCCAAACAATGGCATGCGAAATTTGACCAAACAATAGTGTCAAATGGTTTAAAGATAAACAAATGTGATAAATGTGTATACATTAAAAATGCTCCAAATCACATAGTCATTGTTTGCCTATATATGGATGATATGCTGATAATGAGTAATGGCATTGCCAATATAAATGCGACTAAGCGTATGCTAACTAGCAAGTTTGATATGAAAGACTTAGGAGTTTCAGATTTAATTCTGGGGATTAAGATCCAAAAGACTCCTCAAGGTCTGGCATTGTTCCAATCTCATTATATTAAGACATTACTTGAAAAATTCAAGCACTTGGGCTTTAAAGTTACAAAGACTCCAATTGACATGAATCTTGCATTAGCAAAGAACAAAGGCCAAAGCATATCACAATTGGATTATGCTCGTGTGTTGGGATGCTTAATGTAGATCATGAATTGTACACGATCACATATATCTTGTACTATAAATAAATTGAGTCAATACACGAGCAATCCAGATCAAACTCATTGGTTGGTAATGAAACGAGTTTTGGGATATTTAGAACATACCCAAAACTTTGATTTGCACTACAGCAAATATCCTACGGTGATTGAAGGATATTGTGATACAAATTGGATCACCGGTTCAACTGATTTGAAGTCCACAAGTGGATATTTTTCACTATTGGTAGAGGAGCGGTATCTTGGAAATCGTCCAAACAAACTTGTATTTCCCGCTCTACAATAGAGGCTGAGTTCGTAGCCTTAGATAAAGCCGGTGAAGAAGCTAAATGGCTCCAAAATTTCTTGGAAGACATTCCATTTTGGCCCAAATTGTTGGCATCAATATGCACAATGCGATAGCCAAGAGGCAATTGGAAGGGCTGACGGTATGTAAAACGGTAAATTTCGTCATATACGACGGGGACATAAAACCGTTAGGCAATTACTCTCTAGAGGAATTATCACGATTGATTATGTAAAGTCAAGTGATAATGTGTCGGATCCACTTACAAAAGGCCTAACTAGAGAGGTAGTTGATAAATCATCGGGGGGAATAGGACTATAGCCGAGAACAAGTCATTGTGGCAGTAACTCTACCTAGAAGACTGGAGATCCCAAGATCTAGGTTCAAGGAGAACAAACAAAGTCATTAATGAGGGTTCAACATTGTCAAACAAAATTTTTGGTCCATTCGTGTTATGAGACAATGTTCAGTACCAAGGATAAAGCATTAAGGCTTTTTAATGATTTTTTAAATTTGATACGTGGTATATCAAATAGTGTATCTACAGGATGACATGTTTAGGAATCACCTATGTAAGTATGAAGTGTTAGCCGCTTCAAGGAGAATTCTGCAAGGCTAATTCTCTACGCCCTTATGAAATCAGGCGGTGTTCATGGCTGAAACGAGCACAACAATGAGAACCAAAGATGGTTAAATGTTGATTGTGTGACTTATGGTTGTCTATACACTAAATTTCGACGGTTCAAAGATATCAAATCTACCGATTGACCGAGTATATCCGACATAATTCACTATGGAAAGTTCAAAGAGAAACCTACTTATCTAGATGCAATTAATCCTTGCCTGCGAATCACACAAGTTTTTCATGCATACTTTCGTGATATAGCCATTCCCCATTTATGTGGGGGATTGTTGAGTTTTTTTTAAGATAAAATAGTCTTAAAATGAGAGTGAATGGGAAATAAGATGTGGATTTGGATTTGGTCAAATGATCGATCAATTAATTAATTTTTTGGACCAAATTTATTTGTTAATAGTGAATATTAACGTGATATAATCCGTATTTATAACGGATGTTATCCAATTCGTGTATTGTGTTGCACCAACAGGTAACAAGCTACCTATTGCACCTCCCACCATGGCCTAGTGCTCCTCCCACCAAGCAAGTGTTCATTCCACCATGTAAGTGCTTCCTACATGATAGCCTAGTGCTTGTTCCACCATGGAGGGGGCGAATTTCTCTCAAATTACTGCTATAAATAAAGCAGCAGTTAGAGAGAAAGAGACACACCGGAAAAAATACTCGAAATACACTCTGTATACACTTGATATATATTCGATATACACTCTATACACTCGACATACAATCTATATACACTCAGTATACACTGGAAAAACGAATTGCAATCTGATATTCTCTTCAGTAAGATTTCAACATTGGCTATACATTGCATTACTTCCTCTCAGAATTTTCATTCGACTTCTGTGTCATCCTCCTTTATTCTACATTATTTTTAACTACAAACAAAGCATCCGTAATTGTGATTTGCTACCAAACTTTGTGTTCGCTGAAACACTGGGTTTGAAGTACCGCTATTCCAGTGTGTAATTTGTTCTATCCTGGGAGAAAATAATCCATAACCTTGGGTACTGGGAGGGGATTAAATTCCTTAAGGAAACACTGTGAATTCAGTAGGCTCGAATTGATTACTACTTTATTTAAATTTACGTTTATACGCTAACGTTTTATTTTTCAAAATTATTATTTACAAATACATGATAATGAATCACGGAAAGTAACACTAACTTCATGAAATAAACAATATTCGGTCAAGCTTATTGAAAAGAAAGAGACAGAATATTATTCTCTTAGAGTTATTCGATTGTTAAGTACTTATTGAGTGCCAACAAGACAACAATTATATACATTTGGAGGAATGTAAACAAATATGCATACTTCGAGCTAGCAAATGAAGGTCGCAACATAAAGAAAATTTTCTAGCATGGAGAAACACGTTTAAGAAAATAAAATTGTTTCTCCAGGCGCTAAGCAATGTAACTATTAATGTTTTTCGGAATCAAAGATCGATCGTCGAAACAATGTGAATAAAGTGATTAGTATAAGGAGATGGTAAGAACTAAATGTAGAAGACAGAATAAACGAGCAGTAGTGATAGCAGTAATAGAGAGAGAGATATGTCTTATTATTCGAAAATCAGATCCCTTACAAATGGGGGAGGCCCTCCCTTATATAATGAGAGGGTCCTCTCGCCCAACTTATTACATTGACGCCCCGATATTATAAGCGTAATCAAAATATAGGCCGGGGGACTGGGGACGCCCTCTTTAATGGATCCGCTAGTTTGATGTCTCATAGGCGGGGCCACGTCCTTCTTGTCACGCGGCCGTCAATTAGGACGTCCATGGATGCTGCCGTCCTCAAATGGGGGCGGCCTCCTTAATTATTTCATCGGGGCCGGCCATGGGTATACGTGGCCGTGTCATACCACTTGTTTGATTTACCCCCATACAGATAGTCCCTCCGCCTATTGGAGATATGCCCGGGGCGTTTCTTCGATGGGCTGATAGATTCAACCCACGTTGGGTACTGTGCGGGTGTGCATACGTGGCATGTTCTTTCGAACCGTCGCCTGCAGGCGGCGTGCGTCATTATTGCTGCGGTTTTCGATGCATAGTCATAATGGGCGATTTGACGTTTCAGTTTCCCGCACCTTTTCCGGTACAAAACTCTTCGAATTTCGTGCGATAATTTTTTTTAAATAGGAGGCAGTTTCAATATCCTTCTTTCTTTTAGTTCATCAGAGATCTTTCGCCTCTTTCTTCCTAATTTCTCTTCTTCCGGCAACTTGCATTCCCTCCTTGATTCCTAGTTAGTGACCTTAATCATAAAATGGCCAAAGGTAGCCGTCGTAAAGAGCCGGAGCGGGCAGAGGCTGGCTCTGGGGCTCCCTGGCAATCTAGGGATAAAAGTAAGAAGAAGAAGAAGGAACTCGTTCCTCTGAAGGAAAGTAACCTTCTTCCTCGAGATTTGTACGCGCGAAAAGACTTCACTCACCCGGCAGATGCCGATACGTGGGAGAGGTCCGTTATATGGAGCTTCAACTGAACAGTCTCCGGGCGGCCTGCCGCGTACTAGAGACGGTGGAGATGAGAGTGGCCGGAGATGACATGGTGTATGTTCACACGCCAGGATTCTGTGCCATCCACGAGTATCCATTTATCATGGGGTGCGACCTCCCCATATATCTTCTGGCGGAGGCATTGTGCCGCTTTTTCAACATCTGCCCGGCCCAGTTGACTCCGTACACGTGGAAGATCTGCCGGATCTTGACAACGTATGCATCCAGGGCTGAGGTGGACGTCTCCGTTCATCACTTGCTGCAATTGTTTAGTCCCCGCTACATGCGGGGCAAGATGCTACAGCTAAAAAATTGAGGGTCGAAGGGCTTGCTCGTGGAGGCGGACGATAAGCCCAATCGTCAATTTTGGACGAAATACTTTTACATCCGTACTTCCGATTTAGTGGTGGACGCAGCCGGCTTTCCGGATATATGGAACCCCAACTGTAAGTACCTACCCGTCCCTTTCATGTTTTGATTCGTGGCATCGCCGTCACATTATTTCTAAGGCATTAACATTTTCTTTGCTTTTCTTGTGTAGTGGTGGAGCGTACGCCCAATCAAGTTCCCGGCATTAGGGTGTGGGTGAACCGTTTGATCCCTTTTGCCAAGGAATGTAGGACGTGGGTTGCGTTTGGTCAGAAGTACGGCCTCGCGAGTACGGCTCTTACTTGCCACATTTTCTTTTTCTTTGGCCGTAGCCGTAGCTAACATAAGTTTACTCTCTTTTGTTGCAGCTCGGAACGTGACACGGAGGCGGAGACGCCGAGCCGTCAGTCCTGCTTCTTCAGAAACTGAGCTTGTGGCCTCCGTTAGGCAGGGCCTTCCTGAGGCTGATCAAGCCGAGGAGAGTCCGGCGGACAACGCCACGTCAGGTGGCGAAGCGACTGAGGTCGCCGACCCGAATTTTGAGCGGGCTGTTAGGGAGTCCCACCTGTCGGCCACTCCCGGTCCCTCAAGTTCTGCTCCTGGGCCGTCTGCTGTCCCGGCGCCTGGAGCGGATATAGAGCTCCCACCCCTTCTGTTGAGGAGGGGCCCCCTGCGCAAGAGGAGACGGCCGAGCGCAAGAGGCGCCGACTACTTACCGGAAAGGGGGTGGTTGTAGACCCTGGGCGGAAGAGAACTGAGGCCCGTCGCCCGGATTCGAGGCCAGTCCCTTTGGGCGACGCCATTCGTCCGGGGAGGGCTGATAACTAGGAATTTTGCATGATTTTGAACCCCGTCTTACCTTAGCTTTATGCATAAAATGTGATTAAGTGGCTCTGAATTGCTTACAAGTGCGCTAATTTGCAGGTTTGCGCGAATAGAGGATGAATACCATCAAAGCGGCTCAAAAAGGAGTGAAACCAGCAAAGTGCCAACAAAAAGAGAATGGAATTCAAGGAAGCCTGTGCGGACCGCACTGTTTTGGTGTGCGGCCGCACAGGCTGGTTCAGAGACCAAGGAGATTCAAGCAAGAGCTGTGCGGACCGCACTGATTTGGTGTGCGGCCGCGCAGGTGAGGATCAGAGAAGCTTCAATTGCAGGCAAGACCCACGCGAACCGCGAGACAAAACAGTGCGGTCCGCGTTACTGTGCTCACGCGGCCGCAGGACATATCAGTGCGGCCCGCGTGGGTAAAGGATCAGAGGCCATGCAAACAGAGGATTTTTACAGTGCGGCCGCATGTCAAATGTATGCGGTCCGCGTCACTATTCCCACGCGGCCGCATTACAAAAGTATGCGGTCCGCGTGCCTGTTCCAGTAGAGGACCTTCAGCAGCCAATTGCCTACGCGGCCGCACGACAAAAGTGTGTCGCGTGAGTCCCGCAGGGGCATTTTTGTCCGGAAATTTTAGGGTAGTATAAATAGCTTCTTTTTCTTTTTTAGGTCAGATTTTATGATACACTATAGCGGAAGAGCTCGTGAGCAACCTTTATACGCCTATTTTAGGCAATTTTGTACTAGTTTGACTTTGAATTTCATTTCCCATTAATTATTATGTCAATTTTATCTTTAATTTCTTCTTCTTCTTCAATTTCTATGTCTAGCTAAACCCATAGCTAGGGTTGTAGCCCAACCCTAGTGTGGGTAATTGATGGGTTAGAAGATTAAATGCATGGATGATTGTGGGTAATTGGTTTTGGGTTGAATGAATGTATTTAATTTGGATTTTGTGGTTGCAAACATGAAGTCTAAATTTGTGGGTTTTGTGAGCACGTCATTTTTGCACCGAGCAGACAATTCCAAAATTAAAATAAATATATTTTTGAGTGCAATTACTTGCTTTGCTTGGAATTAGCTATACTTTTGAGTTTGAATAAGTAGAAATTAGAAGAAAATCAAAAAAATAGGTTGAGTAATTAATTAGTTTAGTTTTTAGAAAATTAAAAATAGCTTAAGTAGTAGAAATTAGGGAAAAATAGCAGAAAATTACCAAAAAATACTAGAAAATTAGAGTAAGTAGGAAAATTAGGATTTATATTTTTCATAAAAGAAAAAGAAAAAAAAATATAAAAGAAAATACATAAAAAATAGGTTAATATCAGAAAATACAAAAATATATATGTTGTGTAATAAATTTGGGCCAATTGTGGTCCAAACCGTTGGCCCAGTCCCTAAGCCCAAAGGAAACCCGGTCCAGACCTCTAATGGACTTGATCCCAGCCGTCCAACCTCGTTGATCTAACGGCTGGGATATTTAGTTGAATTTAGGTTTTAATTAATAAGAGAGAAGCGATCTGGGCCGTCCGTTCTAATTGATCTAACGGTTGATGGCCTTAGTCTCTTTATCAATCGAACGACGCCGTTTTAGTAACGCGCGTATGAGCCGTCGATCTCCATCAATTGGACGGCTCAGATTATCTCGGATGCCTTGGCTATATAAGGCTTTGGTCTGAATTCTCGCCCATTTGTTACGAACCCTAAAGACAGCCGCCTCTAATCGTCTTCACCATCCTCGTCTGCAACCCTAAACGGCCATGGCGGCCACCACCTTCCACGGTGGTCGCCGGCTCCTCTTACCCCTCTTCTCATCTTCTCCTTCTTCTTCATGTCATACCACACCCAAAACCCAGAAAAAACACCCCGTTCTTCAAAGTCCCGGTCACCGGAGTTACACCGGTGACCACCAAAGTATGAAGATCCACCTAAAACCAATGCCGATCTCTTCCTCTCCACTTGATCTATCACCCTACCCCATTGGTTCCCTTCGAATCTCACTAGATTTCTTCGAATATCCAAAATAAGGTCACCGGAAACCTAACTCCGGTGACCCCAAAATCAAAACCACCCAAAGGTCTCATCTTTCACACCTCTGAACACCCCTTACAACTCAAAACCACAAAAAGGCTCCCCCTTTTGAGCCTAAAAGAAAGACCAGAGGGAAAATTGAAAAAAAGATATCTGGAAAAGAATAAAGAAAAAGGAAACAAGAAGAAAGGCTAGGGAATCAGAGAGTGAAAAGAGTGAGGAAAAGAAAAGAATAGGAAGCTCGGGGGACCGGCCCCGCAAGCTAAGTCCCTGATCCCTTTATTTGTTTTCTTTTGCGTTTTTATTCTGCATATTTTTCTGTTTGATTTGTGTTTTGCATGCCTTCTTTGATTGTGTATCTCACATGTTAGTCATAGGATTTTTACTTGCTTCTCTTTTGTTTCTGTTTAATACTTTTGTCCTCGATTTGGTTCTGTTTGGTTATGTTCTCTAGTTCGTCTTTTCTGTGTTGCTTTTCTCTAATGGTTGCTATCTCTGCTGTATTTCTTAGTTGTTTTGCATATTAGTTTTAGGGTCTCTATTTCTCTGCTTACCATTTGCTCTTTTCTTTTCATATTAATCTCTCCAGTTCCTTCGCATGATAAGTGTCGATTGTTCTTGTTGATATTCTGTTCCTTTTCTTTTTGTTTATCTCATTTTTGTTTTAATATGCCTGTATATCCTTGCCTTGCATGTTCTGATTGATTTGTGTTTCATATGTTAGTTGTAAGGCTATTCTTGGTTTTCTTTTGGTGATTATGTTCTTACCTCGAGTTTGAGCTTCACATGCTAGTCTAGGATTCTGTATATCCTCATCTGTTAACCTGTTTCTTCTTTTAAATCCTTGACTAGTTCCTTTGAACATGTTAGTCATAGGGTTTATGTTGGTTTTCTGATCTTCATTTTTGTTTCACATCTCTTGTTATCTCGATCCTATGCTTCTCATGCTAGTCTAGGACCCTTCTGCTTATCTTCTCATGCTGTGAGTCCTTGTCTATTACTCTATGACCACACTGATTTCTTAACTTGTTCATCTCCTATGTGTCCCTGTGTTCTTTAGGGCCCGTTAGTGATAGGACTGGGCCTCTTTTAGCTTTCATGGTGTAGCTTTCTCCTATTGTTATGCATGCTTAGCTTAGCTCTATTCTCTTTTCACACTAAGTTGTTTTTGAAGCACCCTGATTGAACTTTCCTATTTTTCTTCACTGTTTCTCTCGATATCCTTCTCTTCTTCATCTTCATGTTTATTAAGACTAGGCTTAGTACTTGAAAAGGGATTTTGATTGCCATTCTTAGTCCATTGCTCTCCTGTTTAAAATAAGTCCTATTTTATTCCCTTGTTGACTGTTTTCTGAGAGTTTTAGTGTCTATATGTCTATACCCATGAATGCTAAGTGTTTTGGGGTTCTTTCCAGTATGTCACCTGACATGAATTGATTGTGGCTAAGCCTATTTGATCTTAATTGACACTTTGCCATGTGAGATTGAGTTTGTGAGTCTGACTGATTAAAACTCAACATTATCCATCCTCTCTTCTGAATTTTGATTAGTTGATAAACATTGTTTGGTTTCATATGGTTATGTGTACAATTATATGTTGAAATGGCTAAAACTGCAATAGTTCCATGTTAGTTGAACACTGTTAATGCTTTCATGCTTAGGTGAATTGGCTATAGCTGCTAGTGCTAGGTCTCATTAATTAGTTAGTTTTTTAAATAGGAATTAGCTGAAAATGAACAAAATAGGCTATAAGTTTAATAATTGGCCTAAGAATGGTCAACCTTGCAAAGGGTTGACCAATTCTGTGAGCCCTAACACACAGCTCACTGTTAAACAGTGGCTGGTTGTGCAAAATGGCTGCGTCTGCAAATGCGGACTGGCCCAGGCTCTCTTTAGAGCCCTGAACAGCAAAGTGGCCAAATCCGTAAAGGTTTTGGGCCCAACTGTTCAGTATATGGCTTTAATAGCCCAAGCCAAGTCTCAACTTGAGACTGGCTAAATTTTAAATAGGTTAATCATAACAATAAAACAGGCTATGCCTGCAATTAGTTTAAAATTGAAATAATTGGTCTTAATTGACTGGAATTAGTTTAAAAGTGGCTAAAATTGAAATAGTTCTTAAAAAATAAAACTGGCCAGCCCTTAAATACTAATGCCAGGGCTGGCCATTAGTTAAATAGGTGCAAAACAAGCTGAAAATCTGCCCTAGGTAGGCTAGTAAATCAGCAGTGCCCTTAGGGGCATAATTGGGTATTAAAAAAGGTAAAATAGTAAATAGTTAGAACTTAAAAGGGTAATGGAGACATTTATGCTCCTGATTTCTGCAATTTTGCAGAGATTTAGGGGTATAATGGTCTCCTAAAAATGGGAAATCTGTAAAAATCTTTAACTATTAGGGATACATTGGTAAAAACCCATAAAAGAGAATCTTTAGAACCTTCCAACACATGCTGGAAGGGTTTTGATAACTGAAAATGGGGACTTAAGTGTAGATTTGATAATTTTAGGAGGGGAGAAGTGGGATAAAATCCCATAACTTTCTCCCCAAGTTTCAGCCTTAGGTTAGCTATAAATACACCTTCAAAAGGAGCTGAAAAGGGGGTTCCAATCTGAGTAATATAGGAAATATATCTGGGTTCCAAGCTTAAGCAATCTGAAAATATATAAGCTGTTATAATTAGCAATACAACAGGAGGATTTTTCGGTTTTCTATCGAATTTCTCTGAGTCCTCTGCTTTGGATTACTGCTCGTTTGCTGTTTGCTGTGTTGCTGTGTTGTTCTACACATTTGGATCTTCACTCTACTGTTGCATTCATTGTTCGAGTCTTGCTGTTACTTACCTGCTTTACCCCCTAGAACTCATTGGTTCTTTTTGCTGAATCAGGTACACACCCTGTTCAATGAAGCTGTATTGTTGAGATGCATTAATGGAATGAAGTTCCTGTTTTAACTCGTCCTGTCATTTTGTATTCTTTAATTAATAGCTTAATTGTAGTAGTATGTAGTAGTTGAAAAACAGAAAAACGATACTAATGCTGTAATAATGTAGTACTAGCAGTAGTATAGTAGTAATATAGTGTAGATAGCTTGTCACTTAGTTTAATTAGGAAAACTTAAAACATAAGTTAATTAGTAATACCTGCAATATTAATAATCTGATAATGAACTTCATGAAGAAATCAGTAGTGTAATAATAGCATGATTGTAGATCACTTATCATTTAGTAAAATAGGAATCACGTTGAAAAATCAGATTCAATCAACTCACCTGCATGCTTTAGAACAATAAATTCACCTAGCTAATTTGTTCCATTAACTAGTCTCAAAAGTTCGAATCTGAATGAGAAGCAATTCCATTAGGATGAATGGATTGGTGATGAAAGGTATAGCTCGCAATAAGATCAGCAACATATTTAGCATCTGCTCCTAATCGTCTGTTCTCCTTTAACACTTTGAATAAATTAATGGAATCATCTTCTGTTGACCTAATCCCTTAGGCGAAGAGGACAGTGTCCCAAAATGTTCATTTTAGTAAATAATCAATCTGGATTTCTAGCTACGAATATATAGCCATTGTTTAAGCTTTCTTTGTGTACTGATTTTTGGTAATAAATAAAAATAGTTCGATTTCATCTGAGTATTTATTTTATTACATAATCTGTGTTATATCTTATTATTATGCTTTGGTTTGGGCCCAATGTGTAACGTGGGCCTGAATAGTCATACGCAACTGAATGATCCATTAAATGAAGACTTGAAGACAATTTGGGTTTCAAGACCCGGGCTGGCCTATTGCGGTAGTATTTAAGTAAAAAAGAAATCCAGGCCTCAATAAACAATTCGATGGGCCTGGAATGCTTAGAATTAATGATAACGATTAAGGGAAGAACACAAATAGGAAAATATAGTATATACCTCTTAAGGTAGAGACTTAATAAATTAAATTGGGACGAGCCTCGCCCGAATAACACCGGGGCCCCCATTTAGTAATGGTATAACACAAATAGATCCGGGAAAGCTAATAGCAAATTCCATAGCTTTTCCCAAAATATTTAAAAACCGATAGACATTATTTTAAGGCACGGTTTTAATATATCTTCCTATGAACGAGTGTGCACTTGGTGCGACTCAAATCCAAATCTCGGTAAAGCCGAAATACACCAAAAGTCATAGGCGTACTGGTTGCGGTATGACTCGAGGCGTGTTTCCGCGATACCGCAAATTCCTAAAAAATGATATCTAATGTAAAAGCACATAATGTTGTTAAAATCTATAACTGAGTCAAACAAAAGTCAAGAACGACAATGGAGCGACCGTGCTAAAACCACGGAATCCGGGAGTGCCTAACACCTTCTCCCGGGTTAACAGAGTTCCTTATCCGGATCTCTGCTTCGCAGACATTTATAAGAGTCAAAATTCCTCGGATTCGGGATTAACCGGTGACTTGGGACACCATTGTCATTCCCAAGTGGCGACTCTGATTAATCTCTAATGAAATCCCGAACCGATTGTCCTTAAATTGGAAAAACTCCTTCCCTTACGTTATTTTATCCGTCTCGGGTAATTGAGCGTCGGGGTATACCCTACAAGTGTATTTATACGCTTTAAGTATCGTGGGGTAGTAAAAAGGGAGGTGTGACAGGTTTGTCCTACTTGATAAAGAGGGTCTAAAACCTCTCATTCAATTCCAACAAGAACTTGGGATGGACCCATGAGAATGGTAGTCCCAAGTAGCGGGTATAAACCTCGAGAGAGTAATTACCCAACTTGAGCCTAAAGTTGCTTGGGCAAATTAGCCTACCCAATTGGTCTCGAGAGAGCCAATTGGGCAAAATTGTTCTCTCTACCGAGAGGTGTGAGAATGAAAGTATAGAGCAACGGCTATCCTAATATCCCATGTATCATATTAGCATTGAAATTTCATACCCGTTAGTTATTTGATGTGCCGGAAGAAATTCGGCACATTTACATACTAATTGCTCTTATATTGGCTTGTTTTATGGAAAAATGTAGTCCATACTTATGTGATTTTGTGGTTTTACAGATTAAGAGGAAGAAAAGACCAAGGACACAAAAATGGAAGCAAAAAAGACAAGAAAAAGGGCAAAGTTGTGCAAAACGGCTGATCTGCGGACCAACATGCGGTCGCATATTGCATATGCGGACCGCAGAATAGCAACCAAATCGCAGAGCTAAACAGAGAATGGAGCTAAAATGCACGACAAGAATGCGATGTATTGTGCGATCACACAATGAATATGCGATCCGCACTTCTGCCGCAAAATGAACACGAAGGAAACCTAAGAGTCAACTATGCGGTACCATCTGCGGTCGCACAATCAATATGCGGACCGCAGAATGGTGATGCGATGAGCATATGAACAGCTAGGGTTCCTATCCGCGACGCCGCCTCTCAAGATGCGAACTGCAGACCTGTTATGCGACAGATCTAAGGTCGCATAGCTGACCTGGAAGGGTAAACTTGTCCGTTTTTTGTCAGATATTGGTCCCTCTATAAATAGCTTTTTAGAATCTTGTGTAAGGGTATCTTGTGTAGACTTTATACTACACTCCAAGACTTTATTACTTCATCTTTTTGGAAGCTTTTGGTTGAAGAATCTTTTACTTTGTAAGCATTTATGACATTTATTACACCTTGTATTTTGTATTTTAGCATGTGTGGCTAAACTTAAATACTAAGGTTGTGAACCCTAAATGGGTGTTATGTAAATGGGTGTTTAACATTGAATATATGCATAATGGTTGGTTGATATTTCTTTACTTCTCATTCTTCATTTATTGTTGGTGGTTGCAAACACTAGCTAAAGCCATTTAAGTCTTACCTTGCTTGGGAAAGTGAGTTAGATTTTGGAAGAAGTAAAGAACAAAAACTCGAGGCCTTACACCTCGTTTAATAGAATCACTTAGGGATAAGTGGGTTTTATTTGGAATTTATTGATTGTTATACATTGTGACTCTTAGACTTTTGGGAAAAAGCAAGAGAGGAAATACTATTCAAGTATTGGGAAATATTGGGTAGTGTTGCATAGAAATCAATTGCATATCAATAATCAACCATTAGAAATATATTATATTAACACCGATAGGTTGTGAGTTCGAGTCTCCCCAAGAGCAAGGTGGGAAGTTCTTGGAGGGAAGGATGCCGGGGGTCTATTTGGAAACAGCCTCTCTACCCTAGGGTAGGGGTAAGGTCTGCGTACACACTACCCTCCCCAGACCCCACTAAGTGGGATTATACTGGGTTGTTGTTGTTGTTGTTGTTAACACCGATAGCATTACACTACATTTATGGGAACACAACCTTGGTTTAATCAACTCTAGTAATTACTACATCAAGCATTCTCATTGGTTAATATCCCAAAACAATCTTCACTCATACTACTACTCTTACACAATTTCTATGTTACTCCTGACGGAATAGATTCACGATTCTAGTCGGGTAACACACTAATTCAAGTGATCATTTCACACCTATTCCCTGTGGGATTCGACCCCAACCTAGTTGGGTTATTATATTTGACACCGACCGCCTTACACTAATTACAAAAGTGTAATTTGAGCGTATCAAATTTTGGCGCCGTTGCCGGGGAATACGGTTTTGAAATTACTCATTAGTGTGTACTTTACTTGATATGTAATTCTATTCCATTACACTTTGCTTGCTTTGCTTGGTGTGATATGTTACAATGTCTGATTACGAGGACGAAGGGGAAGAGAATCCTTTTGCGGATATCGATGAATATATCGATGACACAAATGCAATTGTACCCCCTGCTGTTGGTGCCTCAACGTTTAAGGTGGATCATGGTCTAATCCTCATGCTCAAAGCGGAAGGGTTTTTCAGGAATTCCACCGATGATGACCCAACTCAACACTTAAGGAATTTTCTGGGAGTGTGTGCTATGCACAAACAAACCAATGTCTCGGAAGACGCCTTAAGGTTGAGAGTCTTCAAGTACTCATTGGCCGGTGATGCTAGAAAGTGGCTTCAAAACTTGCCACCCAATTCAATCCGATCATGGCCTGAACTTGTCCGGGCATTCCTAGCAAAATGGTTCCCACAAAGCAAGAAATCTGAGCTTAGAGACAAAATCTTTTTCTTTAAGAAACAACAAGGGGAGCATTTACATGAGGCGTGGGATCGCTTTAAACTATATTTGGTGAGGTCACCAAATCATGGATTCCCTGATTCAATTTTGCTTGAGAAGTTTTACACGGGTCTTGATCCCATGAACCAAGCCATTGCAAAGAATGCGGCGGACGGATCTTTTATGGATAAGTCTTTTGCTAGAGTAACTCAAATCCTCGACAAGATGGCCAAACATAATCAAGCATGGCATTCTGAGGATACATCCGGTGGAATAGCTTATGGGTCTCCTTCTTTGACAAATTTGATCAAGGAAAACCAAGAGAGAGACCAAATCATTGCGGGATTGGCCACTAATGTTAATGTGTTGACCAAGATGTTTACAGAAAATCAAACGAAGAAGGTCAACGCCGTCGAGGATATGCCGTCCATTCCAAATGAAGATTTTAAAGAGGCTAATTACATCAACAACCCCCAAGGAGGGTACCAAAGGCAATACTATCAAGGTCAAGGAGCACAAAACCAATGGAGGCCAAACCCGCAAGGGCAAGGCAACCAACAATAGAGGTATGACAAAGGTAGTTCACAATAAAGAAATTGGGGCAACAACAACAACAACTTTTCTAACCGGAGTGAAAATCCTTATGTTCCTCCAAAAGGACAACATTCGAACCAAGGGTCCTCAATGATTCAAAATTGGAAGCTATGCTAGAGAGAGTGCTACAAAATCAAGAAAAGTCTGATGCTTCAATGAGGAACATGGCCGAGGTCGTTGGCTCTCATACCGCTTCCATCCAAAAGTTGGAAATGCAAATGAAATATCTCTCCAAGGAACAAAACCCCAATTAAAAGGGAACACTACCTAGTGACACGATTGCAAACCCAAGAGGTAGTGGAAGTGGTCCAACCTCTCATGTCGTGGCAATTACCACTAGGAGTGGAAAAGTGCTACTTGGAGAGAATGAACACATAGTTGAAGATGTGGAGACCAAGCAAACGGTTGAGGGTGAAGAACAAGAGGTTATTGAAGTTGAAAAACAAAAGGTTGTTGTGGTTGATGAACCAAAAGTTTTTGAAATTGAAAGAATTCCGGAAAAGGCTAAAGCACCACAAGAAGATCGAGAAGAGGAAAAGGAAAAGGGGAAAGAGTCATCAAAACCTCTTTCACCTATTCCTAGACCTCCTCCTCCATTCCCTCAAAGGCTAGCAAGAAGGATTGATGATAGCAAGCTTGAAAAGTTCTACGATATTCTCAAATAATTGACGGTGAACATTCCTTTTGTAGAAGCTTTTCAAGAAATGCCGGGGTTCGCTAAGTACTTGAAAGATTTGATCACTAAAAAGAAGACATCAAAGCATGAGGTGGTAAGCATGACTCACAGGTTAAGCTCTATCATTGCCACGACTCCGGTTCAAAAGAAGGAGGACCCGGGAGCCTTTACCATACCTTGTACTATTGGGGCACGTGAATTTGCAAGGGCCCTATGTGATAATGGAGCTAGCATCAACTTAATGCCACTTGCCATCTATAAGCAAGCGGGATTGGGTATGCCTAGACCTACAAGCATGAGATTTCAAATGGCCGATCGTTCCATCAAGCGACCGGTTGGAATTGTGGATGATGTACTAGTGAAAGTGGGGAAATACCATTTGCCCGCGGACTTTGTGATTCTTGATTGTGCTGTGGATAAAGAGATCCCTATTATTTTAGGGAGACCATTCTTGGCTACGGGCCGAACACTCATGGATTCTGAGAGAAATGAGATAAAATTCCGGGTGAATGATGAAGAAGTCACTTTTCAAGCTAGCAAGGGCATGAAGTTGCCCCACGAATATGAGAGCATCTCAATGATAGAAGCGGTTGATGAGGTAGAGGATGCCGTGGAATTGAAAATGGAGGAACAATGCCTTGGTGAGGCATTAGCGGCGATCCTAGTAAATTTTGATGGGGAAAACATTGATGGGTACATAGAATCGGTGAATGCATTGGAGGGTCTTGGATCTTACACTTACACGCCGGCGAAGCTCTCTCTTGACTTAGAGAATAGAGCTACTCCCCCCGCCAAGCCATCAATCATTGAGCCACCACAACTAGAGCTCAAACCACTCCCTTCCCACTTGAGGTATAAATTTCTTGGCACTAATGATACTTTGCCCGTAATTGTGTCTTCTTTGTTGAATGATGTGCATGTAGAGAAATTATTGGAAGTCCTAAGGGAGCACAGGCAAGCAATTGGGTGGACAATCGCCGACATCCGTGGCATTCCCGCGGGTATTTGTGAACACAAAATCCAATTGGAAAATGACACCAAGCCAAGTTTAGAGCATCAAAGGCGACTAAATCCTTCAATGCAAGAGGTGGTGAAAAAGGAAATTATCAGGTGGCTAGACGTCGGAGTTGTTTACCCAATCGCCGATAGTTCTTGGGTGAGCCCAAGTACAATGTGTGCCAAAGAAGGGGGCATAACCGTGATTGAAAATGAAAAAAATGAGCTCATCCCTACTAGAACGGTGACCGGGTGGAGAGTGTGCATGGATTATCGGAAACTCAATAGTGCAACTTGCAAGGATCATTTCCCTATGCCTTTTATTGATCAAATGTTTGATCGGCTAGCGAGAAGGGCCTTATATTGCTTTCTTGACGGGTACTCCGGCTACAACCAAATCAACATCGCTTTGGAAGATCAAGAGAAAATGACATTCACTTGTCCTTATGGGACATTTGCTTTTAGCCGGATGCCATTTGGGTTGTGTAATGCTCCGGTGACCTTTTAAAGATGCATGATGTCGATATTCTCCGATATGGTGGAAGATTTTCTAGAGGTCTTCATGGATGACTTCTCTGTTGTTGGTGATTCCTTTGAGCATTGTCTTGCGAATCTTAGACAAGTGCTCAAGAGATGCGAAGAAACAAATCTTGTGCTCAATTGGGAAAAATGCCACTTCATGGTGGATGAAGGTATTGTGTTGGGGCACAAGATTTCTAAACATGGCATTGAAGTTGATCGGGCAAAGATCGAAATCATTTCTAAACTTCCTCCACCAAATTCAGTGAAAGGTGTTCGAAGCTTTCTGGGCCACGCCGGATTCTATCGAAGATTCATCGAGGATTTCTCCAAAATTGCACACCCAATGTGCAAGCTTCTTGAGAAGGATGCAAAATTCATGTTTGATGACAAGTGCCTCAAAGCATTTGAGGAATTGAAGTTGAGGCTCACCACGGCACCCATTATTGTCACTCCCGATTGGAATCTTCCTTTTGAACTCATGTGTGACGCCAGTGGTGTAGCTATTGGAGAAATGCTAGGTCAACGACAAAACAAGATACTTCATCCGGTCTATTATGCAAGCAAAACTCTCAATGGGGCGCAAATGAATTACACTGTCACCGAGCAAGAACTTATTGCCATTGTGTATGCTTTTGAAAAATTCCGGGCCTATTTGTTGGGATCCAAGGTGGTGGTCTACACAGATCATGCGGCTCTTCGATATCTCATGGCAAAGAAAGATGCAAAGCCTCGACTAATTAGGTGGGTTCTCTTGTTGCAGGAATTTGACTTTGAAGTCAAAGATCGCAAAGGTGCACAAAACCAAGTTGCAGACCACTTATCAAGGCTTGAGGAAGCAAGGAGACCTAAAGAAGAGCTTGACATAAATGATGTTTTCCCTGATGAGCATATATTGGCACTTTCCAACACCTTTGTTCCTTGGTATGCCGACATTGCAAATTACTTGGTGAGCGATGTCATTCCGGAAGGGTTAGAACCTCATAAAAAGAAAAATTTCTTGAGGGATTGTCGGCAATACTACTGGGAGGAGCCCTATTTGTTTCGAGTGTGTGCTGACAACATCATCCGGAGGTGCGTACCAGAGGAAGAAACCATGCCAATCCTCAAGGCATGAGGCCATCATGGAGGCAATAGGTCGGCGGCAAAGATTCTTGAGTGTGGTTACTACTGGCCTTCCATCTATCATGATGCAAACCAATTTGCAAAAGCTTGTGAGCAGTGTCAACGGCAAGGTTCAATCTCCAAAAGGCATGAAATGCCAATGCAATATGTGATGGAGATAGAAATCTTTGATGTGTGGGGGATTGATTTCATGGGCCCCTTCGTGAGTTCCTATGGGATGAAGTACATTTTGGTGGCCGTGGACTACGTCTCAAAATGGGTTAAAGTCGTTGCCTTACCAAACAATGAGGCGAGGAGTGTGACCGCCTTTTTGAAGAAGAATATATTCACTCGGTTTGGCACTCCTAGAGCCATTCTTAGTGATGGTGGATCACACCTCTGCAACAAAGCATTTGCAGGGTTACTTGAGAAATATGGGGTGAAACACAAGGTGGCTACACCATATCATCCGCAGTAGAGTGGTCAAGTGGAGGTGTCAA
This sequence comes from Nicotiana noctiflora, assembly GCA_032618575.1. NCBI lineage: Eukaryota > Viridiplantae > Streptophyta > Magnoliopsida > Solanales > Solanaceae > Nicotiana > Nicotiana noctiflora. The sequence continues at coordinate 26,212 of JASVEL010013817.1, forward strand.
ATCGAGAGATCAAGAATATCCTAGCCAAGACTGTGAATGCCAACAGGACTGACTGGTCCAGAAGATTAGATGATGCATTGTGGGCTTACCGCATGACCTTCAAAACTCCTATTGGTACTTCTCCCTACCGGCTTATTTTTGGGAAGGCATGTCATCTA
>JASVEL010013818.1:0-92422 GCA_032618575.1 Nicotiana noctiflora
ACTAATTATCAGAGCAACTTGCACAAAGATATGAAATAAACTATGGAATGATGGGAACATAATCAACCAGAACCAAATCATGGACAAGTGCATGACAGATAAGATAAAAATGAAGGAAAGAAGAACATGGAGATGAAGAAAAGAAGGATGTGGAGAAACAGTGAAGGAGAAACCTAAATCTATCATGTGAGAGTGACATGAAGAGAAACAGACTCAGATTGGCATACTTATTCAGCAAATAAAAGCACTTGAGAGGTGATATGACATGAAACTAGACTTGCACTAAAATAAACATAAGTAATATTGAAAAGCTAACCAATAAGGCACTAAAATGATCACAAATAAGACCACCAAAATGTGAGCAAAGAAGTGAACCCCAGATTAAACACAGGATAACTTGATATAAGAGATGAATAGAGATGGCCAAATTTCACTAAGACTAAACATGCAAAGATGCAGAAAGAGAAACAGTCAAGACATTGCAAGCTAACAAAAGATGATCTAATACAGAGCTGAGCGAGAATGAGAGACAAACAATTAAACATAGTATCAGAACCATAACATGCAAAATGACAGAAGAAATATCGAAAGCCAACAAGATGAGGAACCCCAATACTATAGCAGACAAAGAAGCACAGGGACATCAACATAAAGCTACAAACCACAGGATACTCTAATGAAAGAGAACAATTGAACTAATTATGCCAAGAAACAGAGAAGGCGGCTAGTCATGATATTGCAAACCAACAAATCAAGGCATGTCTTTTAACTCTAAAAGAAATTATGATAGAACAAACATATACCCTAGTACTAACAGGTTCAAAGAAACACGGAAAGATATAGAAGATGAACAGATTAAGAGATAGATATGGTCACAGAGAAACGGACAGGAATAGGACATGATTTGCAACAGAGGAAAGTAAACAGAAAGGTTCTAAACTATCATGTGAAGCAAGAATCAAAAGCAGACATTTATAGGCATGCTTAAACAAAAATACACAAAGCAAAGCATACAAAAGAAAGCAAATAGGGGTCGGGGGACTTAGCTTGCAGGGCCGGTCCCTGAGCTTCCTATCTCTTCACTCTTCTCACCCTCTCTCGATCTCTCTCTGACTCCTTGTTTCTTTTCCCTTACTTCTTTTCAGACCTTTTCTTTTTCTTTTCTTTCTCTTTATTCTTTTTCAGAACTCTTTTCCTTCCAATTTTTCTCTGATTTTCGTTTTAGGGCTTCAAGGCAAAGCCTTTTGGATTTCAGCTTGAAGAGGGGTGTTTGGGTGAGGGTAAAGAACGGATCTTGATTGGGGTTGAATTTGGGGTCGCCGGAGTTAGGGTTCCGACGACCCTTTTTGGGATATTCGAAGCGATTGGGGTTGATTCGAGGGGAACCAGTGGGGTAGGGTAATAGATCATGTGGAGAGGGTTCGAACGGCATTGGTTTGAGGCGGATCTTCATACTTTGGTGGTCACCGGTGTAACTCCGGTGACCGGGACTTTGAAGAACAGGGTGTTTTTTCTGGGTTTTGGGTGTGGTATGAAATGAAGAAGAAGGAGAAGATGAGAAGAGGGGTAAAGGGAAGCCGGCGACCACCGTGGGAGTGGTGGCCGCCATGGCCGGCTAGGGTTCTCTGTATGAAGACGATGGTGATGAAGATGAAGAGAGAGGCGGCTAGGGTTTGGCATATAGAGAAATGACCAAATTCGTTCGGACATAAGCATTATATAGGTCGAATATCCGAGATAATCTGAGCCGTCCGTTCAGTGATGATCAATGGCTGAGGATGGGCGTTACTAAAACGCCACCGTTTTGTTACTAATGAGACCAAATATCTCTTCCGTCTGATCCTTTCCAGTGGACGGTTGAGATTAATCCAATTATTTTAATTAACTAATAAATCCATCCCTTTTTCCCCAGCCGTTAGATCTAACCTGACGAACGGCTGCGATTATTTATCACTTAATGAACCGGATCTGTTCGCTTGGGCTGAGGCGTTTGGGCCATCTGATTTAAGTCCAAAATGGCCCAATCTTATTAAACCTTCCTATTTTTGTATTTTCTGATATTAATGATTTTTATGTATTTTCTTTTTATATTATTTTTTTCTTTTTCTTTTATGAAAAATTATAAATCCTAATTTACTACTTACTCTAATTTTCTAATATTTTTTGCAATTTTTCTGCTATTTTTCTTTATTTTCTCCTATTTAAGCTATTTTTAATTTCCTTAAAATCTAACTAATTAAACAAAGTAATTAACTAGCCTAATTTTTTTGATTTTTTCTAATTCTTACTTATTCAAACACACAAAATATAGCTAATTTCAAACAAAGCAAGTAATTGCACTCAAAAACATATTTATTTTAATTTTCGTTGAAGTTCAACCTCTATGGAAGATGTACTTTGATGGTGATGTGTATCGCGGGGAAGCTAGTATTGGCGTAGTATTTGTCATTTCCTAAGGTGAAGTCTTGCCCTGCTCCTTCACCTTGATACAACTCTGTTCCAATAATGTTGATGAGTATCAAGCACTAATATTTTGTTTCAAGTCTTTGGTGACTCCCAATTAGTGGTCAATTAGCTTTTAGGTAATTACAAGGTTAAGAAGGCTGAACTACGCCCATATCATGATTACGCAAAAAAATAAATGGGGTGGCTCGGTGATGTAACTATTCTACGTGTGCTAAGGAAAGAAAATAAGAAGGCTGATGCTTTAGCTGCCCTAGCTTTATCGTTACCCCTGTCCGATCAAGCTCAAGTTACTGTCTGCAAAAAATGGGTAATACCGCCGCTAAATAAGGATGAAGGTGAAGAAAATGAACTCAAGCATCTTGTCGCTGTTTCTGAAGTTAAGAAAGAAGAATGGCGACAACCATTATCGACTACTTATGTTATGGGATGCATCCAAAAAATCTAAGAGAAGGACTGAAATCCGTCACCATGCACCTCGGTTCCTTTACTACAAAGATACTCTATATAGAAAGTCGTTCAGGGGAATACTCAAGCGATGCTTAGGGGAAGAAGAAGCACTCTAAGCTTGCAAGAGGCACATTATAGATATGTGGGTCACACTAGTGTGGACCAAAGTTGCACTTCCATATAAAAAGTATAGGATCTTATTGGTCAACGATGGTAAACTTGTCACGACCCCAAATCCGGTCGTGATGGCGCCCGACATATTGCTAAGCCAGCCTAACCAATCAATAATAACCACGGAGCCACAAGCTCACTTTATCCGATTTAAGCATAACGGTGATAGATATTTTAAAAACAGGGAACCGAGTCCCAACATGTGCCAACTCCCGTAGACCGAAGGGTCAAGAGTCGTGAGCCTCTACGAGTATACAAAGTGTAAATAGTGAATATAGCTGTGCACGAGTGTGGGATGATCAGAACAAAAATACGGACAAAGCTGGAGAATCGGAGTCCTGCGAACGGCGGCCGGTTACCTCGGCTGTCCAAAAGCACTCACTGGGCTGCAATAGGATCGGCCTGTTTGTGATGTGCCGAATACTGCACACGAGGTGCGGGGAGTCGGGTGTGAGTACTTCAACTCGGCGGTAATAAAAGTAAATAATGCTTGAAGGAAGAAAACCACGATAAGCACTATCTCATGCTACGCAATACGGAACTATCTTTTTATTCCTTTCGAGCATATGTGAGTAGATTGTTTAGAAATCTCAATTTTAACTACTTTATTTCATAATAATATACCAATACCTGGATACAATCTCGAGCAGTGCAAGTCCGCACTCAAATCGGCCCCTCGGGCTCAGCACTCCTTATCAATTTACACCGGGAGATCTGGTCAATAAGGCAGCTAATGCATGTGTGCCGGTAATGTATGAGTGGTGAATGTTATGCCACGTAGTACACGTAAACCAATGTATGTATGCCATACGATACATATGACCGCTACGGCGTGTAGCCGATCAATTTGGGTACCCGTGCTCCGTTGTGGGGGTTCGGACTCCGGAGGGGCTCCTACGACCCAAGCACGATATTAATATCACACTGTTGCGGCGCGCGGCCGGAACGTATACCGCGCTGCGGCGTGCGGTCCGATCCGTGCATGTGTATGCATATGCTCGCATAAAATGTCATGTCCTAACATATGGCCCTCGGCCCCAATCGGTCTAACAAATAATCAAGAAAGCCTACGGGCAACAATATCATATTAGCTCACAATTAAAAATGTTATTAAGACATTGTTCAAGTTTTTCATATAACCTTATAAAAATGTTGAATAGCAAAAATACCATTTTAAACCTTAAATTTAGAATAAAATATGCACCAGTGTTATCAAAACAATGATACCGATCCCTTAAGGATTCAAATAATTGGCACGAAGCCCAAACATGATAATTAGTCCAATTCGTTTCAACAATTAGGTGTTATTATTTATTACGTGGGACGGACCAAGTCACGATCCCCAATGGTGCTCTACCCCACGCCCGTTATCCGGCGTGCAAGTCACCTCAACACGGCACTAAGATGTGCAAGTCCGGGGTTTACTAACCCTCGGGACATCATTTACAAGTATTACCCACCTCGAACCGACGAAAGCTCATGCCCGCGACGCCTTAGCTCCTCGAACCGGCATCCACGCACGTCAAAACTAGCACAAATCAGCACAAATATATCAAAATAGGCTAATGGAACATAACCCGATCGAAAGAACTCGAAAAATATCAAAAATCACGAAATTGGCAAAACCCGAGCCCCAGGCCCACATCTCGAAAAATCTCGAAACTCATATTTCCAGAACCCTCGTCTCGCCACGAGTCCGTACATATAAAATTTACTAAAATCGGAGTTCGATTGGCCTTCCAAAACCCAAATTTTCGTTTTCAATATCTAGGCCACCATCCTTCATAATTTCTACCCAAATTCATGAAGATTGATGTTAATTCTACCATAAAATGATGTTTTTGAGTCAAGAAACTTACCTCCGATGAATACCCGATGATATCCCCTCTTGAAGCTCTCCAAAATCATCCAAACGAAATGAAATCAATGAAAGAAATAAACCAATTTCGTGTAAAAAAAGAATCTGCCCGTGCTTCGTCGAGTTGTACCTTGCACCTGTGCTATACAAGTTGTACATCCTATTGCTCCAGCAGTCCTTTTCCGTCGGTCATAACTTTCAGTACAAATATCCAAATTACGAGTTCTTTAGCTTTCTGGAAACTAGACACGAAGGTCTACAACTTTTGTGTTTTGCACTTTTGGTAATTACTTATAGATTACAAGATATCAGCTCCCAAAGTAGCCAAAAAGCTGCTGAAAATCTGCTACAACAGCAACTATTTCCAAAACCAAAAATGCCCGTTAGGCATCCGAAATCACCCCGAGGCCCTCGGGACCTCAACCAAAAATACAAACTCAACCTAATACTTCATTCAAACTTGCTCGGATAAAAAAAACGATACCTTAAACATCAAAATCACCAAAATCCTAGAATTCGATTCAAACTTAAACTTAAACTTTCAAAATTCACATTCGATCAAAAACCCGACCAAACGATGTCCGAATCACCTGAAAATTTGCTGACATATCCAAAATCACCTAACGAAGCTACTGCATTTGTCGGAATTCCATTCCGACTCCTGGATCAAAATCTCACCTATCGATCGGATTCCGCCAAAATTCCAACTTCGCCAAAATAGGCTAACTTCTTCACCGGACCTCCAAAATTACTTCCGATTGCGCTCCTAAGTCTTAAATCACCCACCGAAACTAAACGAATCATCGGAATTCAGTTCCGATCCCTCGAACTCATAAGTCAACGTTGAGTTGACTTTTCCAACTTAAGCTTTCCTTAAAGAGATTAATTATTTCATTTCCTACCAAAATCAATCCGAATTGACTCAAGATTTGCACACAAGTCACACTCGACGTTACAGACTTGCACGAACTTTCGGAATTGCATTCCGACCCCGATATCAAAATTTTCACTTTCGGTCGAATTTTCTCATAAACCTTCAAATTCATATATTTTGCCAAATGACTTCAAAATGACCTCCGGACACCTGAATTCACTTCCGATCGCGTTCCCAACTCCAAAATCACCATATGGATCTATTCGCAGACTCGGAATCCCAAACGGACATCTATAACTCTAAAATGTCTTCCAACCCAAATTTATGAAATCCTTCTAAAATACTAACTTCCACCATATACGCTGAAATGCTCACGGGTTATCAAAAACCAAATCCGAACATATGTCCGAGTTTAAAATCATCATACGAGCATGTTGGAACTTTTAGATCCCAATTCCGAGGTCATTTACTCAAAATTCCAATCGTAGTTCATTTCTTCAACTTTAAGCTTTCAAAATGAGAATTTCCATTTAGATTTGACTCCAAACTTCCAGAATTTTAATTCTGACCATACACACAAGTCAATATACCTGAGATGAAGTTGTTCACGTCCTCAATCTTATTGGTCAACGATGGTAAAAGATTTCTTGGACTATGCTCCAAGATGCAAGACTTGTCAATTTCATGCGAATTTTATTCATCAACTTTCGAAACTGTTGCACCACACTGTTGCATACTGGCTATTTGACGCTTAGGGATTGGATGTTGTTGGACCATTGCCAAAATCCTCTAGTGGGCACCTGTACATATTGGCACCTGACTACTTCTCAAAATGGGTTGAATTGGTTGCTCTTAAGGAAGTAAATAAGGGAAATATTGCAAGTTTCATTTGACTAAACATTATATATCGCTTTGGCATTCCTCGTTACATAATATTGGATAATGGCAAGTCATTCGACAATAGGTTGATGAACAAGATTTGTGACCTCTTTGGCTTCAAGCAACGTAACACTTCTATGTACAATGCTGTCGCCACTGGTCTAGCTGAGGCATTTAACAAGACTCTATGCAACTTGTTAAAGAAAATCATCACCAAATCCAAATGGGATTGGCATGGCCGTATGGAGTAAGCTTTATGGGCATATAGGATAACTAACCGCACTCCAACACAAAGCGACCCATAATGCACTTGTTCATTGGATGTCTGATGAAAACGGGGGCTTCCAACTGAGATTCATAAAGAGAAGAGAGGACCCGATGTCACAACCTGTGTCGAGCCTAAAAAAAGTATGCCCGGGCTTTCTCCTGTAATATGTCTCTCGATTAGAAGCTTTCTTTTGATCCGGGTTAATCACAATTTCATGTTATGTTCACAATCAAAGTAAGTTGTGCTCTAAACTAGCCTAAGCCTTCGTTATTCAATGAATTGCATGGATAAGCCTTCTTGCTCTAAATTAGCCTAAGCCAAATTTGATAGTCCACCAGTACTTCATTGCCCGTTTTCAACTTTGATAAGCCTATACCTCAACAAGTTTTGAAACAAGGGGTATTTGTAAGCATGTAAATTTTATGGAAATTAAATTCATAAAATAATTTGGACTATATTTTAAATTAATATATTTGGTCCAAATAAATATGGAAATTTTACACCCTATAGAAAAGCTTAGTACTCTATTTATTTTAAATAAATATCATTTAAAAAAATTATATTACATAACTACTTTTATCCTTTATAGCAAAATATCTAATTATAGTTATATCCATTTAAGACAACATATATCCTAATTAATATTTTTCTCTCTCTTTTTCCAGAATTTCTCTCACATAATCTAGGTAAATTTCACAAACCACGTTTTCTCTCTCTTTTTGCATACACTTTACTCTCTTCTCCCGCAAGACCACGATTATTGCCTCTGTTCATTGCCCTAGTGGTTATAGAAGAGATTTCTTTTATGGTTTGACTACGTAGTCATACCTCAGTCATGGCTGCAACAAATATATGAATGGATTGAATGCATAGAGCATGCGAAGGAACGGTGATTCCCAGGCTCAAATTCGTTTCACTATTCAAAATCAATGGCCTTTTCTTCTAAACCCTACTCTTGAACAAAAGAAGGTAAAATTATAGAAATTTTACAAAAGCTAAGATGGTACTAATGTGTCAAAAGCAATGTACATGATGCATGAGAATAGTGAGATTCAGGTTTTTGCTCGACACCGAATTCGTCGAAAATTAGGGTTTGTTCTTGAACTAAGTAGTGGGTTCTTGATCAAAGACAATGTATTTTCAACATATCGCATTGTTTTTCATGCATTTCATTGTATTAATTATCTTTTATTTATTTATTGTAATTCAATGTATTTCATTGTATTCCATGTATTTTATTGTATTCACTATTTTTTATTGTATTTCAATGTATCTCATTGTATTCTATGTATTTTATTGTATTTACTATCTCGCTATATGCCATAAATGTATTCATATATATTTTTTAATTAATGCAATTTATGTATTCATATGTATTATATAATTTTTCTGAGGATTGCTATATTTTTTGTGTATTTTTAGGTTGAGATTTTTTTTATAACTGAAAATACAAAATTTGTATGTTATAATTGAGTTTGTTGAGTTATATTAGGAGTCTATTATATTAATTGATTCACTTTTCGTTTTAAAAATAGTGTAATCTTCTATTTCACGCCGTGATTACAGTCGTATACAGTTTATACAATAATATGTCCAGTTGTAATCCCATGTTTCACTCCAAGAATACAATTGAATACACTCGAATACAACTGAATAGCTGGACTTCCGTGATTCACGCCTATTTTTGCTATTGTATTCATGAATACAATAACTTAAGTACATCAAATACATCTTATAACCACAGAAAATATATCTACTATCCATAATATAGCAAATGGTTTCTACAGATGGCTAATTACAACTAAAAGATAGTGCTTTATGAAAATTTGTCAATAAATATTATGGACTAATATAATTGGATCAGTTATATAAGTCCAGTGTTTATAAATGAAATAATAAGTCTTAATCCATTGGACTAGCCTATTTAACAGAGCTAAAGTGATGGGCCCATTTTAGTAAGCCCAAGATTTCATCTTCATAGGTCAGTTTGGTGTCACATGTCATATGATGTGGCACACCAAATTAAGCGGAAGAGCCAATAGGATCATGCTACGTGTCAAAATGACAAGGCATGCCAAGTCACATTAAAAGGCCAATGAAATCGTGCCACGTGTGCAAATGACATGTTCTGGTCAATCAAATGTGGCCTTGTAAAACGTCAATTTGATTGGTCGAAAAGAGTTTGTTCTTATCATAACTCCACAACTATAAATAGGGGTCTTCATAATCCAAAAAAGACACCAGAAGTTATAACAAGAAGCAAGAAATAGCTCGTGGATCAAACACTACAAATTCCTCCATAAGTTTCAAGCTTCAAGCAATCAAGTTCAAGAACGAGGAACAAATCAAGGTCAAGTTCAAGCTCAAGAACAAGATCATCGTTCGTGGCAACAACTACATATTCAAGATCAAGCTCAAAGGCCCTTGAATTTACTTACTATTGGAAAGAAGAATCAGAAGATTCATAGAAATTGTAACACTCAAATATTTAAAATAAAATACTATAATTGTTGCAATATTTTTGGTCTTGATATAATTTTCTAGACGCAAATTTTAGTTACCACGCAGTGAGATTGCTAGACGATTTGTCTAATTGAACTTTTCTCCTCTCTTTTTTTCCCATTCGTACATATAGTGCCTTCATTTTTTCGATTTGGGGAGAGGGGGTTGGGTTCGAAGGTGCAAGTAGATTATTCCTTCGATTCAAAATAAATGATTTTTTGGCCCTATTCTTATGGTTCAAAATAAGTGATTTTTTCAGATTTCAAGAATGAATTAATTATTTTTTTCCAATATTGTCCATTGAGTAAATAGTGTTGGAATATATATTACGAGTATTTATGTGAGATAGTAAAGGTTAATATGGTCAATTTTATTGCTAATTAATGCTAAAAAGTGGATTAATATTTTTTAATTTGTGTGAAAATACCCAAAAAATTAATTATTTTGGACCGAAAGAAATAATACTTAAAGTACTAAATTTGCTGCATTAATACTATCTGGCAGCTACGTTTAGCAAATTAGCTAGGTAAGTGTTTCCCCCAAGTATTTCTAGCTTTAAGATTAAAGCAACGAGAATTGTGATTAACTAGGCAATTTATAAACTAATGACAGAGAAATGTAGTCTTGCAATAGTTTTGTCTGAATGGGTTGGATTAGAACAACATCCTCGAGACTTACAAATATCGAAATATTCTTGGTTGGTCTTCTTTCTTTACTCCCCCAAAAAGAAAAGACTCTACACATCTTATCACATAAAGTAAATTTAAAAAGGTACATTTTACAGCCACTTGATAAAAGCTGAATGTGCATGTGCCAAAACTAATGTACGACTAACACTGTTCAAGTTTGTAGGCATTTTGTACCCTTCGAGGAAAATTAATACTCCTACCACCAGTCTACCACTATCATTGTCCTTGAAAATGAGCTAACTGTTGACCAATTTCCCTCCTCCATCTCACTCTCTCTCAAACGCATAATTTAAGTAGTTGGTGCATCAATGGCAGAGGCAGGAAATGTATATCCTTACCCATCAACGCTTGATATAGCGAACTTTGTAACAGTTAAACTATCTGATTCTACCAATTATAGTCTATGGAAAACACAGATGCTTTGTCTTCTTGAAAGTCAAGAATTAGTTGGTTTCATTGATGGAACATTAAACCAAACACACTTATTAGAAAACCCATATAATTACTTGAAGTGGAAAAGAAGCGATCGGCTTGTTAAGGGATGGATTCTTGGCTCTCTGACTGAAGATATGCTTGAGTATGTGCTTGAGAAAGTCAGTGCCAGAGATGTTTGGTTGGAGTTGAAGGATATTTGTTGCGTAATATCGCTACACAATGCTGAAGGTGAAGTTTTCTTCTTCTTTGTTGAACTCTTTTACTAGATTAACTACATGCTTCAATGATGAACTTAGGCACGTACAACTAACATAACATTATTTTAGAAAAAAAAGACACATTTCAAAGTGCCGTACTGCATATATATTTAAAGTAAGTTCTGTGTACACAACCCTTTCCTAACTAGTTGCCAAGGTAGGAATTTTATCAAAGATGTTCAAATTTGAAAGAAATGAAAAAAGTTTCTGACGAAGGGTGTTCAATAGGTTATATACCTGTACAATATAATATTTTACTTATATACACAGTGCAATTTTTTTACTAAGTGTGGTCAATTGACCAACTTTATGACCATATATGACCATGTGGTTTCGCCGCTGTTTCTAACTCCACTTGTGAGATTTTAATGGGTTGTTGTTGTACTACATATATAGTCATAGGCGAAGCTACATGTTATAACGGGTAGTCAACCAACCACCCACTCGTCCGAAATTTACACTGCGTATATACGTAAAATATTAAATTTACTTTTTTCAATCTTGAACACCCTTAGACTAAATTTGTGATTTTGCCGCTAATGATAGACGAATATATTTACTGTATATTCCAAAATCAAGAAACATTCATTGAGGATAAGAAGAAGGTGGCATTCTTACACAAAAAATATGATTTTTAGTATTAATTAACTGCAATTAACCATTAATTTAGCAGAAGGTAGCACAATGCAACCAATAATTGACGAAGCAGAGAGCGTGGAATCAGAGGAAGATTACAAGTACTACTTGCCACTATGCAGAGCTTCGCTATATGGTGATTGGGAAAAGGCAAAAACATTCTTGAAAAAAGACAATGAAGCAAGTAGAGCTCATATCACTTCCTTTTCACAAACAACACTTCACATTGCAGTTACGTCGAAGAACGATAATGCTAAGTTTTTCGCAAAAAATTTGGTGGCTTTAATGGCGGATGATGCTTTAGCCATAAAAGATTGTTTCGGGGAAACGCCTCTACATTATGCTGCTCGATTTGGCAACTTAAATGCTGCAACAATTCTAGTCAACCGAAACCCTAATTTGCCTCATATTGCATAAAAACATGGCCTTTATCCGATTCATCTAGCAGCTGAATATAGTTATAAATCTGTGGATCTGGTTCATTACTTCTTCAGTGTCACCAAAGATCCTGCTCCTTATATTGGTCGGAATGGTGTTAGGCTGCTTTATCGATTGATCTGCTCGGACTTGTACGGTAAGCTACATATCTTCTTTAGCAATTTACTAGTATAATTTTTCTTAATTTTAAATGCATAAGTGGATTAAAAATTTAAAATTAATTCGTTTAACTTTGCGCTGAAGTCTATGTACTAGATATGAGATTTTTGTACGTTTTTACTATTTATATTATGTGCCTAAAATTTTAGGTTTAGATGAACCTGTTGCCAAAAGTTATATGTGCCTAATCTTATATGATTGTGCTATTTTAATGTTTTATTTCGTTGTTTAGTTAACTTTCATGACAAGAGTTTCAATTTGTTCATTGTTTGAAATGAAATTGGAAATTTCTCACTTATACTATTTGAGTATAGCACTTTCTAGTCCCATGGAACTTGTTTGAGTAGCATTGCTATTTTCTTTTGATATTTCCTCCGGACTTGTGACAGTACTAGTGGTAGATGCAATAATAAATTGCTAGAAGCAAAAAAGTGGTAGATGTAATAATAAATTGCTAGAAGCTAAAAAGTGGTAGATGCAATAATATATTTCCTCCTCAGCTTGTTTTTCTTTTCGTTTTTCTACAAAAAAATCTCATGGCCCCACCACGCATGGGAACTTGAATGTGGAATATATGTCATCAAAGGGGTTGGACTCAGTGGCGGATCTAGGGGGCGCAAGGGTGTTCACCCGAACACCCTTCGCTGAAAAATTACACTGTATATATAAGGTAAAATCTATTTTTTACCTCTATATATTCAATTTTGAACACCCTTAACACTATCCACTAGGTACAAATTTTTTTTTGAACACCCTTCATCAGGGTTCTGGCTCCGCCACTGGTTGGACTTGGTACGGTTACAACAACAATCAAACTAGTATCTACACACACCTCATCCCAATTGCGAAGGAGTAAAGAGGTTATTTCTAAATGACCTTTGGCTTAAGAAAAATAAAAAAATAAAAAGAGAAAATATCAATATCACCACAGAAATCACTAGAAAAATAGGAACAACATAAAATCCAGAAGAAAGATGCAAAGCAAAAATAATAGCTAGGAAATAGGTTCGAGATAAATAGCTTGTTTGGCCAAGCTTCTTTTGAGCCAAAAGTACTTTTTTTTTGGTAAAAATAGCATGGTATAGCCAGTTTTCGGACTGGTCAATCAAAAATAGTCAGTGTTTACCAAGTCAATGAAAATTAGCCACCGTTTTGCTGCAATAGAGACCAGTCCAGCATAATAAACTGGAGTTCGATGTACATGTGTATGAACTCAGCATATTATGCTTGGACCGGTATACTTTGTTGACTCCAATATAATATACTGGAGATTGGAGTATTGGTGCTCCAAAATCCAGTATATTATACTGGACCAATATACTTGGTGGAACTCCAGATATTATGCTGGAACTCTAGCATAATATACAAGCGTATTTCTAGGTTTTGAAAAGTATTTTTGCTCAGATTTATCTTTACATAAAAAGTGACTAAATTTCGATTACTTTTAAAATTGGAATATCTTTGAACGACCAGTTGTAAATCTGGCTATTTTTAAATTTCTCCCTTTTTTGGCGAAAATTACTTTTGGCAAAAAATCGAGGTGTTCAGCGAAACTTTTGGAAGGAAAAAAAGTGCTTTTGGGGAGAAGCAGAAGTAGAAAAAAATATCTTCCCTCCAAAAGCATTTTTTTAAGAATCACTTTTGAGAAAAATGCACTTAGAAGCAGTTTTTAAAGTTTGACCAAATACTAATTGGTGCTCAGAAGTACTATTCAAATTAATTAGCCAAATAAAAACTGCTTCTCACCAAAATTACTTTTGAAAAAAAATATTTTTTCAAAATAAGTTAGATTTTTGACGCTTTGCCAAATGGGATATAAAAGGCAAACGGTTTGGTTAGAGACAATTAGTTAAAATAGCAACGTTAGTATTCAATTTGGCCGAATTCGTAAACTAAACAATAGCTTCGCCCCGCTGATGGGCATATTCTTTGGTGCTGCCTTGGAAGATTGTCTCTGATTTTTAAAACATTTATTTATGTTGCAGATTTTGCGACGCATCTGGTAAAATGTTTTCCTGATTTGGCAAAATGTAGTACTTCAAATGGATCATCTCCTTTGGCGCAACTGGCTACAAAAACGTCAGCATTCGTTGGAACAAGTCATATAAGCTCTCCAAAGCCACTATATTGTAAGTTAAATTTTTTTTTTCAATTAATACATAGACACGATTATCGTTAATTTAAAATAAAACAAATATAAAAGAATTAGTTAACTGTTATGAAATAATAAAAGAAGAAGAATAATATTGCAGAGAAATAGAGAGAGAGAATTCTTATTGAATTTTGGGATGATTTACAATGGGGTAAGACCCCTCTATTTATAGGAGAAACTATGACTTATTCACAAAGTAAAACTCTCCACGAGATAGACATTCACTCCAAGTAGAATTCTATTCTTAACACTCCTCCTTGAATGTCTATTCAATGATAATGTGCCTCGTTAAAACCTTAACTAAAATAAAACCCAATGGGGAAAAATTCTAGAAAAGGAAAAAGAGTACACATATCTACAATACGCCTTTTGGTTGCCTCGTTAAAAACCTCGCAAGGAAAACCCAGTGGGACAAAACCTTGTAAGGGAAAAAGAGTGCAACGCGCATTCTCCCCCTGATGAGAGCATCAATTCACATCCTTGAGCCTTCACATCCCAATCTTGTGCACTAGCTTCTTGAAGGTTGACGTCGACAAAGATTTTATATCAATTTCAATGTATTTTCATAACGACATAACATAGAGATCTCTTCATTCATATATTGAGGTACCTGAATCTCTCATGAGATATTATGCAGTGTTATGTCATGTGATCTTGTAGATCACTTGCCTCCTTTATTATGATCATTTTGATCATCTGCTCATCTTCTTTATCAAGAAGTTTATTTGAAACTGATTTGTCTATACGCTTTAAGCTTACCATAGACTTTGTCCTTCTAGGACTTATTATATGAGCATTTGCAATGAGAATATAGTTACTTTATTTGGGTCAGCAAATGCGTCTGACATGCTTTGTAATAAATTGCACATGAATTATCCTTTTATGAACTTCAAGTTCATATTATTTTATTCGAGGATCTAGATGCAGAAACGATAATTTATTCCTCGTAACTTTTCTCAATTGTTTATCATGTCTCTCCCTCATGTTAGAAAAACTAACTTGTTTCCTCAACTTTGAGAACCCCATCTTTGTGCGTTATGATGTTAATCAAAATATTACACTGCACAATAATAATAATAAGATGGAATTATTTGGTTCCTGACCCCGAACCACTTGTGAGGGGAGAAAATAACTCACCCGATAGGCTTTAACACTGATATAAAATCATAAAACATGTATTTACAACATAACGGGGTGGTAATTCTCGTGACGACGGGCCGGGTCGTCACATGGGGGCACTCAATAAATCATTTTGCTAAATCAGCTATGATGTAAACCAACTTATCAAGATGAACTTCTTGAATAGAAAATCGGGAATATGCTCTAAATTAAATTATTGAGCAAGTTATCTCACATACACCGGTTAGGTTGCGGGTTAATAATAATTGCACATGTAACCATCTCATAGATGCATCTTATGTGGTATACATGGCAGGTGAATGGGCCCATATTCACCTTTGATATTTCCAGCATTCATGGGATTCAATCCCACTTTTAGTTGGTATATTAATTAATGAGAACATGCACATAAAAGAATTCGTAAAGAACTTTCTAGTTCTTTAATATTTACCCATGTGATTTCTCTTTATTTTTGCACATCATACTTAAATTGATATGGGTAAATCAATTATGCCAACTGAATAAATTATCAATATTGATAAATTCAAGATTTACACCATGATGTATGCAATTATGAATAAACCCCAAGTTTATTATGATATGGGTTTTATATCAATAAAATATCCACTTCATTGTGGTATTCTTTTGTTTATGTAGTACAAATTGGAGATAAAGCGGGTAGCTTTTTACATACATATTATCCCGCTACAATTTGTAGTAATAGAAGATATTAAATCTTTCCTTTATTTATAGTCTCAATATAATCAACCGCTTTCGCGAATACTTTGGAAACTAAATATGTTTCTTTGAGACGTACTACAACACAATACCTTATTGGTAATTAATTGTGTTTCTCCAAAATAGTGGTAATTGGCTCTTCCAGAGCTCTCAATTAATTGATAGTACCACATAATCATCAACATCTATATGGTGAATATCTCTTTCAAAGAGAAACTTATACCATTATGTGTATGGTCAAAATTATATGCAAGATGTGTTTCTTGCATTACCGTTATCTTGTAATAATCATAATGCTAAAATATTTTGGTGTACAATAGGTACGTGACCAATGACCATTCATGTCATAATAATGACATTATTTATGGTATCATCTCAAACCTTCTTCTAGAGGTGAGGGTGGTATATTCACTACCACTAGTACGTTCATATTCTTTGAAGAATGAATATGTATTCATAAGTAAGATGTTGTCACATTCACATCATGAATGGAGCATAATCATCTATATGTGATTTGCAAAATCCCATGTCAAATCGATGACAAATATTACTTTCACAGAGTGAAGGATTATTTTGAGAATACTTATTGTTCTCATTACCACAATAATGACGATATAATTTCGTCTATTGCCACGTCCACATCCATTGATACCTTCACGGTAATAATTTTATCTTCTTTCAGACTTATCACATATTGTTATCACATTCTCTTAAGGGATTGAGAATGTAGAAAATTCAATGGGACGGATTTTCACTTCTTGTGCGAACGATCATACATGACTTTGATCATGACAAGACATAGAAATTTTACCACTTCATGTGGGTGTAATTTCTTAAAAACTCCATTAGAGTTATAATCAAACTTTGTTGTCTTTGCCTGTATATAAAATCAAATTATAGAATTTCAAGAATTTGAAAGAAAAAAGTAAAATACTTACCTTAAATCCAGAATTTTAATCATGAAGGAGTTCATGAAACAATTGACAATCATTATGCTCAATCCCAAAGTTTCTACTCAATTGGTTAGAGTCTCGTGCTAATAACGTGTTATAAAATTATAGAAGAAGAAGAATAATATTGCAGAGAAATAGAGAGAGAGGGAATTCTTATTAAATTTTGGGATGATTTACAATGGGGTAAGAGCACTCTATTTATAGGAGAAACTATGACTTAGTCCCAAAGTAAAACTTTCCACGAGATAGACATTCACTCCAGGTAGAATTCTATTCTTAACATTAACCATGTTCTTTTTGTATTTTAGTACCCGAAAAAGATATAGTGAACAACGCTCCATCATGGATTTTCCAAGATAGAGCAAATGCCAATGATATCGAGAATGCAGTCAACGAAACATTATTGAATAAGTCAACGACCAACTGTACGTCTTACTACTTATATCTCTCTCTTCTATTTAACCTCTTTAATTCAAGAAATTTTTAGCAAAAAATTACTCCATCTGGTCCAAAATAAGCAATTTTTTTTATGTTTTCACACATATTAAGAAAGTCACCTTTTAACATTAATTAACAATAGAGTTGACCATTTTAACCTTACTATCTCACAAACACTCCTAACACATATTACAACACTATTTACTCCAAGGACAATGTAGGAAAAACATCATTAAATCATTCTTGAAATCTGAAAAAATTACTTATTTTGGACCACAAAAAAAGACTAAAAAATCACTTATTTTGGACCGGAGGGAGTAAACATTTGGATAATATTTTGCGGTACAGAATTATTTTTTTGAAATACATGAGCTATACCTTCTTTTTTTTGTTTGCGCATTACTTCGGTTGCTTTCCATAATTTTTCAGTCATTTTGGTTCCGGATTTAGAATTCATGATACCACGTACTTTTACCTTTTAGCCCCTATAGTAACTACTTTTACTTTGTAATCCCTCAAATTATTATGTCTATTCTTGCATTGCAGCACCTGAATTGGAATACCAAAATGCAATTAAATTAGCTGAATGCGTTTGTAAGAAGTTAAAAGGTTTAAGCGAGATAGAGATCATCTCCATTGTTGGCAGCCCTTTCCTTCAAGCCGTGCGTTTCGACAATTACAAACTTGTTGAAATTATTGTGGGGAAATTTCCTTTACTGGTTTATCATTGCAACAGAAATGGGAAGAATATACTTCACATTGCAGTGGAAAATCGCTGTACAAATGTCTTTAACTTGGTCTGTCAAATGACTCAGCATAGACATCACCTCATGACTTCATTGGATTCATTCAATAATACAATGTTGCATTTGGCTGGTCAATTGTCACCTGAAAACAAAGTAAATCATACTTTTGGCGCAGCTCTTCGAATGCAAGAAGAATTGCGGTGGTTTGAGGTAATTCTAAATAGTGTCACTTTTAGTTTTTGGAAAATCAATTTGACTAATTTTCGAAGTTCAATTGAATTACATCAACTCAATATTTTTCAATTAAAATTTATCTATTCAAAAACTATACGAAAGTATTACTCCCTCCGTTTAAGTTTATGTGAATCTATTTCCTTTTTGATCCGTTCCAAAAATAATGACTCTTTCTAAATTTGGTAATAATTTAATTTAAACATACAACTCTACACTTACTGAGAAGCGTTTATAATCACATAAATACTCTGACCCCCTTTTTGACTTGTTTAGGACCACAAATTCCAAAAGTTTTCATTTTTTTTAAAATTTCGTGCTCAGTCAAACAGGTGCACCTAAATTAAAACTGATGGATTATAAGTTATAATTCTTCTCATGTCAATTTGATGAGTTTTAAGATAATTTAAAAATCGGTCAAACTTCACGTTGTTTGAATCTTGCAAAACGAAATGTTACACTATATTCAATTTTTGACGAACATGCATTTTCTCTGTATGTGGTATAGGCAGTGAAGCAGATGCTACCACCTTCTTATTACGAGCTTTTAAACAATAAGGGTAAAACTGCTCATCAAGTATTTATAGAACAACATGCAAATTTAACGATAGAAGGAGAAAAATGGATGAAAGAGATAGCAAATTCATGTGCAATACTAGCAATGCTCGCAATTACCATTGCATTTGCTGTAGCAATTACAGTTCCTGGTGGCAGAAACTGCAAAAATGGGCTTCCAATTTTCTCAAAGAACGGATATTTCAATGCATTTGCGTTCTCCAATACTGTGTCACTCTCCACTGCCTGCATTTCTCTATTTGCGTTCATTTCTATTTTAACTTCTAGTTATGCAGAAGAAGATTTACTCCATGTTTTGCCAAAGCGCCTGTTATGGGGACTTCTCACCCTGTATGCCTCGGTTGAAGCAATGATGTTAAGCTTTGGTTGTGCCATGTATTTTGTGTTCGAGGACAACTATATCGTGTTCTATGTAGGATTTTTACTAGCTGTATTACCCATCTTAGCATTTCAACATTGGCGAGGCCCACTCATTAATCACCTTTTTCTTGTAGTCAAGAAAAAAAATGCTTCTTTGGAAGCATAGAAGCAGAGGAAGCACAATGATATTGGAGGCCTAAATCCAAAACAGTAATTGTGACTATGATAGTCCATTGTTAATTTTCGTGATTCATTTTAGAACTATGATAGTCCATTGTTAGATTTAGTGCTACCGTTTCGGTTTCCGCCATATTTTAAGGCATTGAGTATTCTTTTCTTAACTTTGATATTACTGTTCACTGTACGTTAATGTTGGGATATATCAGATGTATATTATGACTATAGTGAGTTGGATAGTGATATCAGGATATGTTTTTCACCGTTAAGTCCATGGCACTGAGTTGTTATAATATTGAGGTTTAGCTCTACGCTTGAAATTTAGGGAATATGAGATTTGACTCGCCAAAAAAAAATTATGTTGTATAGATTGAGGCCATTGAATGCTGTTTGGTTGGTGTTCTAGATATTGCAAGGTTGGAAAACTTGTAGTTAGCTAGGTAAGTGAGACTTTAAGTTTTGATATTTATTTTTTCTAAAGCTCGTTTTGAAAATATGTTTATCTGCCTCGTCCATGTGTTGGGACAAGCGTGCGTGATAATGGGTTAAATTATATAGTTTGAACTACGTTCGGGCTCTAACTTAAGAATACTTTATTATTTTAAGTGTGTATATAATGCAAAAAAGGTGGCTCTAATGGTGACTTTTGTGTTTCACAGGAGTGCAATAGACTTATGATGGTGATTCGGGCAAAAATTAGAATTAATGGACGGAAAAAGGGAATAAAGCTCGCGTGGCAGTAGGAAACCCCACTAGCGCAGGCATTAGCGCAGCCTTAGCGTGCCCACGCTAGTCCAATCGTCAAAAATAGAACATAACTCCACTAGCGCGGCCTTAGCGTGCCCGCGCTAGTCCAGATGCAGAAAAAAGTGTTTTGAAAGGGCAAATTCGGAAGTCCAAGCAAAAATCATACAAACTATAAAAGGTTTAATGTGCCCAATAGAAAGGAATTCGAGTTTTGAGAACAAGGCAAGAGAGGCAAGAAGGCAGCTTGAAAAATAATTCTTATCTCTCTAATTTTTTCCTCTATCAGTGACTATGAATTATTTTGTAGTTTTTATCATTGTTATGAGTAGCTAAATCTTTTAATCTAAGGTTTTGGTGAAACCCGTTGGGGATGAATTGGTTGTTATATTAATATAGTTTTGAGTTGGTTGTTACTCTCTATTTGTTCAACTCTGTTTTGATTTTGGTTAATTGAAAGGATCCTCAATTAGCCGTTCCTATTTGTCATGTATTTGCTTGAGAGAGAGTGTGTATTTAGGTAGTTATTTGAACAACATCACTCCCGAAGTATGGACGAGAGTCATAACCGAGGGTTTAGAGGTTGGATTAGAGATAACGATACCTCGGGTGCAATCTAAGTGAACTATAATGCGAATCAAGCTAGCCTAGCTTGAGAGAGTGCGTCTAATAAATTATCATAATTGCTTGAAAGAGATTTATGATAGCTAGAGAATTCATGATTGATAGAGACAACTAAGTCAAATCTATAAGAAACATACAACCATGGAAATTAATAACGGGGGAAATCATTACCTTAGATCTTTATTCAAATTGTTTACAATTCAAGCATAGTTAGTTTACATCTCTTTATTTATTTTCAGTTTTAGTTGTTAGAAATACCATCAAATGTTAATTACAACATTTGGGGAAGTTGATTCTATAAAATTTAGTAAGTCCAACAAAATTAATTGATAGGTTAATTCCATGTAGTTCGACTCTGGCATAAATACTGAGGTTATATTTACAACGTCGCGTGTCTTTTTACAAGGCATAGTTGGACGATATCAAATTTTGGTGTCGTTGCCGGGGAATTAACGGTGTTATCAATTACATTTGAAAGAAGTACAAAAATTCTTAGTGTAGTTAGTTTTCTTTATACCTAATATTTGCATTGAAATTCTTACGTTTGAACTCTTGTGGAATTCAGTTGTATGCCTAGAAATTTTTCGAGGACTGGAGAACTGCTAGAAGAACTGTCAGACCCCGAGAAATGAACTGTGCCAACAAGAGAATCCAACAATCACAACAACCACACTAGATCAAATTTGACATGGGTGACGCAGAAAACGTCAACGGAAACATCGGCGATCCGCCAACGAACCCTAACATCAGAGTAGTGGCACCTCTTGTTAACGAAGCTGTGCTTTATGATTGGGCACATCCCACGGCTGATAACCTGGCTACTGTCATAGTTGTGCCTGCAATTCAAGCGGAGACCTTTCAGATGACCAATAATATGCTGCATCTTCTGCAAAATAAAGGATTGTTCTCTGAATCACACATTGAAGACCCTCAACAACACTTGAAAAAATTCCTGTCAATTTGTGTGACCCAAAGGCAGCCAAATGTGACCTCGAAAGCTATCAAGCTATGACTGTTCCCGTTCTCTATGACCGAAGAAGCTCAGACTTGGCTATATTTGTTCCATATTAATTCCATTGTCACCTAGGAAGAATTAGTCAAGTAGTTCCTGAATAAGTTCTACCCACCCAACAAGACTACAAGACAAATTGATGAAATATTGCAGTACAAACAGCAGCCGATTGAGACCTTGCAAGAAACTAGGGAAATATTTAAAGGGATGCTAGTGAAGTGTCCTCACCATGTCATTCTAGACTAGATGCTCGCCAGAGGTTCTACATAGGGCTAGTTGACAATCCAAAAGTAAATGTGGATACTTCAGCTGGAGGTACATTTTTGAGTAAGACATTCACCGAGTGCAAAGTCCTTCTTGACAAGATGTCACAAAATTCGGGATGGATGACTAGAGGTACAACACTGGTACCCATAGTGCATTCAGTTCCTCTTGACCCAAATAATTCGCATGCATAGAACATGGCCACACTCATGACTCAGATGAGCATATTAACAAAAAAGATTGATGAGATGGGCACAAAACAGATGCACATTGTTGACACAACAAATGAAGGACTATGCACACCTTGTATTAATCAGTCTTATGTGTGTTCATGGAGTGAAGAAGGTGAAAATCAAGTGGAAAGAGAGGATATGAATTATGTCAACAACTTTAGGGGTCAAAGACAATGAGGACATCGGTGGAGATGGGCATAAAGTTAGTAATACAAACCAAACATGCAAATGCCTCGAGGTATGCACCCTTAAGGCCAAATGGTGTGAGTACCATATCAGAAGCAACAGGGATATCCACAGAGTAATGAGTAAGAATTAACATATTTACCACCTCCTCGACAGCAAGATAACAATATGGTAGAAATCACGGGTATGCTTCAGCAACTCATTGGGACAAATGGTAAAATGCAGAAAATGTTGGCAGTGCATGATTCAACTATAAATAACATTGAAACGTAGTTGGGACAACTGTCCATGGCTTTAAACAACCGCCCTCAAGGAACCTTGTCTGCAGACACAAACATCAACCCCAAGGAGCAAAACCCTAATCAGGTGATGGCAGTAAGTCTCCAGAATGGGAGACACTTAGACAGAGAGCATGAAATTTACAAGCCAGCAATGAGAGTACACCAGCCACTTCAGTTCCACCAGAGGTAGATTAAACAATAGAACTTATTGAAGTGGTGGTTGAATAAAGTCGTGATGAAAAAGGTAAGAATAAGATGAATGAGCAAGCTGTAGAACAAGTGGCACCTCTTGTGCCACAAGACTCCAACAGAGAGAAGCCAACAAGCAGTGCACAAAATGTGATACCTGCACCCTTCCCTCAGAGACTGGTAAAACAAAATAAGAAAGTTCAACAATAAAATCTTGGAGATACTGCGCAAATTTAGTTGAATATTCCTTTGATGGATTCCTTGAGGGAGATGCCCCGTTATGTAAAGAGGATGAAGGACCTAATGTCACGGAATTTTGATTTTCAGGACCTTTCCACTATGACTCTGACACATACCTATAAAGCAGTAATGATAAGAGTGATGGCTCAAAAGACGTCTCATCTAGGTAGCTTCACTATTCCATGCACAATTAGAAGCTATGCCTTTGCAAAGGCATTATATGATTTGGGAGTGTGATGACCGGCCCGTTGTCACGGGAATTGACACCCCGTTATGTTGTAATTATATGTTTTATGCTTTTACAACAGTGTTAGAGTCTATTGGGTGAGTTAGGAGTGATTTGGATTGAAGATGAGGCATATAGCCTTTTTGAAGGAAGCTTAAATATGAAAAATCAACCTGGAGTTGACTATTTAGTTAGAGTGCTCGGAATTGGATTCTGATGATTTGGTTAGTTCCGGGAGGTGATTTGTGTCTTAGAGGAGCGATCAGAATTTAATTCGGAGGTCCGGTGTAGAAATAGGCTTGAATTGGCTAAGGTTGAATTTTGGCTCCGAACGGTAGGTGAGATTTTGATCCGAGGGTCGGAATGGAATTCCGACAATTTCTGTAGCTTCGTCATTTGATTTTGGATATGTCTGTAAATTTTCAGGTCATTCGGATGTCGTTTGGTTGAGTTTTTTATTGAATGTGTAATTAGGAAAGTTTTAAGGAATTTAGGTTTGAATTCGATGTGAATTGTGAGTTTTGGTGTTTTTAGACGCGTTTTGAGAATTGGAACAAGTTAGAATAAGGCATTAGGATGTGTTGGTGTGATTGGATGAGGTCCCGGGGGCCTCAGGGTGTTTTTGGGTGGTTAAACGGGAGAGAAAACATGGAAAATTGCAGGTTTGGAGTTCTGGTTCTGTTGTTTTCGCTCCTGCGGAAATGAGAGCGCAGGGGCGCTTGGATTTGCAGAAGTGGATATTGATCCGCGGAGGTGGCGTCGCTGGTGCATAAGAATAACCGCAGAAGCGGTCTGGGTTCGTGAGGAGAAGATCCGCAGAAGCGGAGGGTCGTCCGCTTAGGCGGGAACGCGGAAGCGACCCTTGATCGCTGAAGCGGGACCGCTGGAGCGGTCCTTGGCTCGTAGAAGCGGAAGTGGCCAGCTAGGCCTGGGATTCGCAGAAGCGACCAATTGGTCGCGGATACGGTATCACAGAGGCGGAATTTGTCCGCATAAGCAAAAATCGCAGAAGGTTTAATTATATGTGAAGTTAGAAATTTGAGAACATTTCAAAGCACTTAGGGCTCGGTCTAAAGAGGCGATTTGGGCGATTTTGAAGGGAAATTCAAGGAGATTCTTCAGGTAATCAATTATGGAGTTAAATTATGGTTTTGTATTGATAAATTATGCAATTATCTCATGAAAATTGAGGAATTTGGGGTATTTTATGGAGGTTTTCACCATAGGCTTGAATTTTAGAAAAATCAAGGATTTGAATGGGCAAATGGAGTCCGAATTTGGTAAATTTTATATGCTTAGACTCGTGTTGAGACGAGGGTCCCGATTATGTGACTTTCGTAATTTTTCGAGAAGCGTACCGAAAGTCGGGTTTTGGAAACTTTGTAATTTTTGGTGTAAATTGAGTTGTTTTGACTGGGTATCATTCCATTGGCCTAATTTGATGTGTTTCTACTATATTTGATCAGATTCTATGCGTGCAGAGCTTGATTCTCGTGGCAAGGGCATCGCGGAATAGTCGTTGAGCCGTATTGAGGTGAGTAATGGATGTGGGTGATGACCAGCGGGTTCGAAACCCATGTATACCACTTTGTGACGCTGTATCGCGGCGAGACACGTACTCTCTTGTGAGTACGGTATCGATTGTGATTTGGGGACTATGACTTAGTCTGACATGTTGATAGTGTATTATGATATTTGTTGTTCTTGAGCCGCTGAACCTCTTTCTCGGATGGTTGCGTATTATATAGTGATATTGGCTACTCTTGAGCCGTTGAACCTCCTTATCGGATGGTTGAGTACATTTATGGGCTGTGAGCCATTTATTGGGATCCTGCGAGGATCGTTATCATTGTTCTGTGATATTGACATGCTAGTTTTACTACCAGTCCGTAGCTATTACTGTTATCATGATTTTTTTCCAATCTCTGGAACTTTGACATACTCTTTTCAATTGAAAAATGATAAAAGAGTTTTCAAAACTACTTTTGAGCCTACGAGGCTATATTTGCATATTAGTTGACTGGTAGTGGATCGGGCTGCGCGCTGCAGCGTATATTCATGATATTGTGTTTGGGCTGTAGGAGCCCCTCCGGAGTCTAAATCCCCACAATGAGCATGGGTACCCAAATCGGATCGGGCTACGCGCCGTAGCGGTCATTTCATGCATTGCATTGCATTTAGCTACATCTGCTAGTTGTTAAACTGTGTTATTGACACTTCTTGATACATTACTATTGATATTGAACTGTTACAGGGAATTGATTACAGCTTTACATGGTGCTTTATTGTGGTTTCTTATATGCGTTGTCTTACCCCTGTTTATTACCACTGAGTCTGGCAGTACTCATTTTACTCCCTGCACCTTGTGTGCCGATCCAGGTACCTCTCAGCAGTCCTGATCCGGTAGCTGTTTCATAGGCATTTTTTGCTGGATAATCGAGGTAGCTGCAGAGTCCGCAGGACCTGACATCCCTTTCTTGTTGTCTTTTGATTTCGTATTTCTATTTCTTTTCGCACTGAGTATCTTGTAAAACACTATTACACTTATATTATTTGTAGAAGCTCTTGACTCTTGACCCCTCGGTCTTTGGGGAGTTGTACTGTTTTGGGACTTGGTTCCCTGGTTTGGTATTTCTATCACTGTTAACTTATAATTGTTATGCCTAAAATGAATAAAGCAAGCTCATTGCTCCATAATTGTTGATGATTGGTCGGGCTGGCCTAGCAGTGTGCTGGGCGCCATCACGATCGGGTTTGGGGTCGTGACAGGGAGCCAACATAAATTTGATGCCTCTAGCTGTATACACCAAACTAAACATTGGCAAAGCTAGACCGCCTTCGATGCTGCTAAAGCTGGCTGACCATACGGTGAAAAGGCCAACTGATATTCTTGATGATGTGTTGGTGCAAATGGGGAAGTTCATGTTCCCTGCAGAATTTGTTATTCTGGATTGTCAGGTAGATGAGGAGATACCTCTCATTTTAGGTAGACCATTCCTGGCCACTGGGAAAGCACTGATCGATTGTGAGACTGGGGAAAAATGAGACTGAACGATGAAGAAGTCATATTCAATGTTCAACAATCTATGAGGAGACCTAGTGAATATGCTAATTTCTCTCTAGTCGACGTAGTAGATGTGATCCGACAAGAAGATGATGTAACCCTGACTGTTAAAGATCCATTAAAGGCATATCAGATAAATTTTGAAGATATGGATAGTGAAGAGTTAGCTGAGTGGGTCATGGCACTTGAAGGCCAAGGATTCTGGACAAGGGAACCTGGGTTCTTGTCCCTAGAGTTAGAAAAAGGGGCCACACCTCCAGCAAAGCCATCAATAGAGGAACCACCCAAGCTGGAGCTGAAGCCACTCCCAGATTACCTCAGGTACATTTTCTTAGGCCTTGATTCTACTTTGCATGTTATTATATCATCCAGTTTGTTAGATGTACAGGTAGAACAACTCTTACAGGTACTACAGGAAAGTAAGATTGTCATTAGTTGGACCATGGCAGACATAAAGGGTATCAACCAACCTTCTGTATGCATAAGATTCTCTTGGAAGAGGGGCACAAACATTCTAGAGAACATCAATGAAGGCTGAACCCGAACATGAAAGAGGCAGTAAAGAAGGAAGTGATCAATTTCCTTTCTGATTCATCTTTAATTTAATATTAGCCTTTACTGTAACACCACAATACCTCAACGCAGGTTACCACACAAGACTCAAACATAAGACCACACGGCCTAGGACCCACAGGCCACTGAATACTCTCTCAGATGTTTCCCAGAATTACCACATTCTATAATACTTTATTCGAAGAATTTTCCTGCGATTTTGAATTTGTTATCATTACCTTATATTACGGATACATAGAATCCCATCATTAACATAACATATCACAAGTCTTGATCCCTTCTAACGAAACCTCAGTCTTTAGCCACACACACAATCTTAAGGCACCTTACTGTTACAAGCAAAAATCTTGAACACCGCAAAACCATTCTCGGGCGTCATTCGCCCTTATTCAGCTGTAATCAACTATCTTATTGTACAGAACCACTCATGCTTTGTTAGAACTCTAACACCGCGGAACATGATTACATACATATACAAATAGCTATCTTTCTTTTCTATATACTCAGCCTTCTTTATCAACAACAACTCAAGACATCCTAATATTTTTTCACATCTACGACGCACCATATAACCTTTACCAATTTTTTTCCAATATACTTAGAGACATAATCAATATAGCACGCAACAGTGCAATCAGATAGTCAATAGCAACATCCCCAACTTAGCTCGAAGTTATACATCAAGGCACTCTTAATGTCTCGTAGCACTTTTCCTCTAATGATGCCACAATGTTATAGTGAGATTAAACTCGAATCATTTACAAGCTTTGGCGGAGACTCGAATCATCATAAATCTTAACTCTTCTGCAATTCTTGCGTTCATTCACACACAACAGTTAAGCCCATTTATTAGGTGACAAATTTTTTTCTGAGTCTCAAATTTTTTCGAGAATTTCGGTAGAGTTTCCTTTGTAATTTGGCTTATCCACCTGCCAGAGAATCACTAAAACCATCCAAACAACACGTCCACAACTCTACATGACATCACAATGTATATCAATAATATTAATCTCAATACTACACAAATTACATTATCAAAATGGATATATGGGCATGCGTTGCACCTGCCCGAATCATAACACATATCAAATACTTTTCAATTACACATAAGAATCAACCCACCTAAGGACACTCCGCAAGAGATAACTCACTTGCTTCGTCTCAATTTAGCATTTCAGTACAATACCTTCCACCAGGATACATATAGCACAATCACTTTAGTCTTTCCGAGTCTGAACTCATTCTACTACACGTAAGGCACTTTACCTTCCAACTAAGAGATATGATAAATATTCACCACGCCCATAGCTCGGGACTACACAATGGATCACAATAAGAGTCGAACACCTAACAACTCACCCATTATCAAGCCGACATTTCCACAATTAGGGACAACACCGATCATATAAATTTCATAATACCAGCTCACAAAAATAAGCACCTCGATGCTCAAGCCATAGACAAAGGCCCGGCCTCAAGTCCTCTCCGTCTGGCCCAACATAAACTCACGGAGATTATATCTCGTCCATCGATCGGGGAGTTACAAGCCATCAAGGTAAATTTATTACTAAGCGCTCGAGTGCGCATATTGATGTATGGAAGGAATTTCAAGGATTATATGCCAAGCTGAATCAAGTACGCACGATAAGAATTCCAAGAATGTGAAGTTTTTCCTAAAAGGGCTGCAGCCTCCCGAGGATAAATACAGACATCTCCGTACCGATCCGCGAGACACTACTAACCAACTCAAGACTCATGAGGCCCAGTAACCTAGGCTCTGATACCAATTTGTCACTACCCCAAAACCCGGTCGTGATGGCGCCCAGCACATTGCTAGGCCAGCCCGACCAAATACACTCTCATCCCAAGCTTAGAGCTCAAAATCATTTTATTTTAAGTCATCAACAGTGAAAGAAAACAAGATCAAACTGATAGTATTAAGAATATCCAGAAATCTCCCAAAAATACAAAGTAACTTTCCAAAGATCTAGGGTCACAAGGCAAGAGCCTCTATCAGAATATCAGTCAATACTGTAAATACTCTACAAGTCCAAGAGTACGCGGAGTAAAACAAGTAGTAACAGAGTATCAAGGGGGCGTGTCGGGTCATGCAGACGCCAGGAGCTACCTCGACGATCCTAAATGGAGCTTTCTATCAGCTTCAAGCTCAACCAAGCTCCCAAGTACCTGGATCTGCACACATGGTGCACGGAGTCGAGTGAGTACTTCCAACTCAGCGGTAATAAAAGTAAATAATGCTGAGGGAAAGAAAATCACACATGGCACTATCTCATGCTATAAACATACAGAATCATCTTTTAAAATGAATTACACTTTCAAGGTATTCCTTTTTAACATATGTGAGTAGATTATTTAGAAATCTCTTTTTAACATCTCTTCCTTTCATTATAACAGATCAATACCTGGTGCAATCTCAAACAGTGCAAGCCTGCACTCAAATCAACCCCTTGGGCTGAGCACTCCTTAACAATTTCCACAAGGGTATCTACTCAATAAGGTAACACATGTATGCCGGTAATGTATGAGCGCTAAATGTCATGCCACATAGTACAAGTAAGACCAATGTATGTATGCAATGCAATGCATATGACGATGTGGCGTACAGTCCAATCCATGCAAAGGCGCCCGCGCTCACTGTGGGGGTTCAGACTCCGGAGGGGCTCCTACAGCCCAAGTGCAATATCAATATCACTCCTGCTGCGACGTGCAACCCGATCCATGCATAATCATGAATGCATATAAGCCCATTGGGCACAATATCATATCAGCTCACTGTGAGCACGTAATTTTTACCCCACGCGAGCTACTCCCAAAGGAAATCAAAACAAAATGGTTTGTTTTTTACTGTGGGCATTTTTGTGTATTCTTGTGAATTTTTGCATTCGAGGGCTCATACTTATTTGTCTAAGTAAATAATTAATCAGAAAAACAGAAAAATATATATGTGCATTTGTGTTCTTTGTCAATTGGTTGATTTTACATTGAGTTAATGAAGCATACTGTTTTTACTACTCAATTTTGTTTTCGAAGTGGCTTTTATTTAAAGTGGGTATTGATGAAGCAAGAGGCTAAAAATGCAAGCTCTCCAGGCCCAAATGATGTGTTCCACCCGGTCCGTTCAATGAGTCTCTAAGACTCACGAAACGACGTAGCAGGGCATTGAAGCTACGTCGTTCTGGCACTGGCAGATCTCGACCGTAGAGCCATCTCTAATCCAACGATGGAGATCGCTTCACCCTCACCCGTTCCGGGTAACCCGATCCAGGTCCGGACCAACCCAGTCCCTCACAGACACACAAACGACATCATTTGGATAAGTGAGAAGATCCAGGCCGTTGATCTCATTTGATCAAACGGCCAGGATTAAATCCCAGCCCCACTATATATACCAAAAGACCTACCCAGCCCCCCTAAGCCAGACCCCCCTCTCCTTCATCGTCTCTCTTAGAGACGAATTAAGCTTCCGCCGTCCACCGCCGTACTCCGCCTACCGGAAATCGCCTCACGGCGGTTCCGGTAGGCCAAACCTCCTCAAATTCTCACCAGCTCTTCCCCTCACCTCCCTCTACACGAATCCCCTAACCGTTAGTCTCGAATCATTCCCGAGCTCTTCGAATATTAGATCGAAGCTCGCCGGAGTTCGAAGTTCTACCCCAAACCACCCCAAACTCATGCCTCGCCCTCGCCAAACCTCCCTCATACCCCCACTAACCATGTTTTGGTTCGAATCTGACCAGAACCCCTCGAACCCCAATTCGAACCTCAAGAACCCTAGAATCCAAGAAACTTGGGATTTCGTCCAAGTCAACGGTATTTGAAGGCAACAGACTTCAATTGGAGTGTTTTTCGTTTGAAAAACACTTCAATTAAAGTGTGTTTACTTCAAAAGTGCAAACTCAAGTCCTTTGGAGCCGGGTCCGTCCGATTTTGATTTTTCTTCTTAAGGTACTGTTTCTTCTTCTTCTTGTTATTTATCCTTATATTGTTTGTTTAAAATTAATGTTTGTGTGTTTTAGATTTTGTCTGCTTCTTCTCGAATGACCCTTTGTTTGGTCAAGTCATTCTTGTTATTGTCTGTCCGATTGATTGTTTGTTAATTGTAGTGGCTTTGTACAATTAATCAACTTAAGGTCGTCAATTAGTTAATTCGGATAAGCGATTTCTTCAAATCTGTCCGTTGAAGCTATAATCGATTAAATTCGTAAGTCGATCAGTTGTTATCGATCATATATATTATGGTCGAATAACAAATGTCGTCGTTTTAATTCGCGAGTTTTGTTGTTTGAAAGCCCGGGCAGTGGGTCATCACTGTGTTGAATTGTTTGATTTGGCAATTTTCTGATTTGTATTGATTCTGGATTCTGAATTAACAATGATGTTTGGATATAGTTGTTTGTTAGTATAGGATTGAATGGTGTAACTGATAAAGGGTAGTGCATTAAGACTGCTGGTGGAACCTGCTGTACAGCAGAGTTCACCACCAGTTGTCCCCTGTTATTAATTTTAATTAAAAGAACCCATGATCAGACACAATATAGTGTTAAAACCAGTGTCAGGGCTAGGCAGAGAATATTAGGGCAAGAAGTTTTTTTTTACACTGTGAAGTGCTCTTAAGAGCTGGACAGTCAGGGCACAGGGGCAGGGAATAAACAGGCTGGCCTGGCTTTTAGTTTTGTCTATAAAAGAGAACAGGAGAGGGAGAATTCTGGGGGACACAGTATCAGATTACAGAGAGACATTAGAAAGATTTTTGGAGAGCATTATGAAACAGATAGAAAGAGAGAATACTTTAAAACATAGAGAGATAGATACAGAGAAAGGGGGAGGATTTGAAAGAAGGAAAAGGAGAAAACATTCTGGGTCTGCTCTGTCTCATTGTTACAATCGAGTTTATTGCTCTATTGGATTGATAGAGCAGTCTTGGGTGTTGGTCGATTCATTAATACTCCCTTTCGATTCATTACTGAACCATTGGAACTTAGGAGGAGTTTAAACTGGTTTCAAGTAGTTTTGGGTCAAATTGGGCTAGCTTTTGGTGCTAATATCAGTAGGTTGAGGCTTTCAAGTGTCTGTTGGTTTATTTTGAAGTGTAAAGTTGGTCTGTTTCAAGCTGTTTGGGTTTCATTGCTTGGGTCACTCGGTGTTGCTAGGGATATCAGTTAGTTTGGTTTAGCTTTGGACCCTTTTCCGGGTCAACTTAAATACTGGGTTTGTTGCTGTATGTTCCCGGGGTTTTCACTTCGTCGAGTTGGTGCTGTGTTGGTTTTCTTAGCTGTCTCATTGCTACTGTGATTGCTGCTGCACTGCTGACTCTCGTACTATTGTCACTGATCACTCTTTCTTCTATTGTTATCATCCAGGTACACATTTTGTAAACCTTAAAGCTTATGGAAATGAATTGAAAGTTGTTCAAAGCCATGCTGTCTGTTGCGATTTTTTTTTTTTTTTAGCTTTCTTACTTCCTTTGTACATAATAAGGATGATGTTGTATATTCATCAGATGAAACTAATGTTTAGTTCGAACTGCGATGAGGTCTACACTGTTAAACTAGATTACAACTGTTAGATCTTGAATACCACTTGGTTGATTTTTTTTAAATAGGAGAGAATAGGGTAGCAGTGACCAATTTTATCATGTGGAAATGTATAGTCAATAGCCAATGCATCTGTTACTGTCTCCTCATTCTCCAGCATAGTGTCCTGCATGATTTTGTGGTTTATTTCGTGGTAAATGGGAATGATATGTTTCTAAAGGACCTTTGTTTATTATTAAAGACCGAGTGAATAGAAAACCATAAGTCGTGTTAGGATTGACTTAAACAAATAAGGCGAGTCCCGCTAAATAAAGTATGAATCATGATGCCCTCATAAAGGTATACATATTCGAATGATTAGAATTTTGGAATGAGTCGTGTGACTGATTTCATGGCCCTTCGCAAAAAATAGTAATATGCTAGTCACTTTTAGTGCGGGTTTAACTTTTTTTTACTTTCTTAAAACGGGTGTGCATTTCATGTGACCCGACTCCAATTTTGAACAAGGTTAAATAAAGCGTGTCAGGAACCACAGGCGCATTTCATGTAGTGTGGCTCGTAACATGTTTTAAATAATTTGGAATAAACTCCTAAATAAATACGGCAGGATGTAGTTCGCTTTAAATTTGAGCTATAGGTGTGCCTCGCCTAACAAGTTACACAGATCGCAGGGACCCTCGTAAATATGTGCAAAAAATATTTAGATTTCGAGATGTGCCGTTTCTTAGCGAATTTCATGGCCTTCTCAAAAGTGTAAATAAGTAATCGCTCCAGGCGCGTATTTCAATTCTACCTTCTTAAATACGGGTGTGCATTTCATGCGACCCAAATCCAAATCCCAAAATGTTGAATAAGAATATGTCGAGGATCCGGGTGCATTTCATGTGACGTGATTCGAAACATATTTTTAGGCAACTTTCTCTCTCGTAAATCATAATAATAATAAAAGCGGTAAAGGGATATTAATTCGCACTAAGTATATAACTGTAAAAAATCAGATAAATAAGCCGAACACGACAGTTGAGCGACCGTGCTAGAACCACGGAATTCGGGAATGCCTAATACCTTCTCCCGGGTTAACAGAATTCCTTATCCGGATTTCTGGTTCGCGGACTGTTAAATAGAGTCATTCTTTTCCTCGATTCGGGATTTAACTGGTGACTTGGGACACCATAAATCTCCCAAGTGGCGACTCTGAAATAATTAAATAAATCCCGTTTCGATTGTCCTTTAATTGGAAAAACTCGCTCGTGCCCTCGCGGGTACGGTAAAAAAGAGGTGTGACACTCACAGCTAAAATGTCATCAAAACCTTGTTAAGTTTGAGCTCGGAATAATTTGTTGTATTTGGCTTATTTATTATCTGATTTTTATTGCATGTTTGTATTAATGTGCTAAATATTGTTTTTACTGCTTTGATATTTTGTGAACCGTACATATAAATTGTGCCGGAACCAATCTCCTCTCTGAGTCTTCTAAATCATGAAGAAGGGTGCACTTCGTGTGACTTCTTTTCTGTATAGTGTCTAATTCCCATTTTTAGAATGAGGTTTGGATAAGTTGCAAAACTGGTGAAGCTTCTGTATTCCCGGGTTGCTGCCTCCTCCTCGGCTCGAGTTGTCCGCTCGGGTAAGCCAGGTCTAGAACAATAAACCCATGTTTTTGA
Source organism: Nicotiana noctiflora (assembly GCA_032618575.1). Taxonomy (NCBI): domain Eukaryota; kingdom Viridiplantae; phylum Streptophyta; class Magnoliopsida; order Solanales; family Solanaceae; genus Nicotiana; species Nicotiana noctiflora. The sequence goes on from JASVEL010013818.1 coordinate 34,426, forward strand.
ACCTAGAATAACAAAGCTTCATGCCGGATCCCTAGTAGGAACGTTTATTTGCATCATGTTGCATTTGGCTTAGGGGACTCAACACAGGGGTTGGGTCCGTCTAGGACAGGTGACCCGAAATGAAAAGACTATCCTGCTGCATCCTGTTTGTCTTACGCATTTATCTGTTATAGACTTGCATGCTGACCGGCTTTAGATAAAAAAGAAAAATAGCTATCGTCTTTTTTATGAATAAATAAATAATGTAGTTTGTTTCATTAAAACCGAACTACGTGGGTTTGATTCTCATTGGATGTGAGATACGTAGGCAACCTCTATCAGGTCCAACTTCACCTTTTGAAAAATAGCCAGAATATCAAAACTAACTTTTTGTACTAAATAAGTCGGTGACGCTATTTTCAAAAGTAGCCGAATGTTCCCGAAAGGGACGCCGGAAGGCTGTTCGTATAAACGGCCACCTTTGGGTCAATTTTGATTTCGATCAATTTACCCCCACAGCCTTAAAAACCCTCGTCCCCGAGACGTTGAAAGGCCGTGATTGAAAACTGATTTTTTTTTATTATTTAGCTAAACGGAGTTGTTTTTCTTATTTAGATCACCTTAATAAATGTGCAGGATGAGCACAAATCAGAATAAGTCATTTTCAATCTTTAGCGAGGTCCCTCAACAGCTCCATATGTGGTGGAACGATTTGGAAGACAGTAGCAAAAAGATAGTGGAGAGAATTTTGGGAGGTTTGGTTAATCCGTTGAATATCGAGCCAAGGAAAGACATTATCGAGGCACTGATATCTTTTTGGGATCCGACCCGCAATGTGTTCCGTTTTGTTGACTTTGAACTGACACCCACGTTAGAGGAGATTGCGGGCTATGCAAGACTAAATGGGAAATTAAGAGGGCAATACCTGCTCTCACCAAGACCGGTATCTCCACATGGGTTTCTGGATTTGCTGAGCATTAGTCGGAAGGTGAAAAATGATGATCTGCTGAAAGGGTGTTGCGATCTCCAATTCTTATATCAATGGTACGGCGCTCCTCGGGGTTTTGAAGAGTCAAACCTTGGACTAACTCACGCAGGGAATAGAACCAAGTGGGAGGCCAGACGAATTCTAGCATTCATAACGACATTCTTGGGGATTGTGATTTGTCCACGCGAAGATAAGAAAATAGAGATAAGTCTGGTAGGAATAGCCGATGTTGCAATCAAAAAGGCTACCAGCACAGTAGTCCCTTTGGTTTTGTCCGAAATCTATCGAGCCTTGACCGTATGCCGAGAAGGGGGCAATTTCTTCCAAGGATGCAATATGTTACTCCAGTTGTGGATGCAGGAACATCTCCATCACCGGACACAATACATGAACCATGGGTTGATCGGAAAAAACTGTATCAGGGGTTTTGAAAAACGGATGATGGGTGCTGTATTCCCTGAAGGCGTCGAGGCATGGCTTGCACGACTGAGCTCAATAGAAGCCGATCGGATTGAATGGGCGTTCGGGTGGTTACCCGATACTGAAGTAATATATATGGCAGCCGAGGAGTGTTATATTCTTCTGATGGGGATCCGCGGTGTCCAACCATATGTTCCTCATCGTGTATTACGTCAACTAGGAAGGTTTCCAGGTTATTCCTACCGATCAAGACCTGAGAAAGCACGCCATTGAGTTGAGCCCGGGAGTTGTATTCCCCGAAGAGAAGATTAGAAAGCTGTTGCATGAATGTAGGTTCCTTGAGCCTAAAACCATGGTCCGGGAACTAGCTAAGGGTGAGGTGGACCCAAAGTACAATGTGTGGTTCGGGAAAAGATTTCAGATTCGTCGGAAATGTTCTAAAAGAGCCCATGTCCAACGGTTCACGGAAGATTCACAGGAGCAATGGAATTGGCTAGCAAAGGAGGAGGGGTACAGGACGAAGATTGGGCAGGATAGAACAGCAGGTCCGGGACCTTCAATTCGAGAAGAACATGCAAGCAGCCGCCGACGAAGGAGACAAAAAGAAGTTGGCACAAGAAAATGACTTTTTAAGAGCTCAAATCCAGCAAATGAAAAGGGATGCTGACAGACAGTTGAGGAGTCGGGCAGACGAAAAATTGATAAGGGGTTTGAGAAGCCAAATTGCCGATGTCCAAAGAGAATTAGAAGAGTCGAAGGCCCAAACAATGAGGATCCGTGCCAGCCGGAGAAAGGAGGCACATCAACATGCACTTCACCTACAACGGGTGGAAGAAGATTACACTGAGATCATCACTAGTCTAAGGGAAGCAAATGTTGTCCTCAGGGAGCGGGTTTTCAAGCAAGCCCGAGATGCCAGAGCGGACCTCGACCGTTGCCACAATTTGATGGCCCGACTGCAAGGACAAGTGGATAGGCTCCTAGACCAAGTCACCAACAATGCTCGAAGATTGGGGGCGAAAAGCCAGCAGATAGAACAGCTACTCAGAGAAAGGGACATGATCAAGGACAGAATTGGAGAAATCGGGCATTACGTCACCATGAAGTGCTTAGCTTGTGAGCGAATGCCCCGCACCGACCTTTTCGCCTCAATTATGGGTTATGTTCATCGGATCATGGGAGAGTTAAGGGGACTGCACAAGGACCTCACACCAAGGCCCGCGGCAAGGCCGAATGATGCCTCGCGGGCCCCCAGGAATTTTAGAGCATTAGATTTTTGATTAAAAATGTATTTTTGAAATGTTGGGTCAAGCTAGTTGGCATTTTTATCTTTACTTTCCCGAGTCAAGCATTTCTTTTATTTTTGCTGATTGTTGTAAGACGTGTTTTGTAACTGCAAGGTTTTATTTGATATAAAAGTTACTGAATTTTGCCACAATCTTGTTGCCAGAACTACGCTCGGTCTGATTCACGCGGGGACGTGATACGTAGGCAATCCACATAAGATTCGACCACCACTAAAAAGAAAGGAAAAGAATGCAAAGGTTAATAACGATAAGGCTTTCAAGGATAAAAGAAAAAGAAGAAAAAAAAAGGGAAAACAAAAAAGAAAAAAGGGCTGGAATGACGCATGTTAAGAGCACATATAGAAAGGGTTATTTGGTTAGGTGCATTGCATCCAACGTGCTATAACCTATCTGTCAAACTCAGTAAACTAACAAGTTTGTTGCAATTCCAGAAAAGTTTAGCAGTTGGTTTGACAGAATATACTGGCTAACCATCATTACCGTACTAGATCCAAAGGACCGATTACAGTAAGCATGTCTAGTTCTGGCAAGAGTCTCGAGGAAGAAAAATCAGAGTTACAAATCATGAAAGAAGAGGTAGATCGGTTGAAACAGCAGATAACAGAGATGCACCTGGCCTGGGCCAGGGAACAGTCTTCACCGAATCGCCCTACCCTCGCATCAGCCCCGGAACATCCACCCCTCGATCCATCGACAAGCGCCCCAATTTATCCATACTACCAAGGGGAAAACCCTTATGTCACCCAAATCCCACCAGCCAAGCAACATCCTCCTCCCAGTCACCCCTGTTTTTGTAGCACCCCCACCTGCCACTCTACAAAAGTCGCCCGGGGAGCCGCATGTTCAAATCCACGACAATTCTTACTATCCTCCCGAGCTTACCTTCAAGGCTCCTGAACCACATCCACACACCCCTCATTGGGATAGCCCGGCAGAACCGGAAAAGCACTTCCAAAGTTCGGAACATGAGGAAGTTATTAGAAAAGTTAAGAGCCTGGAGCAGTCCTTCAGGAATATGCACGGTTTGGGCAACCAGGTCAGTGTCGCTTACAAGGATCTGTGTCCATTCCCAGATGTCCAGTTGCCAGCCGGGTTCAAAATGCCCAAGTTTGACCTATACGAGGGGCATGGTGATCCGGTAGCCCACCTGCGAGGGTTTTGCAGTAAAATACGAGGAGCTGGAGGACGGGACGAAATTCTGATAGCTTACTTTGGTCAGAGTTTGGGGGGATCCGCACTAGAATGGTACACTAGGCAGGATCCCAGCAGGTGGTTTACGTGGGATGATTTGGCCCAAGCATTCATCGGCCAGTTCCAATACAACCTTGAAATAGTCCCAGACCGTTTGTCATTGCTAAAGTTAGAAAAGAAACCCGCCGAGAGTTTCAGAGAATTTGGGTTCCGCTGGAGGGAACAAGCAGCTAGGGTGGATCCGCCTATGAGAGAGAACGAGATGGTGGATTACTTCTTGCAAACACTGGAGCCAACCTATTTCGGACATCTGGTGACGTCCGTGGGAAAGTCATTCACTGAGGTGATAAAAATGGGGGCTATGATCGAGGAAGGTTTGAAAACCAACAAGATCATGAGCTATTCAGCATTGAAAGCCACCACTCAGGCTATCCAAAGTGGTACTGGAGGAGTACTTGGGAAAAAGAGGAAAGAGGAAGTCGCGGCAGTCGAGTCCGGGACATGGTTCAGAAACGGAGGCCCTGCACCCCAATATAGCCCGCCCCAGCCTCACCACCAAAATTACTTCCACAATCCATATAACCACCCGCAACATTACTATCCCGCACATGATCCCCATTTTACTGTTCACCATGCACAGTCCTATTCTGCACCTCCCGTCCATGCACCGTGGCGTGCACCAAACCCGCAGAACAATTATCCACCCCCAAGAGCTTACAGAAACCCCTCGGGCGCGAGTTTTCGTCCGAATCGGGCATTCAAGGGTGACAGGGCGCCAAGGCCGAAGAATTTCACTCCCTTGGGGGAGTCTTACACCAGTCTGTTCCACCGGTTGAAGCAAGTAAGGTTGCTAAATCCGGTTGAAGCTAAGTTACCAAACCCTCTTCCGAAGAACCTGGACCATTCAGTAAATTGTGCATACTGTTTAGGATGTCCGGGACACGACACGGAAAAGTGTTGGAGGTTGAAAACGACCATCCAGGAGCTCATCGACACTCGCAGGATTGAGGTCCAGACTCCAACAGAGCCCAACATCAACCAAAACCCACTTCCAACTCATCATGAGACCAACATGATCGAGTTGGTACGGGTAGAAGAAGGAAAGGAGAAAGCCTCCCAGACTGTAATGATGATCAAGTCTAGCGGGGTAGGAATGAGAAAAGGGCCAAGCCTTGATGAGTCACCCGGTTGCAAGAAGGACATACCAGGAGGGTCGGAAGCAGGAAAGGGAAGTGTGAGCGGAGTACCGGTGAGGCCGAGGGAAGCAAAGATAGTTGTACGAGGGGCAGCAACCAAGCCCGGCTTGACGGTAGCAGGTGTTCGAATGGATCCTTTCATCATCAAGCCAGCAATACAGTTGCCAATAACTGATAGCAGGGCTATTCCATGGAATTATGCTCGGATTACAACAACCTACAAAGGAAAGGAAGTGAAAGAGGAAGTTTGCGAAGCGCAAGGTTTGACCCGCTCGGGGAGATGTTTTGCCCCTGCGGAATTGAGGAAGATCACTCCGGCAACATTGAAAAAGCCGGTAATTGACGAAGAGGCAGAAGAATTCCTAAAAAAGATGAAGCTGCATGACTATTCTGTCATAGAGCAGCTGAAGAAGACTCCTGCGCAAATATCATTGCTATCTTTGCTGATACATTCTGAAGAACATCGGCAAGCTTTGATGAAAATTTTGAATGAGGCACACGTACCTGATAAAATCTCGGTGAGTCATTTGGAGAAGATCACCAATAGGATCTTCGAAGCGAATCGGATCACCTTCACCGATGATGAATTGCCCGAGGAAGGCACCGAGCACAACAAGGCTTTATATCTTACGGTAAAGTGTGAGGAGTCGGTGGTTACCAAAGTCCTTGTCGATAATGGGTCCAGTGCTAACATTTGTCCTCTCTCTACACTGGACAAGTTGAAAGTGGACGTTGGCAGGGTACGCAAGAACAACATATGTGTTCGAGGGTTTGATGGAGGAGGCAAGGCATCGGTTGGGGACATAGTGTTAATCTTGACGATTGGGCCGGTGGAGTTCACCATGGAATTCCAGGTGCTGGACATGGTGGTGTCATATAACCTCCTGATAGGGCGACCATGGATCCATGCCGCAAGAGCAGTTCCATCCAGCTTACACCAACTCGTCAAGTTTGAGTGGGACCAACAGGAGATCGTCGTCCATGGAGAGAATGATCTACAACCGGGCACCATCGTCCCCTTTGTTGAGACAGAAGAAGATGTTGGGCCATGGGTATACCGGATCTGCGATGTGGTATCCGCCAACCGAGTTCCGGAAGGGGAATGCATTCCCGATGACAGAATAATTACTGCAGATGTCATGGTGGCTCATGAAATGTTGAGACACGGTTTCATACCCGACAAAGGTCTAGGTGCATCTCTGCAAGGAATCATACAACCGGTATCTGTGGTCGAAAACGTAGGAACCTTCGACTTGGGATTCAAGCCAACATCAGAGGACATCCAGCAAGCCAAGAGGAATAAGCAGAAGACATGGGTGCTCCCGAAGCCTGTTCCACGCCTTTCCCAATCTTTCGTCAGGTCTGGAGTAAGAGAACATCCGACGACAAAGATTCCCGGTCCTATGGTTAGGCCAGACGAAGAGTTCTTAAGAAAGTTCGAGGACCTATTCGCGGATGTATGTATGCTCGAGGATGGTGAAGGATCCAGCCATGCCGAGATACAGTTTGTGGGACCAAAAGCAAAACTGAATAATTGGAAGGCTACTCCTCTCCCTGTCCGGAAGGAGTCTTGGTAGTTTGTTTTGGATTGTTTTCTTTCGAAATTTTGTGTTGGGGGTTGTCCCCGGAGTAAAATCCAGTTGTTTTAGTTCATTTTGATTTAAGTTTGCAAGTTTGTTTTTTTTCCTTGTACTGTTCCCATTAATGAAATTTGGTTCCCTTCGTGTCTAATTTTGTTTATTTTTCTTCTTTTAACTTTTCTGAACAGCCTTCTTTCAACTGATCTTAATGATATGGCATGCTTAAAGATTAATCAACCCAGTCTAGAAAGTCAATCGGGTTTGGAAATAATAACGCATGAAATAAGAAGTGACGAGAGTGAGTCAGAATACGGCGATGATGAAGCCGTAGAAGAAATCGGTGAAGAATTAAGTCACTTCGAGGAAAAACCCAAACCAAATTTAAATGATACTGAGGCTGTTAATCTGGGGAACACAGATGACGTCAAAGAAACCCGAATAAGTGTCCATATTGAACCCAATCTGAGAGAAGAGTTGATCAAAACACTCATGGAGTTTAAAGACATTTCCGCATGGTCGTACGACGACATGCCAGGACTCAGCACTGATCTAGTGGTTCATAAATTACCCACTGATCCGGCATATCCTCCCGTCAAGCAAAAACTGTGGAAATTCAAGACGGAGATGAGTGTGAAGATTAAGGAGGAAGTAACCAAGCAGTTGCAGGCGAAAGTCATTCGTGTCACTCGATACCCCGAATGGTTGGCTAACGTAGTACCGGTGCCAAAGAAAGACGGAAAAATCAGAGTATGCGTGGACTACCGTAATCTCAACAAGGCGAGTCCTAAGGATAATTTCCCACTTCCCAATATCCATATCCTGATTGATAATTGCGCTGGACGCGAAATCGGATCCTTTGTGGACTGTTATGCGGGATATCATCAGATTTTGATGGATGAAGAGGACGCAGAAAAGACGGCTTTTATCACACCGTGGGGAACATATTGCTACCGAGTGATGCCGTTCGGTTTGAAGAATGCAGGGGCAACCTACATGAGGGCGATGACTACGGTATTCCATGACATGATACACAAGGAAATTGAAGTGTACGTGGATGATGTGATCGTAAAATCCAGACGTCAAGAAGACCATGTTGCTGACCTCGGGAAGTTCTTTCAAAGACTTCGAAGATACGACATCAAGCTCAATCCGGCCAAATGCGCATTCGGAGTTCCATCGGGAAAGTTGCTAGGATTCATCGTCAGCCGACGGGGCATTGAGTTGGACCCATCCAAAATCAAGTCCATTCAGGAGTTACCCCCGCCAAGGAATAAAACAGAGGTAATGAGTCTGTTGGGAAGGTTGAATTACATCAGTAGGTTTATTGCCCAGCTCACAACAACCTGTGAACCCATATTCCGTCTATTGAAGAAAGACGCTGCGATAGAATGGACGACAAAATGTCAGGAAGCGTTTGACCAAATCAAAGGGTATCTGTCAAAACCACCCGTACTAGTTCCGCCTAAACCGGGTAGACCCCTGATTCTTTGTCTAACGGTTTTGGAGAATTCGTTCGACTGCGTACTTGGGCAGCATGATCTTACTGGCAGAAAGGAACGGGCCATTTACTATCTCAGTAAGAAATTCACGGTCCACGAGGTTAAGTACACTCATTTGGAAAAGACATGTTGCGCCCTGACTTGGGTAGCCCAAAAGCTGAAACACTATTTGTCTTCTTACACCACTTACCTCATTTCGCGTTTGGATCCGTTGAAGTATATTTTCCAGAAACCTATGCCTACAGGGAGGTTAGCAAAGTGGCAAATATTACTTACGGAGTTCGACATCATATACGTGACAAGGACGGCTATGAAAGCTCAAGCCCTAGCCGATCACTTAGCTGAGAATCCTGTTGATGACGGATACGAACCTTTGAGGACGTATTTTCCAGACGAAGAAGTACTGCAGATTGATGGGTTGGAATTAACCGAGGATCCAGGGTGGAAGCTTTTCTTCGACGGAGCGGCGAACGCAAAAGGAGTCGGAGTAGGGGCGTGCTTATCTCTGAAACAGGACATCATTATCCTGTTACTGCTCAACTGCGTTTTCATTGTACCAATAATATGGCTAAGTACGAGGCATGTATCTTGGGGTTGCGATTAGCGGTGGACATGGATGTACAGGACGTCTTGGTCTTGGGGGACTCGGACCTTCTGGTACATCAGATTCAGGGAGAATGGGAAACCAGAGATTTAAAGCTTATCCCGTATCGTCGGTGTTTGCATGATCTGACCAAACGCTTTCGATCAGTAGAATTCAGGCACATCCCAAGGATGCATAATGAGGTTGCCGACGCTTTAGCTACTTTAGCGTCGATGCTACATCACCCGGACAAGGTTCGTGTCGATCCGTTACATATCCAGGTCCGGAATCAACATGCTTATTGTAATGTGATAGAGGAAGAGGTGGATGGTGAGCCGTGGTTTCATGATGTCAAGGAATACCTCAGGTTAGGAGTATACCCAGAGCAAGCAACTAGAGATCAAAAAAGAGCTATTCGGCGATTGAAGAACGGATTTTTCCTTAGTGGAGGGGTGTTGTACAAAAGAACCCCAGATTTGGGATTGTTGAGATGTATAGATGCAAGTCAAGCCACAGCAGTGATGACAGATATACACTCCGGAGTTTGTGGACCACACATGAGCGGATACGTATTGGCAAAGAAGATTCTTCGAGCAGGATATTACTGGCTCACGATGGAGCGTGATTGTATAAGTTTCGTGCGAAGATGCCATCGGTGTCAGATACACGGAGATTTGATTCATTCTCCACCAACCGAGTTGCATACAATGTCAGCACCGTGGCCGTTTGTTGCATGGGGTATGGATGTTATTGGACCTATAGAACCTGCGGCTTCCAATGGTCATAGGTTCATTCTGGTAACGATCGACTATTTTACCAAGTGGGTGGAGGCCAAAACCTTCAAATCAGTGACCAAGAAGGCGGTGGTGGACTTCGTACATTCCCACATCATCTCGAGGTTTGGAATTCCAAAGATAATCATCACGGATAACGGTGCCAATCTTAATAGCGGATTGATGAAAGAGGTATGTCAACAGTTCAAGATTACACACCGAAATTCCACACCATATCGTCCCAAAGCAAATGGTGCGGTTGAGGCAGCAAACAAGAATATAAAGAAGATATTGAGGAAGATGGTAGAAGGGTCCAGGCAATGGCATGAAAAGTTACCATTCGCACTGTTAGGTTATCGCACTACCGTCCGGACTTCGGTAGGTGCAACTCCTTACTTGTTGGTGTATGGGACTGAAGCAGTAATACCAGCGGAAGTTGAAATTCCATCCCTCCGAATTGTCGCTGAAGCTGAGATTGACGACGATGAGTGGGTCAAAACCCGACTGGAGCAATTGAGCTTGATCGATGAAAAGAGATTGACAGCAGTATGTCATGGCCAATTGTATCAAAAGAGAATGGCGAGAGCATATAACAAGAAGGTACGTCCCGGGAAATTTGAAGTGGGACAGCATGTGCTGAAGAGAGTTCTACCACATCAGGCCGAAGCGAAAGGCAAGTTCGCTCCAAATTGGCAGGGACCATTTGTGGTGACTAGAGTATTATCCAACGGCGCTCTATGTCTAACTGATGTTGAGGGAAGATGCACCGATATGGCTATCAATTCTGATGCAATCAAGAGATATTATGTGTAATTCTTTAATGCATTTGTCAACGTTTGGTTTCGTTTGTGTGTATTTGGCATTTTTCGGAGAATGAAATGATAGAGGCAATTTTTCTACTACCCAAACACTTTAACCCTTGTTTTCCCCTTTGAGCCTTAATTATTCTTTCATATACCCTCTTTCGGAATCATCAAGGAAGATGTGTAACAAAATAGAAAAAGAAACAAAGAAAAGACACAAGAAAAAGTGAACTACGTTCGACCCGATTCCTCAAGAAGGATACGTAGGCGCCACACGGCTCGGTCATAATAAAATAAAAATCAAAGATCCCCCAAGCAACAAAACTGGGGCAGAAGTCATTGTTTCGTTTGAAAGATAGTGTGGATTCCGAAAGTTGTAATAAGCTAACCGTTGAGGTCAAACCCCTTTCTTTAGCTTCACGCGCAGAAACCACATTAAGAACCAAAAAGACCTCTCGATCAGTATTCGAAAAATGCCAAGTCATGCGAATGAAAGCCAAAAGTGACATCCCGACCCTCGATCGAATCCAGGATGCACAAGCCGAAAGGGGATAACACCCTAGAGGGAATCTCATGGGTGATACCCCACCGCAGGGAAAGAAAGCGTAAATGAGAGAGTCTTAACGGTGAAAACCCTCGCGGGCACCTTAAGGCGAAGAAAGTTGAGAGAAATAAAAGGAGAGAGTCTTACGGTGAAAACCTTTACGGGCACCTTAAGGCGACGGGAGATAGAGAGAAATGAGAGAATCTCATTAGTGAAAACCCTTTGAAGGGCACTGTGAGGTGACAGGATGAGATGGTTACAAGATGTCTGCATGAGACAAGGTTGGGACATCCGTTTACCTCTAGCGGGACGCGGTATCAGAAAGTGATTGACATGAATAGACTGGGTAGTTTAATCTCAAAGGCGCGGCATAACCATTGGATCAGTCACACATTCAGATAAGTTTTCCTATTTTTGAGTTCAGAAAAGTTTTCCGTTTCTTTTGTCATTTGCGGTCAGCATTCTTTTCTTTTCTTTCATTTTTCGAAAATTGATTTTTCAAAGCTTACTACCAAGTCTCCCAAAGCAGCATAATGAAAATGAATAGGCGTGGAACGAGGCAATAAGGCAGAAGTCGTTTCGATAGTAAGATTGGGACGACAGGCTGGCTGGAAGGTTCGCAGGAATTATGGAGTATGATGGACACATGTGGCACGTCCGAAAGATGATTTCACGCAACACATCACCGGCTAAAAAGAGTCGGATCAAACCAAAGATTGGAATAAAAGGAAAGATGAGAGGCCGTTCGTGGAAAGAGCATCGTCCCCAGCAAGCGTCAACGTCGTCCTCAAAGTTCGAGAGAGGCCAAGCAGCTGAAAGAGAAAAGAAAATGGCCCCAACAAGAGTGGCACGACCACTCACTGCGTTTTGAAACTAACAATTTTTCTTTGATTTAAAGCAGGAAAGTAGGGTTCGTCGGCGGAAAAGCATACCACCTAGAAGTGCATCAAACTGGGGCAGAAAATTTTCTCCTATTGCGAAAATTTTCTTGAGAGCAGACACCCAATAGATAAGGATAGAAAGCAACACAAGCTTTTGGAAACTACCCGTTCCGAGCAGAATAGTTTTGACAGAGGCCCGGCAAGGCAAGGAAGTGATCTTTGAGCCGGTATCATCCCCAGCAATTGTTGGGAAAATGAAACACCGACTTCGAGATTCTCGCAGCAGTATTATATCCCATAATTTGTTCAAGGAAGCGAAAGCGTGAGTCCCAGAGGAGGTATGGGAAGAAGGAAGAGGAAAAGGGGTCCCCCGCCAGGATAATCCCCGATCCATAACATTTCAACCCCGGCGAGTCCAAGAGAGAATGAGGGGTGAAGGAAACAAAGAATACTTCCTCAGCAGCATCATCACTAGCAGGTAAATAGGCAGTTCCGAAGATATCTCCAGCAGCCAAAGGAAAAGTAGCACGGCTCAAGGGGAAGGCAATTCCAAGACAAGATAATTCAGAAGAGAAGGTGGCCCGAGAGGCAATGCAGGAAGAAGAAAATGGTACAAAAGGCAAATGAAGGTAATCAGGATAGGATGAAATTAGTGAGTTGTAGTTGAAGTCAGGGAGCCCGCCTGGAGAATGGAGTGGCGATTTTAGTTTTGAAGTAGTAGTTGAAGTTAGGGAGCCCGCCTGAAGAATGGAGTGGCGATTTTATTTTGAATTAGTAGTTGAAGTCAGGGAGCCCGCCTGAAGAATGGAGTGGCGATTTTATTTTGAAGCAGTAGTTGAAGTCAGGAAGCCCGCCTGGAGAATGGAGTGGCGATTTATTTTGAAGTTGTAGTTGAAGTCAGGGAGCCCGCCTGAAGAATGGAGTGGCGATTTATTTTGAAGTTATAGCTGAAGTCAGGGAGCCCGCCTGAAGAATGGAGTGGCGATTTATTTTGAAGTTGTAATTGAAGTCAGGGAGCCCGCCTGAAGAATGGAGTGGCGATTTATTTTTGAAGTTGGTTGAGGAAAGCGGTAGAGTATAACGGAAATCCCCGGCGTGAATCCAAGTTCATAATCGAAAGGAAGGCAACAAGGATCAGAAAGATAGGTACAAACTTCGAAGGAGAATAGTTCGAAGATTACAAAGGAAGGGACCAACGGTCGGAGTTCGGCAATCAAGATAGGCCGAAATAACAATTGTTAGAAGAGAAGAAGTACGTGAAGAAACATCAAGGCCAGCAGGATGGCAAGGAACATGGCAAGATCAAGTTGAAAAGATAGATAAGAATTTGCAATACTGTAACTTAATCTAGCTTCTTATTTTTCGTTTAGCACGATGCAATAAGGGAATCAGTTAAGCAGTGGCGCCAGCAGTAACAGCAGTAACAGCAGTAACAGCAAGATCACAACAGTCATGGTAGTCCCAGCTACCAAAAACTTCCCGAACTACAATGACCTGATTCCCTTTTAGCCAGGGATATGTAGGAGACCTTTTGAGGCAAGGTTCAGTGCAATATCAATATCACTCCTGCTGCGACGTGCAACCCGATCCATGCATAATCATGAATGCATATAAGCCCATTGGGCACAATATCATATCAGCTCACTGTGAGCACGTAATTTTTACCCCACGCGAGCTACTCCCAAAGGAAATCAAAACAAAATGGTTTGTTTTTTACTGTGGGCATTTTTGTGTATTCTTGTGAATTTTTGCATTCGAGGGCTCATACTTATTTGTCTAAGTAAATAATTAATCAGAAAAACAGAAAAATATATATGTGCATTTGTGTTCTTTGTCAATTGGTTGATTTTACATTGAGTTAATGAAGCATACTGTTTTTACTACTCAATTTTGTTTTCGAAGTGGCTTTTATTTAAAGTGGGTATTGATCAAGCAAGAGGCTAAAAATGCAAGCTCTCCAGGCCCAAATGATGTGTTCCACCCGGTCCGTTCAATGAGTCTCTAAGACTCACGAAATGACGTAGCAGGGCATTGAAGCTACGTCGTTCTGGCACTGGCAGATCTCGACCGTAGAGCCATCTCTAATCCAACGGTGGCGATCGCTTCGCCCTCACCCGTTCCGGGTAACCCGATCCAGGTCCGGACCGACCCAGTCCCTCACAGACACACAAACGACATTGTTTGGATAAGTGGAAGATACAGGCCGTTGATCTCATTTGATCAAACGGCCAGGATTAAATCCCGGCCCCACTATATATACTAAAAGACCTACCCAGCCCCCCCTAAGCCAGACCCCCCTCTCCTTCATCGTCTCTCTTAGAGACGAATTAAGCTTCCGCCGTCCACCGCCGTACTCCGCCTACCGGAAATCGCCTCACGGCGGTTCCGGTAGGCCAAACCTCCTCAAATTCTCACCAGCTCTTCCCCTCACCTCCCTCTACACGAATCCCCTAACCGTTAGTCTCGAATCATTCCCGAGCTCTTCGAATATTAGATCGAAGCTCGCCGGAGTTCGAAGTTCTACCCCAAACCACCCCAAACTCATGCCTCGCCCTCGCCAAACCTCCCTCATACCCCCCACTAACCATGTTTTGGTTCGAATCTGACCAGAGCCCCTCGAACCCCAATCCGGACTTTCAAGAACCCTAGAATCCAAGAATTAGGGATTTTCGTCCAAGTCAACGGTATTTGAAGGCAACAGACTTCAATTGGAGTGTTTTTCGTTTGAAAAACACTTCAATTAAAGTGTGTTTACTTCAAAAGTGCAAACTCAAGTCCTTTGGAGCCGGGTCCGTCCGATTTTGATTTTTCTTCTTAAGGTACTGTTTCTTCTTCTTCTTGTTATTTATCCTTATATTGTTTGTTTAAAATTAATGTTTGTGTGTTTTAGATTTTGTCTGCTTCTTCTCGAATGACCCTTTGTTTGGTCAAGTCATTCTTGTTATTGTCTGTCCGATTGATTGTTTGTTAATTGTAGTGGCTTTGTACAATTAATCAACTTAAGGTCGTCAATTAGTTAATTCGGATAAGCGATTTCTTCAAATCTGTCCGTTGAAGCTATAATCGATTAAATTCGTAAGTCGATCAGTTGTTATCGATCATATATATTATGGTCGAATAACAAATGTCGTCGTTTTAATTCGCGAGTTTTGTTGTTTGAAAGCCCGGGCAGTGGGTCATCACTGTGTTGAATTGTTTGATTTGGCAATTTTCTTATTTGTATTGATTCCGGATTCTGAATTAACAATGATGTTTGGATATAGTTGTTTGTTAGTATAGGATTGAATAGTGTAACTGATAAAGGGTAGTGCATTAAGACTGCTGGTGGAACCTGCTGTACAGCAGAGTTCACCACCAGTTGTCCCATGTTATTAATTTTAATTAAAAGAACCCATGATCAGACACAATATAGTGTTAAAACCAGTGTCAGGGCTAGGCAGAGAATATTAGGGCAAGAAGTTTTTTTTTACACTGTGAAGTGCTCTTAAGAGCTGGACAGTCAGGGCACAGGGGCAGGGAATAAACAGGCTGGCCTGGCTTTTAGTTTTGTCTATAAAAGAGAACAGGAGAGGGAGAATTCTGGGGGACACAGTATCAGATTACAGAGAGACATTAGAAAGATTTTTGGAGAGCATTATGAAACAGATAGAAAGAGAGAATACTTTAAAACATAGAGAGATAGATACAGAGAAAGGGAGAGGATTTGAAAGAAGGAAAAGGAGAAAACATTCTGGGTCTACTCTGTCTCATTGTTACAATCGAGTTTATTGCTCTATTGGATTGATAGAGCAGTCTTGGGTGTTGGTCGATTCATTAATACTCCCTTTCGATTCATTACTCAACCATTGGAACTTAGAAGGAGTTTAAACTGGTTTCAAGTAGTTTTGGGTCAAATTGGGCTAGCTTTTGGTGCTAATATCAGTAGGTTGAGGCTTTCAAGTGTCTGTTGGTTTATTTTGAAGTGTAAAGTTGGTCTGTTTCAAGCTGTTTGGGTTTCATTGCTTGGGTCACTCGGTGTTGCTAGGGATATCAGTTAGTTTGGTTTAGCTTTGGACCATTTCCGGGTCAATTTAAATACTGGGTTTGTTGCTGTATGTTCCCGGGGTTTTCACTTCGTCAAGTTGGTGCTGTGTTGGTTTTCTTAGCTGTCTCATTGCTACTGTGATTGCTGTTGCACTGCTGATTGCCGTACTATTGTCACTGCTCACTCTTTCTTCTATTGTTTTTTAGAGTCGCCACTTGGAAAAATAATGGTGTCCCAAGTCACCGGTTTAATCCCGAACCGAGGAAATTTATGACTCTGTATTACAGTCTGCGAAACTAGAAACCTGGATAAGGAATTCTGTTAACCCGGGAGAAGGTGTTAGGCACTTCCGAATTCCGTGGTTCTAGCACGGTCGCTCAACTGCAATTTTTGCTTTTATCTGATTTCTTTTTATATTTTAACTAGGTGCTTTTAATGTTCCGCCTTTTAATTTTAGAAGAATTGCGACGTCACGAAAACACATTTCGAGTCACACCGCAACCGGTACGCCTGTGACTTTAATGCATTTCAGTTTCGCCGAGAGTAAGATTTGGGTCACATAAATGCGCACCCGTATTTAGGAAAGTAATTTATTTACAAATCGTGCCTAAAGGTTCTATCGTCTTTATTAACTTTGGGAAAGACCGTGAAATTCACTAAACGGTCTTCCCGAGTCTAAGTTTTTACAATTAATTTGAGGGCCCCGCAATTGTGTATTTAGTGCGGCGAGGCTTATCTCACTTTTATTAACAATATAATTCTAAAATGACTACATTTCCTATTTAGTTTGTCTCTAAAAGAAAAGAAAAGTCCTAAACAATTACATGCTTAAAAGGCTACTCTATATTAGTACAAAAGGTGTTCCCTTGAATGACAAATTTATTCTTCAAATTATAAAGCTAACTACAATTTGACAAACTAATAAAATGGAAAATAACAACAAATATTAATCAACAACTTGCTTTTCTATTTCATTTCAAAAAATTCAACTTCCAATTCGAGCTTACATCAACACATGGTTTTTAGAATGTGTACCTGGTTTTGAAAGGAATGGGAAAATGGCAAATCAACAAGGCGGTGAAAATACAGCAACAACAACAGTAACAACCAGCAGTAGCTTCAATACCTCAATCCCGAAAATCCCAGCAATACGGAGAAAAACAAAAAAAAAATATATATATAATAGAAAAGAAAAATATTTTCCAGATTTTTTCTTTGTTTTGGCTTTCTAGCTTTGAACTCTTTTCACTTCTCAAAAGAAACTCTCAAAATGTGCATTTTTTCCGTGTATACTTCTGTATCCAGAGTGTATATCGAGTGTATACTACAGCAGCGAATTTTTTTTATTTTTTCTTCTCTTCCTATTGTTTCCTCTCTTTTTTCCACCCTTTTTTCATAAATCCTCTCTTCTATTTATAGGCAAGAATTTCGAAAATTTTCAGATTTTTTATTAAAAAGAAAAATATTTTTTTAATTTAAAGAAAACCCACTAATCCATGTTTTCCTCTCCTTGTTTTCTTCCTTGATTTCCTTGCTCCCCACTACTTTATGTCATGTGATTATGATTATTTTTTTCTAAAAAAATCTGAAATTTTCTTCTTGGGCCAAGGGGTTTTGGGTTGGGTAAGGTTTCTTAGGATTGGGCTTGTAACTTAATTTGCAAGATGGCTCAATCCAAATTTTTTCCATTTTGTTCTTCTCCATTATTCAACTTCCTAATTAATAAAGCCCAAAATACTAAGATTAATTTATAAAAACTAAAATTATCTTGAAATACTAATCTCATAATAATAATTGTCACCTAATTTTAAATGGTAATTAAAATACAATCACACAATTTGGACATTAAAGGCTAAAATGCAAAAGATGCCTATTTTTGTGGTTTTCATTTTTGTAAGATAAAATTAATTACTCCTAATTGTAGAATTAAATCCTAAATGCAAATGCGATATATATATATATATATATATATATATATATATATATATATATATATATATATATATATATATATATATATATATATATATATATATATATATATATATATATATATATTGTCATTATTTTTTAAAAATGACACTAAATTCACAACAATTGCAAACAACACAAAACTCTTTTATTTTGAATTTTTGGGAGTAATTCTCATATAGGGCAAAAATCACGTGCTCACAGCTGCCCCTCTTTGCGCGTAAACACGAAGAGTTTATGTGCAAAGACAAGTGAGCGGATACGAGCGATTTTTGCCCGTTTGAGCACTCCGTGAGAAGCATTTTTTTTTTCAAAATTTTTTTTGACCGAACCTTTGCTTCAAAAGGTTTCCTACATATCCCTGGCTAAAAGGGAATCAGGTCAATGTAGTTCGGAAAATTTTGGTAGCCGGGACTACCAATGAAACTGCGATTTTTTGCTGTTACTGTTGCTGCTGTTGCGGTTACTGCTTGCCGACCTCCTTATTACACCGGGGGAATGTAAAATGAAGAAGTTATTCTAAGCTATGATTCTACAATTACAATTATTCCTATCCTAGCTTTTGTTTGCTTCTCCTTGTCTCTTTTTCTTTGATTTTTTGAGATGCTCGGGATTTCCGCCGGTCCACAGAAAGATGTTGGCAAATGTTGTGAAAAAAAAGAATCTCTTGATTCTGTATCACTCAGATTCTAAATGAGGCTCATGTTTGACTCGGGAAGACTATATAGCTAATTCCATAGTCTTACCCAAAACAATTAAAAGCCGATAGACATCATTTTTAACAAAGACTATATAGCTAATTCCATAGTCTTACCCAAAACTCTTAAAAGCCGATAGACATCATTTAGGGCTCTGAGCTGGCGACTCTGCTGGGGAACCAACCCTGAATTTCGATTTCAGGGTTTAAGAACTCGAGCTCCTTAGAACTGCCGTTTGCGTTTTTTTTGACTTCATTATATGATTTGAACAACATGCTATGTGCTTTATCGCTTTTGATATTATGTGAACTGTATATATAAAATTGTGCCGAAACAGAAAAGTATTCCCGTATTTGAAGGTGGGCACCTAACAGAAATTAAACGTGCAATGCGATGCAGAAAATATTCCCGTATTAGAAGGTGGGCACCTAACGGAATTTAAACGTGCAATGCGATGCAGAAAAGTATTCCCGTATTTGAAGGTGGGCGCCTAACGGAAATTAAACGTGCAATGCGAATGCAGAAAATATTCCCGTATTAGAAGGTGGGCGCCTAACAGAATTTAAACGTGCAATGCGAATGCAGAAAAATATTCCCGTATTTGAAGGTGGGCGCCTAATAGAATTTAAACGTGCAATGCGAATGCAGAAAATATTCCCGTATTTGAAGGTGGGCGCCTAACAGAATTTAAACGTGCAATGCGATGCAGAAAATATTCCCGTATTTGAAGGTGGGCGCTTAACAGAAATTAAACGTGCAATGCGATACAGAAAAGTATTCCCGTATTTGAAGGTGGGCGCCTAACGAAATTAAACGTGCAATGCGATGCAGAAAAGTATTCCCGTATTTGAAGGTGGGCGGCTAACAGAAATTAAACGTGCAATGCGATACAGAAAATATTCCCGCAGCCTGAGGACTGGGGAGTGGATTTTCAAGGATGCTACGCAGAAAACATTCCCGTATTTGAAGGTGGGCGCCTAACAGAAATTAAACGTGCAATGCGATGCAGAAAAATATTCCCGTATTTGAAGGTGGGCGCCTAACTGAATTTAAACGTGCAATGCGAATGCAGAAAATATTCCCGTATTTGAAGGTGGGCGCCTAACTGAATTTAAACGTGCAATGCGAAATGCAGAAAATATTCCCGTATTAGAAGGTGGGCGCCTAACAGAATTTAAACGTGCAATGCGATGCAGAAAATATTCCCGTATTAGAAGGTGGGCGCCTAACAGAATTGAAACGTGCAATGCGATGCAGAAAAGTATTCCCGTATTTGAAGGTGGGCGCCTAACATAATTGAAACGTGCAATGCGATGCAGAAAATATTCCCGTATTTGAAGGTGGGCGCCTAACAGAATTGAAACGTGCAATGCGATGCAGAAAATATTCCCGTATTTGAAGGTGGGCGCCTCTTTTAAAAGATGTTACCTTCCTCTTTTTGGTATTTTCTTTTTACCAACTTATCTCTTGCCCGTGAATTTCTCCACTTATTCGGCAGACTTTCTCTTTTTGGTATTTTAAATTTTCCACATTGGTCACATTCACTTTAAAGTGATTAGTGACGATTTGTTCCTGCATGAAACAAAATTTATTAGATATAAACTGCTGGCAACTGGCATCTGCCGTCCCCACTTCTTATTGCTTCCTTTGTTTTTGCTTTTTCATGTTGCATGGCTTTTGACTTCTCGTCCCTTGCATACTCTTTTTGTATTTTTCTCATTTCTCCATTTTTGTTTTGTTTTCTTTTTTCTTTGGCCATGTTTGCCAAGCTTCTTTATTCCTTTCCCCAATCTTCTATCCTTTCTGATCCAGTGTTGTTTCAACTTCCGTTATCAGGAGCTGGTAGTTAGCTCTCAAAGGGGTAAACAATGAAATGCAGAAAAAATGAAAGAAAGGTAAAGGTATTTTGGAGAGATGACGGAACTTATCTGGGTATTTGCTGGCTGATTCCGCTGACCATGCCATGTATTTAAACTCTAACCCAGTTCGTTCCAATCATTATTCTGACTCTGAATTGCCTTTGACCCAAACCGATACTCTTTTTGTTGCCTTTTCTCTTTTCCGATAGTCCTCACGATCGCCTTACGGTGCCTCGAAAGGTTTTCACCAATAAGACTCTCTCATTTATTCTCTCAACCTCACAATCGTCTCACAGTGCCGATTAAGGTTTTCACCGATGAGACTCTCTCATTTTATTTCTCTCAACCTCACAATCGTCTCACAGTGCCGGCTAAGGTTTTCACCGATGAGACTCTCTCATTTTTTTATATTTTCTTTTTTTCATTTTTTCCTTTTGTATTTTGTTTTCTGTACCACGGGTATTATCCGACGCTTCGCTCCTCCTTCGTTGTATTTGTTATCATTTCAAAATTGATCAGAAGGTCTTTCTTTGGACTGTAACGTGGCTTTTGGGTGGGTTAAGAAAGAAAGATATAAAGGCTCAAAATTTCAACGAGGGTTAAAAATATTTACCACTCTCGGAATTATTAAACATAACTTCTGCCCCAGTTTCAATATGTGGGGAATTTTTGGATTTTTTCTTTATTGTGACTGAACCTCAGAGAGGCTGCCTACGTACCCTTTCGGGATCAAGTCGGACGTAGTTCATCCAACTTCATAAGTTAGATGGATTTCTTTTTGACTTTTTCCCGATTTCTTTGTCTTTTTCTCTTTTTCATTCATTTATTCAATTTTTTTCATTTTTCATCATTTTTTCATTTTTTTTTCATTTTGTCAATTTCGATCTTATTGCGCTAGAGCGATTCCGAGAGAGGGATATGAAAGAATATATTCATTGAGGCTCAAAGGGGTTATCAATGGATAAAGTGTTTGGATAGAGAATAAAACGCCTTCGTCATTTCAATTCCAAAATCACAACAAAATACAAAACACATAATTGAAAGGAATCATACATAGTATCTTTCGACCGCATCTGAATTGATAGCAGTCTCTACGCACCTTCCTTCAACATCTGTTAAATATAATGCTCCATTGGACAACACCCGTGATACCACGAACGGTCCCTACCAATTTGGCGCAAATTTGCCCTTTGCCTCGACCCAATGCGGTAAGATACGCATCGCAAACAAAATGAGCCTATGCTTTTTGGAAGCTGCTGGCTCTATCGGATCAATAACCTCTATGCCCCTGTTTCAAAACAAAGAAAAATATGTTAGTTTAAATGCGGTGGTTGGTTGTGGCCTTGAACTTTGATGGCGACTGCTTTCCACCCGAGCGCCTTGCCTGCTCACCGACTATCCATTTTCACTTCTTCTTTGTTCAAAATCCAACTCTCTTTAGGTATGTATATTGTCCCTTTCTTGACGGATCCCACAATTCCGATCTTGAAGTCTATGATTTCTTCAATGATTTCACTGGACAACCTTGGGTGTTTCTCAGAATGTATACACCCTTTCTCTGTTCAAACCCCATACTTCCATTTGTTATATTTTCCCCCGAGTTGGCACTTTGCCGACCTTTGCGTCTTGTACGCACCCCAAACATTTTTATTGTTGCCCGCTCCATTGCACATGTTGCTCTTTTGGCTTAAAGCACTGGCCTTGCCTTTTCCCGACTTACGACAATTGTCGTGTTGGCCAAATCCCATCTTGTGCAATTGGAAAGCTTGGTGGCAAATTTTGGAATCATTTCTATACTTGTTATGACCCGACAGACTCAATAAAAGGGAGGGTAAAACAAGGTACAAAGGATAGAAAGAAAGGAAAACATAATTCCTAACAAGAAACCTACAGAAGAATGACCTATCGGATTTTGAATACCGACTCTAGCGACCTTGACATGCACTTTTGGCCTTCTCCGTATAGCAAATTTGATGTTCAACTCTTGTTGAAAGCTCTGCTGTGAAACCGGTCTTCAACACTTCATTTCTTTGATCTGATCCTTAGTCGACTTGTAGTGCCCATCGGGTTTTCACCATCAAGCCTCTCTCATTTGCTTTTTCTTTTCTCTCGACTTACCGTCGCCTTACGGTGCCCATGAGGGTTTTCACCGATAAGACTCTCTCATTTGATTTCTCTCATCGTGGAGTCTCGTGGTGGTTGTTATCATCTTGAATTCTTCATTCTCCTTTGTTCGGACTCGAGTGTTGCCCTTGATGTGATTCACCTTTGCTCGTTTGACTCGGCATTTCTTGAAGATTGATCGGAAGGTCTTCCTTTGGACCGTAATGCAGGCTTTTGGATGGGGTAAGAAAAAGGATATAAAGGCTCAAAAATATTTCATCGTGGGTTAAAATTACAACCTTCGGAATCTTATTTACTCAATAACCATAACTTCTGCCCCAGTTTCCTTCTTGGGGGATTTTTTTAGATTTTCGGATTTTTCCTTTATTGTGACTGAACCTCAGAGAGGCTGCCTACGTACCCTTTCGGGATCAAGTCAGACGTAGTTCAGACTACGTCTGTATTCATTGTTGCATTTTGACTTCTCCCGATTTTTTCTTTTCTTTTCCTTTTTCTTTTCTTTTCTTCTCTTTTCTCTTCTTTTTTTTTATTTCTTTTTTTTTCTTTCTTTTGTTTCTCGCTCAATCCTTAATTTTGTTGTTGATTCCGAAAGAGGGGTATGAAAGAAAATAATAAGGCTCGAAGGGATAACAATGGATAAGGTGTTTGGATAGCCGAATAAAATGCCTTCGTCATTCCAATCTTCGAGACCTACCAAGTACAAACTACACATTTAAACACCTTTTGACCGATTCACATATTTGCCTTGGATTCTCAGTGCTATTGGGCAACCATCCCGATACCACGAATGGTTCCTTTAGCTTTGGGGTATTTTTGCCTTTGGCTTTAAACCGATGAAGCACGATACATTTCCAAGGCATTTCTTTATGTTCTGTTTTCCCCCAGTATTCACTTGATTCCGGCTTCACAGTATTTCAATATGTTTTTATTTCTTCCGAGTATCATTACATCTTCAACATTGTTTCATTAACTTTTAAAAACCAGGCTTAGAATTATGTGCATGTCATGTTGCTAAAGTCAGTATGAGAAAAAATGCAAAGTGATCAGAAATGGACTGACTAGGAATGATGGGAAACAAAGAGTTGTACTAAACCGATGGGTTGAAACAACAACAAAACGAACAGACTAGACTAGAATTACAAACCTAGACGACACTAAACAATTTTTATTACTAAACAAAGCAAAGATAGAAGGGTTTTGACTCTCAAGACAACATCCGGATTACAACCCTGAAATAACCCGGGTAACATAAACGACACCAAAATAAAACTACCAAAACTCCAAGAGTTGAGCACCTTCCCAATTGACAAGCATGGCATCTTAGCCACTGTATTCTGCATTAAGATCGCTCTCTATTTCAATATTCTCGGCTTCCAAAGAAAAATCTCTTCACCCTCGTCATCGGGCATCGTCCCCACAAAATGCGCAACGTCACATGCAGGTAGAGGATTCTGTGTAATGTTTGGGGTTTCGGGAGTCTGTACTTCAATTCTCCTCTCATCGATAAGATCTTGAATGGCATTCTTCAATTGCCAACACTTTTCAGTATCGTGACCCAATGTTCCCGAACAATATTCACATCTGACAGAAGAATCAAGATTTTTCGGGGGTGGGTTTGGAACTTTTGGTGCGACTGGTCTTAACATCCCCAACTCTTTCAACCTATGATAAAGGCCGGTATATGATTCTCCGATAGGGGTGAAAGCCTTTTTTCGCTTCAGCAACCTCTCCTCCCTAAACGCCTTGTTTGGCCTGAAACCTGACCCAGGGGGTTTCCGGTATGTTTGTGGGGGTCGGTAGGCTTTTTGTGGAATTGGGTACATGGAAGGTGAAGTACGATTTTGGGTGCCTCCGGGAGAGTAGTAGGGTTGGGGATGGAAGTAGTGTTGGGAAAGAATAGCTGGGGGACGAGTAATTGAGCTACTCGAGTGGCTAGAAAGGCTGCGATAGGCAGGTATATTTGGCATCGGGTTCAGTGTAAGGACCGGGTCCATGAAACTAGGTGGTGGCGGGGGTGGTGCTTTTCCATCCATCCATGCCTGATACATTTCAACCACGTGTTGTCTTAATATTTTGACTTCTTCTACTAACATGTGGTTCCGTTCAACCGGCTGTTGTCGGGAACCGGTACCAACCCACTCAGTCTTGAGATTCTCTGCCATTTCTTGCATGTTTTTCATCCATTGTTCTAATCTCTTCAACCTTTGGGCCATTTCTTCCTGCACATTCTTTCGGGTAAGCTTCTCAACGTTTGCAGGAAGGTCAAACGAGTACGAGTGGTACTCGGGAGAGTGGTACTGTTCTTGCTGTATAGCAGATTGTGACTCATGAGAAGGCTGTCCTTGGCCATTGGCCCATGCTTGACGCATTTGGGTCATTTGTCGGTTCAATGCTCTATTTTCTTCAACCACAGTAGACCCTTGTTGAATTTTCTGACCCTGAGTCTCTTGAGCACCCGTAACAGCTTCGATGCCGGTTGTCATTTTCCTTGGATCTTGCTTTCCAATTTACCACAACCAACCACCCCGACTTTCTGGATTAACAAAACGAAACCACCGGGTTAGCGTTAAGGCATTCCATTTATTGATTATTCTCTTTTTTTTTTTTCCTTTTGTGGTTTTTTTTTTTTTTCACTTTTTTTTTTCTTTTTGGTTATGGACATGGTCGAATCCTATGTGGATTGCCTACGTATCATGACCCCGCATGAATCAGACCGAGCGTAGTTCTTGCAAATTAATGCAAGAAATAAAGATATGTTTATTTGATTTTTTTTTTTGATTTTTTTTTTCTTTGAAGGAAAAATTGTAAAAACCGATCCCAACTACAAACTCACACCTTGTGCCGGAGATTTCTATAAGAATATATTTTTTGTGTCAATTATGACTATTTCTACAAAATTGGCCACATAATGGCTTATTTGACAAAATGACTATTTTTTGCGAAATTTATTTAAGAAAGATAAAACTGAAAATTTTTTTTTATCCTGTGGCTCATGGGGCATCGTTCGGCATCACCATAAACCAACACAAGACTATTTTTCATAAATTGGCCATATAATGGCTTATTTAGACAAAGCGGCTATTTTTGCAAAATTTTGTTTAAGAGAATAAACTCAAAAATTTTCTCATCCGGTGGCTTATGGGGCATCGTTCAGCACCGACACAAGCCAACACAAGACCGAGGGAGTTAAAATGCCAAATGTGGCTATTTATGCAAACACGGGCCATGTAATGGCTTATTTGATAAAGTGAATATTTTTGAAAAGTTGAGCAATGACTCAAACTTAATTTTGCGGATACAGCCTTTCAACATTTCCGCGAGGGAGTATTTCAAGGCTATGCCCGTAAAAAAGATTCAAAGTGGCTATTTTTGCAAAAACAGCCTTCCGGCGTCCTTTCGGAACATTCGGCTATTTACAAAAACGGCGTTACTTTGATTTTATTGAAAACTAAAAACACACATTTTTATTTTTATTTTTTTTTTAATGGGGTGGTTGGACCCGATGAGGGTTGCCTACGTATCCCACCTAATGGCGAGAATCAAACCTGCGTAGTTCGGTCAGATTATTTGACCAATTATTTCAACAACAAAACCATTTTTTCAATTTTTTGGGATACCCATTTTCACTAACTCTTATTTCTCTTTTTTTTTTCAACAATTTTTCTACCCTCGGGATTTTCGCCAGTCCGCATAATGATCAAGGACAATTAAAAATGCAACACATAATATGCTCGGTCTTAATTACCGGGTCACTTGTCCTAGACGGACCCAACCCCTGTGTTGAGTCCCCTAAGTCAAATATGATGCAAATAAACGTCCTAGACCTAGGTTCAATATCCTGAAGTTTTCATATGGTGCTAGACCGTGTACCCGAGCGGACAACTCGGATCGAGGAGGGGGCTACGTACCGGTGACCCGCGGAGTCAATCGGCTTTGTAACTTGTCCGGTCTCTTTTTCTTATTTTTGGTATTGACACTAACAGAAAGGGGAGTCTCAACCAGTAAGCACATCCCCAGAGATAAGAAGAGAAGGGTTTTCGGCACAGTTTTATATATACAATTCACGCAATATCAAAGCGGTAATCATGTAGCACATTAATCAAAACATATAATGAAATCAGATATAAGCAAAAATAGCAATTTTACTGAGCTCGAATTCTTAAACCCCGAACCGAAGTTCTGGGTTACTTATCCCCAGCAGAGTCGCCAGAGCTGTCACACCTCCCTTTTTTACCACACATAACGTATAAATGTAAATGTGCCACTGTTTAATACTACACCCCGAGAAGGAATATAATAATAATCAGTGAAGGAGTTTTTCCACTTAAAGGACAGTCGGAACGGGATCAATTTATTTAATTTTTCAGAGTCGCCACTTGGAAAAATAATGGTGTCCCAAGTCACCGGTTTAATCCCGAACCGAGGAAATTTATGACTCTGTAATACAGTCTGCGAAACTAGAAACCTGGATAAGGAATTCCTGTTAACCCGGAAGAAGGTTTTAGGCACTCCCGGATTCCGTGGTTCTAGCACGGTCGCTCAACTACTATTTTTGTTTTTATCTGATTTCTTTATATATTTTAATTATGTGCTTTTAATGTTCCGCCTTTTAATTTTAGAAGAATTGCGACGTCACGAAAACACATTTCGAGTCACACCGCAACCGGTACGCCTGTGACTTTAATGCATTTCAGTTTCGCCGAGAGTAAGATTTGGGTCACATAAATGCGCACCCGTATTTAGGAAAGTAATTTATTTACAAATCGTGCCTAAAGGTTCTATCGTCTTTATTAACTTTGGGAAAGACCGTGAAATTCACTAAACGGTCTTCCCGAGTCTAAGTTTTTACAATTAATTTGAGGGCCCCGCAATTGTGTATTTAGTGCGGCGAGGCTCATCTCACTTTTATTAACAATATAATTCTAAAATGACTACATTTCCTATTTAGTTTGTCTCTAAAAGAAAAGAAAAGTCCTAAACAATTACATGCTTAAAAGGCTACTCTATATTAGTACAAAAGGTGTTCCCTTGAATGACAAATTTATTCTTCAAATTATAAAGCTAACTACAATTTGACAAACTAATAAAATGGAAAATAACAACAAATATTAATCAACAACTTGCTTTTCTATTTCATTTCAAAACTTCAACTTCCAATTCGAGCTTACATCAACACATGGTTTTTAGAATGTGTACCTGGTTTTGAAAGGAATGGGAAAATGGCAAATCAACAAGGCGGTGAAAATACAACAACAACAACAGTAACAACCAGCAGTAGCTTCAACACCTCAATCCCGAAAATCCCAGCAATACGGAGAAAAACAAAAACAAACCAGTAAAAAATAGAAAAGAAAAATATTTTCCAGATTTTCTCTTTGTTTTGGCTTTCTAGCTTTGAACTCTTTTCAATTCTCAAAAGAAACTCTCAAAAATTGAATTATTTGTCGTGTATACTTCTGTATCCAGAGTGTATATCTAGTGTATACTACAACAGGGAATTTTGTTATTTTTTCTTCTCTTCCTATTTTTCCTCTCTTTTTTCCACCCTTTTTTCATAAATCCTCTCTTCTATTTATAGGCAAGAATTTCGAAAATTTTCAGATTTTTTATTAAAAAGAAAATATTTTTTTAATTTAAAGAAAACCCACTAATCCATGTTTTCCTCTCCTTGTTTTCTTCCTTGATTTCCTTGCTCCCCACTACTTTATGTCATGTAATTATGATTATTTTTTGCTAAAAAAATCTGAAATTTTCTTCTTGGGCCAAGGGGTTTTGGGTTGGGTAAGGTTTCTTAGGATTGGGCTTGTAACTTAATTTGCAAGATGGCCCAATCCAAATTTTTTCCATTTTTGTTCTTCTCCATTATTCAACTTCCTAATTAATAAAGCCCAAAATACTAAGATTAATTTATAAAAACTAAAATTATCTTGAAATACTAATCTCATAATAATAATTGTCACCTAATTTTAAATGGTAATTAAAATACAATCACACAATTTGGACATTAAAGGCTAAAATGCAAAAGATGCCTATTTTTGTGATTTTCATTTTTGTAAGATAAAATTAATTACTCCTAATTGTAGAATTAAATCCTAAATGCAAATGCGATATATATATATATATATATATATATATATATATATATATATATATATATATATATATATATATTGTCATTATTTTTTAAAAATGACACTATATTGTGCTGTTTGCTGCTGGTCATTGTTGTGCCGTTTGCTGCTGGTCGTTGTTGTACTGTTGCTGCTGGTCGTTGTTGAGGTCATTGTTGTGGGGGTTTGTTGTTGCATGCTTCTGTTTGTCTCATTGGTTTCCTGGCTGGAGTTTACACGGATTTTCTCCCATCTATTTCTGGGTCAACTGTTTTGCTGGTCGTGGATTTTTCTTTACTATTCGTCGCTGGTTGTTGCTGTTTAGTTGGCTGTTGTTGTTGCTGTCTGCTAGCTGCCAAACGCTAGAAGTTATCACTGACTCACCTCCATATTTTTTTGATTTTTCGAACTCCAGGTATGTGTTTTCGAGAATGGCTTGGTGTAACTTCAAATTGAAATGCTGAATTGGAAAATGTTCAACCGTTGGCCTGTTGTAGAGCATGTTCAAATATGATATTAGAATATACATTAGGAGATGTGTACATGTCTATTCTTACTTCATATTTGTACTTACATCGTGCTAGAAATGGGACTGTTTTTTTTATGAAAATACTAAACCAAGTAGATAGCTTGCGAATGTTATATCTAGAAGTGTTGATCTAAAAATGCAAAGCTATATTGCTAATGTGGGCTCAAGCCAGTGAAGTAGGAGATATGTATAAACTAGAAACCAATCCAGGTTCCTTTCAAGATAAAATTAGAAGCGAAGTTGAAGCATGTTAATATAAATCATACATTATCCGGAATGGCTTGAAACTTAGGAATTGGAAAGGGTTAGTTTATTCAACAATAAGTATTTAGGCCTCTCCTTCATATTAAATCATGTTTTCTTCGAATGTTAACTTCGACAACTCGAATTGCGTGGCGAAAGCATAAGTCATTTAGAAGACGATTAGCTTATGATTATGTTGTTCAAGTCATGTTTCTCGACTAGCAATTAAATAAAAAAAAATGAAGAGGACTTTAAACTCGAAACACGAATAACCAATACGAGTAAATGAATGCGGGTTTCTCTTTGCTAATAAGGTTGTTCACGGATTAATCAATTAGGACGTTTCTCTTATTATATATTGTTTTTCTTTTCTTAGAGACAAGAATCAAATAGAAAATCATAGCCATGTTAGGGTCCGCCCTTAATAAGTAATAATGAGATGAGCCTCGCCAAACAAAACCACCCAAATTGCGGGGCCCTCAAATTAATTGTAATAAAAATCTAGACTCGGAAGGACCGTTTAGTGAATTTCACGGTCTTTCCCAAAGTTAACAAAGACGGAGAATCTTTAGGCACGACATTAATAAAACTACTTTCCTAAATACGGGTGCGCATTTATGTGACCCAAATCTTACTCCCGACGAAACTGAAATACATTAAAGTCACAGGCGTACTGGTTGCGGTGTGACTCGAAATGTGTTTTCGTGATGTCGCAATTCTTCTAAAAAATAAAAGCGAAGCATTAAAAATACATAGTTAAAATATATAAAGAAATCAGATAAAAGCAAAAGTACAATTGAGCGACCGTGCTAAAACCACGGAATCCGGGAGTGCCTAACACCTTCTCCCGGGTTAATAGAGTTCCTTATCCGGTTTTCTAGCTTCGCAGACTGTAATACAGGGTCATAAATTTCCTCGATTCGGGACTAAACCGGTGACTTGGGACACCATTATTTTTCCAAGTGGCGACTCTGAATTAAATAAATAAATCCCGTTTCGATTGTCCTTTAATTGGAAAAACTCCCTCGTGCCCCCGCGGGTGCGGTAAAAAGGAGGTGTGACAGCTCTGGCGACTCTGCTGGGGATGATAACCTCTGAACTTCGGTTCAGGGTCTAAGAATTCGAGCTCAGTTAAATTGTTGTTTTGTCTATATCCGATTTTATTACATGTTTAATTAATGTGCTACATGTCTACCGCTTTGATACTAGTTGCACTGTATATACAAATTGCTATATGTTTACCGCTTTGATATTGCGTGAACTGTGTACAAAACTGTGCCGAAAACCCGTCTCTTCTTACCCTCGGGGATGTGCTTACTGGTTGAGACTCCCCTTTCTGTTAGTGTCAATACCAAAATAAGAAAAGAGGCAGGATAAGTTACAAAGTCGGACGATCCCGCGGGTCCCCGGTACGTAGCTCCCTCCTCAAATCCGAGTTGTCTGCTCGGGTACACGGTCTAGTACCATTGAAAACATCAGGATATTAAGCCTAGATTTAGGACGTTTATTTGCATCATATCTGACTTAGGGAACTCAACACAGGGGTTGGGTCCGTCTAGGACAGGTGACCCGGTAATCAAAAGACCGAGCATGTTATATGTTGCATTTATTTGTTCTGGATTATTATTGGCTAAATTCCTGAAAAATAAAAAGAGAGGAAATTTAAAAAAAAAAAATCGAAATGTCAACGAAACGCTGTCGAGAGTTTGAAAAGAAAATTTTAAAAAATAAGTGGTACAATTTTTGTTGAAATAATTGGTCAAATAATCTGACCGAACTACGCAGGTTTGATTCTCACCATTAGGTGGGATACGTAGGCAACCCTCATCGGGTCCAACCACCCCTTTTAAAAATCAAAAAAAATGTGTGTTTATTTTTGTCAATAAAATCAAAGTGATGCCGTTTTTGCAAATAGCCGAATGTTCCGAAAGGACGCCGGAAGGTTGTTTTTGCAAAAATAGCCACTTTTAATTTTTATAAATAATTTTTGGGCACAACCTTGAAATATTCCCTCGCGGAAATGTTGAAAGGTCGTAGCCGCAAAATCAAGTTTGGGTTACCACCCCTTTTAAAAAATCAAAAAAAATGTCGAATTTCAGTTTTTAATAAAGCAAAGTGACGCTGTTTTTTTCCGAAAGGACACCGAAAGGCTGTTTTTTGCAAAATAGCCATTTTGAATTTTTTTTATTAATTTGTGGGCACAGCCTTGAAATATTCCTTGTGGAAATGTTGCAAGGCCATGGCCGCAAAATCAAGTCCGGGTTCACACTCCTTTTGTAAAAATAACCAAAAAAAAAATGTCAAATTTTGATTTTATTATAAATACGTCGGGTGATGCTATTCTTGTTTAAAACAAGCCGGATGTTTTTCAAAAGAACGCTGGATGGCCGTTTTTGCAAGAATAGCCACCTTGAGTCATTTTAAATAATTTTGGACACAGCCTTGAAATATTCCCTCGCGGAAATGTCGAAAGGCTGTATCCACAAAATTAAGTTTGAGTCATCGCTCACTTTACAAAAATAACCACTTTATCAAATAAGCCATTACATGGCCAAAATTTTGCTGAAATAGTCACATTTTTGCATTTTAACTTCCTCAATCTTGTGTTGGCCTGTGTTGGTGCTGAACGATGCCCCATAGGCCCCACGATAAAAATTTTGAATTTGCATCTTCTTAAATAAAATTTTGCAAAAAGAGCCACTTTGTCTAAATAAGCCATTATATGGCCAATTTATAAAAAAATAGTCTTGTGTTGGTTTATGGTGATGCCGAACGATGCCCCATGAGCCCAGGATAAAAAAAAAAATTTCAAGTTTATTTTTCTTAAACAACATTTTGCAACAATAGTCATTTTGTCAAATAAGCCATTATGTGGCCAATTGTGTAGAAATAGTCATAGTTGACACCAAAAATATCCTTATTCATGTAGAAATCTCCTACGCAAGTTTGTAGTTGGAATCGGCTTCTATAATTTTCTTTCAAAGAAAAAGAAAAAAAAATCAAAAAAAAAAATCAAATAAACATCTCTTTATTTCTTGCATTAATTTGCAAGAACTACGCTCGGTCTGATTCATGCGGGGTCATGATACGTAGGCAATCCACATAGGATTCGACCATATCCATAACCAAAAAGAAAAAATGGAAAACTACAAAAAGAAAAAAAAGAGAGAAAAATAGAAAAAAAAAAAACAATTTAGAAAATAAAGGAAGGTTTAGGAAGCACATATATGAGAAGTTGGAACGACGCATGTAACTGAAGCAAATGCGTAATAGAAAGGTTTAACTGCCTAGGTTCATTGCATCCTTAATGCACGTTTACTTGTTTGCCCAATGCCCTAACGCTAACGTAATGTCTTCACTTTGTTGTGTTCACTTCCAGAAAGGTGGTTTGTTGTGGTTCTAAAATAACTCTTCCCTGTAACACAAAGTCAGAGGACAATGGCAGAGAATCTCAAGACTGAGTGGGTTGACACCGATACCCGACAACAACCGGTTGAACGGAACCACGGGTTAGTAGAAGAAGTCAAAATGCTGAGACAACATGTGGCTGACATGTATCGGGCGTGGACGGATGGAAAAGCACCACCCCCGCCACCACCTAGCTTCCTGGACTCTGTCCTTACCCGTACACTGAACCCGATGCCAGATGATCCCTCACACTCTCCATATGTACCCACCTATCACGGCTTTTCCAGCCACTCGAGTAGCTCAATTACTCGTCCCCCAAGCTATGTTTTCACAACGCTACTCCCGTCCCCAACACCACTACTCTCCAAGGGACACCCAAAATCGTACTTCACCTTCCAGGTACCCAGCTCCACAAAAGCCTACCAACCCCCACGAACATACCGGAAACCCCCCGGGTCAGGTTTCAGGCCCAATAAGGCGTTTAGGGAGGAGAGGTTGCTGAAGCGAGAAAAGGCGCTCACCCCTATCGGAGAATCCTATGCAAGTCTGTTTGAAAAGTTAAAACATGTCGGCCTGATTACGCCGCTCCCCGGATACACTCCCGATCCACGTGCAAGAAGCTTCGATCCTACTGCACGATGTGCATACCATTCCAATGTCAGAGGGCACGATATTGAGAGTTGTCGTACCTTGAAAAAGGAAATAGAAAGAATGATTCAAAAAGGGTGGTTGATTGTGGTCAATGATGATGACATGGGGCACACAAATCCTCTGGGGGGTGTATTGACTGGAGCTAAAAATGTTGAAGCAGATGGCAGCCTTGGCAATATTGATGCGGAACTTAGTGGCTAAAATGTTGTGCTTGGTAATTGGGAAGATACTCCATCTTTTGGTCAGCCAGATGGAGCTTTGGTGGTTCGTTTTGTCGTCATTTTTGTTGTCCGAGTTATCTTCAGGGTTTTCTTGTGGTCAAACCCTTTTGTCCTAGCAGTTTGCTTTGGTCTTGCCCAGTTTTGTTTCAGGGCCGTACTCTAGTTTGTTTTGCTTGTTTTGTCATTGAACCATTTCGTCATTAGTTTAATGAAGCTTTCGGCCTTTTGTTACTTCCGGTCATTTTATTTGTTTAGTTCTTTTACCCTTTAGATTTGTCTTGTGCTCAAACGCCGAATCTAGTGACACGACATGCGCACACATAATTATGGCTTAATTCTAAAAGTTAATCATTAAGCAATTGGAAGATGACCGGGTCATCTAAAGGAAACAAAAACAACTTGAGACTATTTGGATCCTGAATCATCTGAAACCGGGGCAAGTAAAAAAGAAACAGTCAAAGGCAAGCTGGCCAAAATTGACATGGGGTCGTTCATAATGAGAGTGTTGCCCAACTGTGCTTTAAAGATATGACGAATGTTAATTGTGTTGTTTACACTTGGCATGTTTTGAAGATTGGAATGACGAAGGCATTTCGTTCTGCTATCTAAACACTTTATCCATCGTCAACCCTTTGAGCCTTATTTTAAATTCTTTCATACCCCTCCTTCGGAATTAGTTGCAAAGACTAGAAACACAAGTTTGAAAGGCAAAAGAAGAAAGGGATAAAGAAAAAAGTAAAGAAAAAGAAAACAACAAAAAAAGATAAAGAAAAGAAAAAGAAAAATGTGTGAAAAAAAAAGAAACTTGAAAAAAAGGAATTGGGAACTACGTTTGACCCGATTCCTCAAAGAGGATACGTAGGCGCTTCACAGCTCGGTCATAGAGTAAATAAAAATAAGGGCAGTGAAAAAAAAAATAAAAAAAAAAATTTTGTGTTTATATAAGGAAAATATAGGATTCCGAAGGTTGTAATTTTGAACCCAATTTGTTTTATTTTGAGCCTTTAATACCCTTTCTTTCTAGCCCTGTCCAAACCCACATTACGGTCCAAAGAAAGACCTTTTGACCAATTTTCAAAAAAGGCTGAGTTAGGCAAATGAGAGAAGTTTCATCGGGACATGACACTCTGATTCCCCGCAGAAAGACTCCGATCTCCAGCAGAAAATAGGAGAGTCTTAGCAGTAACACCACCAATCCCCAGCGAAAAAGTAACACAAATGAGAGAGTCTTAGCGGTGAAAACCTTCACAGGCACCATAAGGCGATGAAAGCTGAGAGAAAAACCGAAATGATAGAGGCTTGGTAGTGAAAACCCCTCGGGCACTACAAGTCGAACGGAGATTGGAAATCAGATGGGAAAGCCCCAGGCGAAGATTACAAAAGGCGGTTTAACGACGGAGGATAGGCTATATGTGCATGTCATGTCCATTAGAGTTGGTATCCACGTTTGATAGGGTTATTTTATAATTTTTCTTTTTAGAGAGTCATCCTTGTTTTTGTCTTTTATTCTGTTTCCTTTTATCTTTCTCCTTTCATAAAAAATTCCCCAATAGAGTCTGTTTGTAAGAAATGACTTCAAAATTTTCCATCACCTTTCCAATTATGCAAGACGGAATTTGATTGGTACACCCAAGTGGTATAAGTGAGGAGGGATTAAGCGCAAAGCCAGTGTCCAGAAGGATATTCCCCAGCAATAGGAAATCGACAAAGGGGTGGATCGGTGTGAAAAAGGATATCTCAATGAAGGTTAATGACCTCGAGGCCAAGGCCAATGAGACTCAAAGGTCGGGAAATGCCCATTCCTTAGATATGCCGCCAAAGAAGGGGAGATATCCCCAGCAGAAAGGTATTTTCAGTGACAAGGGTGAACAAAGAAAATGGTTCACCAGTAAAACATGCAAGGTCTTCACGAAGGGTCACTATTATAGGAATTCGGGTGGTCAGTGGAAAACCACGTGGAAAGGTTCGCGAATAAAGAGTCGTCAAGGAAGGCGGGGAAGCAAGAAAGGAGAAAGCTATCCCCAGCATGAATATCATCAAATAATAACATCCCCAGCAAGTTCTGATAATGAAACGCAGAGCAGGGAAAGAGGAGGAGAACCATCCCCAGCAGGAGCACCACAACCAGCTACCACATTTTAAAACTAACCAATTTTTCTTTGATTTGAAACAGGAAAAAGAGGGGTTGTTGGCAGAAAAGCATGCCACGAAGAAGATTCTCAAACTGGGGCATAAAATTTTCTCCCGTTGCGAAAATTTTCTCGAAACCAAATACCCGGTTGGGGAAAGAAGCCAGATAACGTGAGGAAATGATCTTTGAACCCGATTATCCCCAGCAGCTTTGAAAAAAAAAAGAAAACAACAAGTTGTGATAGAGGAAATTATACCCCCCAGCAGACAAGACAAAACGAGGAAGCTTGTGTTCAGAAAGGCAAGAAGTCGGTATCATCCCCAGCAGTTCTCGGAAAAATGAAACACTGATTTCGAGATTTCTCCGACAGCATTATATCCTACAAGTTTTTCAAGGGAGCCAAGCGCGAGTCCCGAATGAGGTTTGGAAAGAGGAAAAAGGAAAAGGGATCCCCCGACAGTGTAATCCCCAGCTAATGACATTTCAATCCCCATCGATCCCGGAAGAGAATAAAGGTTTTTGAAGGAGGTAGAAAAAGAGGAAATAAAGAAGATTTCCCCAACAGCATTACCCCAACAGGTAAGTAATTAGTTCCAAAGATATCCCCAGCAGTCAAGAGAAAAATGACACGACCCAGGAGGAAAGCAATTCCAAAACAAGGTAATTCAGAAGAAAGGATGGTCCAAGAAGCGATGCAGGAAGAAGAAAGTGGTGCAGGAAGAGAGGAATGGCGATTTATTTTCAAAAGATATTGTTGAGGTCAGGAGCCCGCCCGAAGAATGGAGTGGCGATTTATTTTCAAAAGATGTTGTTGAAGTCGGGAGCCCGCCCGAAGAGAGGAATGGCGTTTAATTTTCAGAGTTGATGATCGAAGTCAGGAGCCCGCCCGAAGAGAGGAATGGCGATTTATTTTCAAAAGATGTTGTTGAAGTCAGGAGCCCGCCCGAAGAGAGGAATGGAGTATTCACCCTCGAATAGGATAAAATGGGAGTATTCGCCCTCGAATAGGATACAATGGGAGTATTCGCCCTCGAATAGAATACAATGGGTGTATCCGCCCTCGAATAGGATACAATGGGACTATCCGCCCTCGAATAGGATATTTTACGTTTGTTTTATATTGCATATTTTGTAAATCATTGCCAACATGCATTTTAAATTCAAAAGTTGCTACTAAAAGCAGGCGCCTACCTGTATAACAAGAGGCAAGTCTTCAGTCTTTACATTGCAGGTCTTGAAACCAGTAACCCACCATAAAGCAGAGGGTTACAACAAGAGATCCCAACGCAAATTCAAGTGCATGAGTCAAAGGAAAGGAGGGAATGAAGGAAATTTTCCCAGCATCATTATCCTCAGCAGGCAAGTAAACAGTTCTAAAAGATATCCCCAGCAGTCAGGAGGGAAAGCAACACGACCTAGGAGGAAAGCAGTTCCGAAACAAGAGTTGATGATTGAAGTCAGGAGCCCGCCTGAAGAGAGGAATGGCGTTTAATTTTCAGAGTTGATGATTGAAGTCAGGAGCCCGCCCGAAGAGAGGAATGGCGATTTATTTTCAAAAGATGTTGTTGAAGTCGGGAGCCCGCCCGAAGAGAGGAGTGGCGATTTATTTTCAAAAGATGTTGCTGAAGTCAGGAGCCCGCCTGAAGAGAGGAATGGCGTTTAATTTTCAGAGTTGTTGATCGAAGTCAGGAGCCCGCCTGAAGAGAGGAATGGCGATTTATTTTCAAAAGATGTTGTTGAAGTCAGGAGCCCGCCTGAAGAGAGGAATGGCGATTTATTTTTAAAAGATGTTGTTGAAGTCAGGAGCCCGCCTGAAGAGAGGAATGGCGATTTATTTTCAAAAGATGTTGTAGAAGTCAGGAGCCCGCCTGAAGAGAGGAATGGCGATTTATTTTCAAAAGATGTTGTTGAAGTCAGGGAGCCCGCCTGAAGAATGGAGTGGCGATTTATTTTGAAGTTGTAGTTGAAGTCAGGGAGCCCGCCTGAAGAATGGAGTGACGATTTATTTTGAAGCGGTTGAGCGTAACAGAAATCCCCGGCATAAATCCAAGTTCATAAGCAGAGGGAAGGCAACATGGATCAGAAAGATAGATTCAGACTTCGACGGAAAACAAGTCGAAGATCGCAAGGAAGGGACCAATGGTCGGAGTTCGGCAATCAAGATCGGTCGAAACAACAATTGTCAGAAAAGAAAAAGCAGCAAAAGGAACATCAAGTCCGACAGAATAGCAAGGAACACCGGAAAGTCAAGATGAAGAGATAGATAAGATTTCGCAATGCTGTAACTCAGTCTAGCTTCTTATTTTGTTTAGCACGATGTAATAAGGAGGTCAGTTAAGCAGTGGCAACAGCAGCAATAGCAGTAACAGCAAAATCACAGCAGTCATGGTAGTCCCAGCTACCAAAACTTCCCGAACTACACTGACCTGATTCCCTTTTAGCCAGGGATATGTAGGAGACCTTTGAAGCGAAGGTTCGGTCAAACTTTTCCAAAAAATGCTTCACACGGGGTGCTCGAACAGGCAAAAATCGCTCGTATCCGCTCACTTATCTTCACTCGTATGGTTTTATTTGTTTAATGTGAAATCATTCATGGTTGTGAGCACGTGATTTTTGCCCTATATGAGAATTACTCCCAAAAATTCAAAATAAAAAGAGTGTTGTGTTGTTTGCAATATTTGTGGATTTTATGTTATTTTTCTTTTATTATTTATGTCTGTGTGTGCGTGTTTATTTGTTTAAATTAACAAAAATACAAAAATACGTTGCATATGCATTTAGGATTTAATTTTTGCAGTTATGATTAATTAAATAATTCATTTTTATGAAAATGAAAATTACAAATATATATATAGGTATTTCTTGCATTTTTAGTGTAATGACAAATTGTGTGATTCTCTTTTAATTTTGATATTTAATTAATCTTGATGATAAATACTTAGAGTTTAATTAATTGGGTAGGATAATTTGGGATTAAGATTTGATTTAGATTTTAATTTTAATTAATAAGTAAAAATAAATAAATTTGAAGAGAAAATGAAAAAAAAGAGTGTGTCTTCTTAGTTAAAGACCCAATTTGGGCTGCCCCAAATAATTCACCCTAACCCACTCCAAACCGGCCCAAAACCAGCCCCGACCCGGTCTACCCAAAAACCCAAACAATCTCTCTCTTCATCTCAGTTTTCATTTTTCAAACCCTAACTAAAACATTAGCCCTTCCCATCTTCTTCTCCGGAACTCCCTCAGCCGCCAGCCACCTTTCCATGGCAACCACGGCGGACGACAGCCAAAATGTTGGCGGCGTTAAGGCTCTCCGGCGGCTCAAATCCACTAACGCACCTCCCATCTTCTTCTCCAAACAACCACCTCCTACCCCTGTTTCAGCCAGTCACGCCTCCAAACGATAACCAGTCAATGACCACCCGTTATTTCATCTTCTGACTACCAAACAACCGCCAGTTCGTCGACCAGCAACCAAACGACCATCAGCCTCCTCATCGCTCACTCCACCTGAAGCAGCGTCCAGCCATAAACGACTACCAACAACCGTCCACAAAACCAAACGACCAGTTTACCATAAGCCATAGCCCGCCACCAGTCCACCAGTGTCGCTGGTTGCAAGCCATGTTCGTCGTCAATCATCTTCGCCAGTGTGTTCGTCGTTTTTGCCAGTATGGTCGTCATCATCGTCCGTCGTCATCTTCAGTCTATTCACTGCTCGTCGTTTGTTTAAAACGATCGCTAGACCACATTTTGTTTACGTCAAAGGTAAAGCCTTCGTCTGAGATTTTGGTTCGATGTTGTTGATTTCGTATAAAGTCATTTAAAGTTTGCTTCGCTCTTGGCTTGATTTTTGTGGTGATAGGCAGAATGTTCGCCCATTTGTGTGTATTTGATAATTGGAAAACTAGATAATTAAATTGCTAGAGTTGATATTAATCAATGATTATGTTTTGGGTATACCTGTAATGGTTTGGGTCGGTTTGATTCGAATGGTTTCACTTGGGGTATTGTTTGTTTTGCTTTGCTTGGTTGTTCCTCATATGAATTCAGTTTACATTTCGATTCGGTTAATTGTGATTCATACTGTTTCAACTTGTTGATTCATCATACTATGGAATTCCTGCTCATTCATTCGTGTCTAAGTTAACCGGGATTGGTTTCGAATATGGTTATCTTATTCATTTTGATCTGATGTTGTATGATTCAATTTGAGTTCATGGAATGTATTGGTTCAATTTTATTAGGAGTTTGGTTATAGCTATAATGATTTGGTGTTTAAATTAGAAATTTTGGTCAGTTGTTAGTGTTGTTACAAATGAAGGTTTGGGGGAAGAATAGTAATTTCAGTAGCTTTAGGGGTAATATGAAAATTGAAAATTTAAAGAATTATTTATGTTAAAGTATTTTATCCACTAAGCACTAATAATATTAAAATAGGGTATTGTTTAATACTTAGTGAGGAACAAGACATAGTGGCTTTGGAAGATGTTAAAAGAAGTAATTAAATATGTTACCCATGCTAGGAATTAATTAATAGAGTGGGACAAATGGTAATGGGAAACAAAACATATGGTAGTGGAGTTGATGGGAAAATAGCTTAATTAAATGGGTCTTAGTGCTGTTATGAGTTGTAAAAAAGGGAGATCTTAATTGATATAAATAGGGGGACTGTCACAGAAGAGGGGGATAGACATTGGAGAGTACTCTAAAACAAAAACACTAGAAAGAGACACAGGATAGTTTTTTCTTACTGCTGCCGGCTGTTGCACACTGCTGTTGCTGCGGTTGCACACTTTTGTTTGCTGCTGTTCTTTTTTATTGTGCTGTTTGCTGCTGGTCATTGTTGTGCCGTTTGCTGCTGGTCGTTGTTGTGCTGTTGATGCTGGTCGTTGTTGAGGTCATTGTTGTGGGGGTTTGTTGTTGCATGCTTCTGTTTGTCTCATTGGTTTCCTGGCTGGAGTTTACACGGATTTTCTCCCATCTATTTCTGGGTCAACTGTTTTTGCTGGTCGTGGATTTTTCTTTACTGTTCGTCGCTGGTTGTTGCTGTTTAGTTGGCTGTTGTTGTTGCTGTCTGCTAGCTGCCAAACGCTAGAAGTTATCACTGACTCACCTCCATATTTTTTTGATTTTTCGAACTCCATGTATGTGTTTTCGAGAATGGCTTGGTGTAACTTCAAATTGAAATGCTGAATTGGAAAATGTTCAACCGTTGGCCTGTTGTAGAGCATGTTCAAATATGATATTAGAATATACATTAGGAGATGTGTACATGTCTATTCTTACTTCATATTTGTACTTACATCGTGCTAGAAATGGGACTGTTTTTTTTATGAAAATACTAAACCAAGTAGATAGCTTGCGAATGTTATATCTAGAAGTGTTGATCTAAAAATGCAAAGCTATATTGCTAATGTGGGCTCAAGCCAGTGAAGTAGGAGATATGTATAAACTAGAAACCAATCCAGGTTCCTTTCAAGATAAAATTAGAAGCGAAGTTGAAGCATGTTAATATAAATCATACATTATCCGGAATGGCTTGAAACTTAGGAATTGGAAAGGGTTAGTTTATTCAACAATAAGTATTTAGGCCTCTCCTTCATATTAAATCATGTTTTCTTCGAATGTTAACTTCG
The DNA here is from genome assembly GCA_032618575.1 of Nicotiana noctiflora. Taxonomy (NCBI): domain Eukaryota; kingdom Viridiplantae; phylum Streptophyta; class Magnoliopsida; order Solanales; family Solanaceae; genus Nicotiana; species Nicotiana noctiflora. Next base: position 75,778 of record JASVEL010013818.1, read on the forward strand.
ACAACTCGAATTGCGTGGCGAAAGCATAAGTCATTTAGAAGACGATTAGCTTATGATTATGTTGTTCAAGTCATGTTTCTCGACTAGCAATTAAATAAAAAAAAATGAAGAGGACTTTAAACTCGAAACACGAATAACCAATACGAGTAAATGAATGCGGGTTTCTCTTTGCTAATAAGGTTGTTCACGGATTAATCAATTAGGACGTTTCTCTTATTATATATTGTTTTTCTTTTCTTAGAGACAAGAATCAAATAGAAAATCATAGCCATGTTAGGGTCCGCCCTTAATAAGTAATAATGAGATGAGCCTCGCCAAACAAAACCACCCAAATTGCGGGGCCCTCAAATTAATTGTAATAAAAATCTAGACTCGGAAGGACCGTTTAGTGAATTTCACGGTCTTTCCCAAAGTTAACAAAGACGGAGAATCTTTAGGCACGACATTAATAAAACTACTTTCCTAAATACGGGTGCGCATTTATGTGACCCAAATCTTACTCCCGACGAAACTGAAATACATTAAAGTCACGGGCGTACTGGTTGCGGTGCGGCTCGAAATGTGTTTTCGGGACGTCGCAATTCTTCTAAGAAATAAAAGCGGAGCATTAAAAATGCATAGTTAAAATACATAAAGAAATCAGATAAAAGCAAAAGTACAGTTGAGCGACCGTGCTAAAACCACGGAATCCGGGAGTGCCTAACACCTTCTCCCGGGTTAATAGAATTCCTTATCCAGATTTCTAGCTTCGCAGACTGTAATACAGGGTCATAAATTTCCTCGATTCGGGACTAAACCGGTGACTTGGGACACCATTATTTTTCCAAGTGGCGACTCTGAATTAAATAAATAAATCCCGTTTCGATTGTCCTTTAATTGGAAAAACTCCCTCGTGCCCTCGGAACTGCTTTCCTCCTGGGTCATGTTGCTTTCCCTCCTGACTACTGGGGATATCTTTAGAATTGTTTACTTGCCTGCTGAGGATAATGATGCTGGGAAAATTTTCCTTCATTCCCTCATTTCCTTTGACTCATGCGCTTGAATTTGCGTTGGGATCTCTTGTTGTAACTCTCTGCTTTATGGTGGGTTACTGGTTTCAAGACCTGCAATGTAAAGACTGAAGACTTGCCTTTTGTTATACAGGTAGGCGCCTGCTTTTAGTAGCAACTTTTGAATTAAAAATGCATTCTGGCAATAATTTATGAAATATGCAAAGGACAATGTAAAATAAATCAAACGTAAAATATCCTATTCGAGGGCGAATAGTCCCATCGTATTCTATTTGAGGGCGAATACTCCCATTGTATTCCATTCGAGGGCGAATACTCCCATTGTATCCTATTCGAGGGCGAATACTCCCATTGTATCCTATTCGAGGGCGAATACTCCCATTGTATCCTATTCGAGGGCGAATACTCCCATTGTATCCTATTCGAGGGCGAATACTCCCATTGTATCCTATTCTAGGGCGAATACTCCCATTGTATCCTATTCGAGGGCGAATACTCCCATTGTATCCTATTCGAGGGCGAATACTCCCATTGTATCCTATTCGAGGGCGAATACTCCCATTGTATCCTATTCGAGGGCGAATACTCCCATTGTATCCTATTCGAGGGCGAATACTTCCATTGTATCCTATTCGAGGGCGAATACTCCCATTGTATCCTATTCGAGGGCGAATACTCCCATTGTATCCTATTCGAGGGCGAATACTCCCATTGTATCCTATTCGAGGGCGAATACTCCCATTGTATCCTATTCGAGGGCGAATACTCCCATGATATCAATGTATGAAAGTGAACAAACCTGAGACGTCCTGTTCGAAGGTGGACAAACCTGAAACATCCTATTTGAAGGTGGACAAACCTGACACGTCATCTTGAATTGCCTTCCTCGTTTCTCCGAGAAAATTTTCAACAACGGCAGAAAATTTTCTGCCCCGGTATTGGTGTTCTTCCTTGTGGCATGACTTTCTGCTATCAATAGCACTTTCTTTCCCTGTTTCAAATCAAAGAAAATTTGTTAGTTCAAAACATTGTGAGCGGTTGTGCTGCTCATGTGGGGTGGTTTTTCCTTTTCTCCTTTCCCTCGCTCGGGGTTCCCAAAACTTGTTGGGAAATGATTTCATTTGCTGGAGATGATATTCCTGTTGGGGATGGGTTTTCCCATTTATCCCTTCTCCATTCCGTGTTTCTCAACTTGCTGGGGGTTATTTTGTTGAAGACGGGCTTTCCTTTCTTCCTTTACCACTCTGTGTTGTTCGACCACCTCGGAACTTTCTGAAGATAACACTGCTGGTGGATTTTCATTTCTTCAAAATTGGTGTTTCACTCTTCTGAAGACTGTTGGAGATGACATTGGTTTAAATATTGCTTCCCTTAAGGCCTTCTTTCTTCCTTTTTACCCAAGTGGTATTCGATTTCCAGAAAATTTTCAAAATGAAAAGAAAATTTTCTGCCCCAGTTTAATAATCTTCTTTGCACCATACTTCTTGCCGTCAATGGCATTTCCTTGCCTTGCATAGTAATTGGAAAGTTGGTGGGCAGTTTTGAAGTCATTTCTCACTGTGTTTTGACTAGACAGACTTTGACGGGGGAATTTTTGACAAAAGGAGAAAGATAAAAAGAAACAACAAATAGAAGACAAGGGAGAACTGACTTTCTAACAAGAAACAACTATAAAACTTATCAAACGCGGATACCAACTCTACTGGTCATGACATGCACATATGGCCTATCCTCCGTCGTTAATTGCCTTTTACGATTTCTGTCTCGTGATTTCCATCTGATTATCACCTTTGTTCGACTTGTAATGCCCGAAGGGTTTTCACTTTCAAGCCTCTCTCATTTTGATTTTCTCTCGGCTTTCGTCGCCTTATGGTGCCTGTGAAGGTTTTCACCGGTAAGACTCTCTCATTTGTATTACTTTTAGCTGGGGATTGGGATGTCACTTCTAAGACTCTCTCGTGTTTCCTTTCTGCTGGGAATCAGAGTCTTTTCTGCTGAGAATCAGAGTGTTATATTCTGATAGGACTCTCTCACTCGCCTGACGTGGCATCTTTTGAAGACTGATCAGAAGGTCTTTCCGGACCGTAATGTGGGATTTGGATAGGGCTAGAAAGAAAGGGTATTGACGGCTCAAAACAAAATCAATTTTGGGTTCAAAATTTACAACCTTCGGACCTAAATTTATTTATAATCAACACAATTTTTCTTTGCCCCAGCTTTTTACTTGGGGATTTTTATTTCTTTATTTACACTATGACCGAGCTGTGAAGCGCCTACGTATCCTCTTTAAGGAATCAGGTCAAACGTAGTTCCCAATTCCCTTTTTTTCAAGTTTCTCTTTCTCCTTCATTTTTCTTTTTCTTTTCTTTTCTTTATCTCTTTTTGTTGTTTTTTTTTTATCCCTTTCTTCTCTTGTCTTTCTAACTTGTGTTTCTAGTCTTTGCAACTAATTCCGAAGGAGGGGTATGAAAAAATTTAAAATAAGGCTCAAAGGGTTGATGATGGATAAAGTGTTTGGATAGCAGAACAAAATGCCTTCGTCATTCCAATCTTCAAAACATGCCAAGTTCAAACAACATATTCACGACATCTTCTGTTTGTGCCCTGATTGATAACCATATCGTCCATTCGCCTTTGCATCTATCATTTTAAAGTATTGCTGGACGACACTTTCATCACGAGCGAACCCTGTCTTAGCAAGGGTTTCTTCGTGTTTTACCTGCCCTAGTCTCACATGATTCGGGCTCCAAATAATCTCAAATCGCTTTTATTTCTTTTAAAATGACCTGATTATCTTCCAATTGCTTCATGATTAACCCTTAATATTAGGCCAAAATTATGTGCGATGTCATGTCATTAGAGTCGGCGTTCGAACAAATGACAAATCTAAATATAGAAGAACTAAACAAAAAGACGATAGGGTAATAAAAGACCGAAAGTTCCATTAAACGGAGAAAAAGGTTCAAATACAAACAAGCAAACCAACACTACAAACCTGAAACGACACTTGATAAGACTAAGCAAACTGAAATGACCAAAAATGGAAAGATAAGAGGGTTTCACTACAAGACAAAATCTAGGTCACAACCCCGGAAACAACTCGGACAAAAGAAATGACAACAAAAACAAACCACCGAAAACTCCTCCTGATTACCAAGCATGACTTCTCATATACCAACTTCTGCCGATTGGTTTTGCTTTGGAATACAGATCGGGCTTCTTAATTTTCCCTTTCCTTGTGTATCAATTTGATCATATGGGTCTAAGGGTGAGCTGGCAATGGATTCTGATTAATGTTGGGTGCCTCTAGTGTCTGAACCTCGATCTTATTGGTGTCAATAAGATTTTGCACTGCATGTTTCAGTTTCCAACATTTCTCGGTATCATGTCTGAGAGCCCCTGAACAATACTCACAGCTTACCGAGCGATCCACATTTGGGGGTAGGGGATTTGGCAATCTTGTCTCAATAGGACTCAACAAACCTATCTGCTTCAATTTGTGGAACAGAGCAATATAAGTTTCTCCCAACTCGGTGAATGTTCTTTGTGTCTTTTCCTTTCTGAAGGCATGATTCCCTCGGAAACCTGGTCGTGGAGGGTTATTGTAAGCCCTTGGTGATGGATATGTGTTTCGGGGAGGGTGATTAGGGTGATTTGGGTAGTAGGGTCTAGCTTGGTAATGAGGTGAAGGACCTTCCGATCTGGACCAAGTACCCTCCTCTACCGTTGCAACTTCTTCTCTTCTCTTCTTCCCGAATGCAACCCCCGTGCCATTCTGAATAGCTTGAGTCGTTGCTTTTAACGCGGAATAGCTCAAGATCTTATTGGACTTAAGTCCCTCTTCTATCATTCCGCCCATTTTGACCACCTCATTGAAAGATTTACCAATCGATGTCACCAAGTGACTAAAGTAAGTTGGCTCCAGTGTCTGCAAGAAGTAATCTACCATCTCGTTCTCTCTCATTGGGGATCTACCCTTGCTGCCTGTTCCCTCCAAGCGGAACCCAAATTCTCTAAAGCTTTCGGCGGGTTTCTTCTCTAACTTTAGCAATGATAAGCGATCAGGGATTATTTCAAGATTATATTGAAACTGGCCGATGAATGCTTGGGCCAGGTCATCCCATGTAAACCATCTGCTGGGATCCTGCCTGGTGTACCACTCTAGTGTAGACCCTCCCAAGCTCTGACCGAAGTAAGCTATCGGAATTTCATCTCGCCCTCCGGCTCCTCGCATTTTGCTACAAAAACCTCGAAGATGGGCTACTGGGTCACCATGCCCCTCGTAAAGGTCGAACTTGGGCATTTTGAACCCGGCTGGCAACTGGACATCTGGGAATGGACACAGATCTTTGTAAGCGACACTCACTTGGTTGCCCAAACCATGCATATTCCTGAAGGATTGCTCCAGGCTCTTAACTTTTCGAATAACCTCCTCCTGTTCCAAACTTTTGGGGTGTCTTTCCGGTTCTGCCGGGTTATCCCATTGAGGGGTGTGTGAGTGCGGTTCAGGAGCCCTAAAGGTAGGCTCGGGAGAATAACAATGATTGTCATGGATTTGAAAAACCGGCTCACTGGACGACTTCTGTAAAGTAGCAGGGGGAGGTGCCACAAAGACAGGGGTAACCGGAGGAGGAGTATTTTGTCTAGCTGGTGGAATCTGGGATGCATAAGGGTTTTCCCCTTGATAGTATGGATAGATCGGGGCACTTGTTGATGGATCAATGGGCGGATGCTCTGGTGCTGGTGTAAGAGTAGGAGGGTTTGGTGATGATTGTCCCCTAGCCCAGGCTAGGTGCATCTCTGTCATTTGCTGTCTCAACCGGTCCATCTCCTCTTTCATGATCTGTATCTCTGTTTTCTCCTCATCGAGACTTTTGCCGGAACTAGACATGCTTGCTAGAATTGGACCTTTTGATCTAGTATGGTAACGGTGATTGGCCGGAATATTCTGTCAAGCCAACCGCTAAACTTTCTGAAATGCAACAAACTTGTAAGCTCACAGAGTTTAACAGATATGTTATTGCACGTTGGATGCAATGCACCTAGTCAGTTATGTATTCACCGCATGCATCATTCCACATTTTCCTTTTCAATTATCCTTGAAAACCTCTCTCGTTATTAACCTCCCTTTTTTTCATTTTCTTTTTTTTTTTCAAATTGGAATAAAAACCTTGTTTTTACAAACACGGCCTTTCAGCGCCTCGGGGACGAAAATTATAAGGTTGTGAGGATCAATTGACCAAAAAACTACAAAATGCCCCACAAGAGGCCGTTTATGCAAAGTCAGCCTTCCGGCGTCCCTTTCGGGTACATTCGACTGTTTTTGAAAACGACATCGCTTCGATTTATTGAAAACTAAACACACATTTTTTTTAAAAAGGGTGGTAAACTCAAACTTGATTTTGAGGCTACGGCCTTTCAACATTTTCGCATGGAATATTTCAAGGCGATTATTAAAAGAAAAAGGAAAGATTTCAAAGTGGCCATTTTTGCAAAACAGCCTTCCGGCGTCCTTTCGGAACATTCGGCTATTTTCAAAAACAGCGTTACTTTGATTTTATTGAAAAACTAAAACTTCGACATTTTTTTATTTTTTTTATTTTTTAAAGGGGTGGTTGGACCCGATGAGGGTTGCCTACGTATCCCACCTAATGGGGAGAATCAAACCTGCGTAGTTCGGTTATAAAGAACCAAATCATTTTAAGAAAAGAAAACAAAGTATTTTTAACAACATTTTTTTTACTAACTTATTTTTCATAAAATTAACAAAATTTATTGGGAATTTGTTTTTCATTTTTCAAAAATTATTTTCAAAGAAACTAAACTATTTTTCGTAAAATTAAGAAAATTTATTTGGAAATTTTTTTCTTTTGCACTTTTCAAAAATTGTTTTCAAAGAAACTAACTATTTAAAATTAACAAAATTTATTCGGAGATTTTTTTTATTTTTTTCATTTTGTGTTTCAAAAATTATTTTCTAAGAAAAACATACCATTTTCCATAAAATTATTTTGATTTTTTACCTTGACATCTTCCACTTCTTACCCTTCTCTTTTTTAATAACAAACCGGTCGGCATGTAAGATCGAAACAAATAAATACGCAGACAAAGATGCAACAAGTTGGTCTTTTGTTTCAGGTACACCTGTCCTAGACAGGCCCAACCCCTGTGTTGAGCCTCCTAAGTCAAATATGAACATGATGCAAATATACGTTCCTATCGGGGATCCGGCATAAGGTTTTGTTATTCTAAGTCATCATCCTGTTGGAAAAAGTGTCTAGACTGGCTTTAAATCGAGCGGACAACTCGAGTCGAGGAGTGTCAGTGCACCGGTAGCATGGCTTTCCGGCTTAATTGACAATACTCCCCGCCTAAACATGTGTGACTACAAATCCTTCACCGGGTGCCAAGCACCACAGCTATCTTGAGAAAACGGGCTATGTCCAGCAAATGCCCGATATTATGTTTCAACGAGACTCAGAAGAGGAAAATGGGTATCGGCACAATTTATATACAGTTCACAAAATATCAAAGCGGTAAAAGCAACATTTAGCATATTAAATATAAACATGTAATAAAATCACATAATAAATAAGCCAAATACAACAATTATTCAAAGCTCGAATTCTTAAACCCTGAACCAGTGGTTCTGGGTTTGTGTCCCCAGCAGAGTCGCCAGAGCTGTCACACCTCCTTTTGGCGCGCTTACCCCGAGGGATAAATGTACAAGGGAGTTTTTCCAATTTAAGTGACAATATTCGAAATGGGATTATTTATTTATTTCAGAGTCGCCACTTGGAATAAATTATGGTGACCCAAGTCACCAATTTATTTAAATCCCAAATCGAGGAAATTTTCGACTTTCCAAATGAAGTCTGCGAACCAGAAATTCTAAGTAAGGAATTCTGTTGACCCGAGGGAAGGTGTTAGGCACCCCCGGATCCCGTGGTTCTAGCACGGTCGCTTAAATTATTGTAATGGCTAAATATCTGATTTTTTAAAAAATGTTCAATACTATAATGCAATTTTAAATCATTTACCGCGTTTGGTTATTTTTAAGAAAGAAAAAAAATGAACATTGTTATTGAGGGGCCCCGCAATTTTATTTCTTCTATTTAGCTAGGCTCGTAACATTTTTTATTTAAAAAAAAGATAATCCTAAAGTGACTACATTTTTTCTATTTAGTTTGTCTCTAAAAGAAAAGAAAAGTCCTAAACAATTACATGCTTAAAAGGCTACTCTATATTAATACAAAAGGTGTTCCCTTGAATGACAAATTTATTCTTCAAATTATAAAGCTAACTACAATTTGACAAAAAGACTAATAAAATAGAAAATAACAACAAATATTGATCAACAACTTGCTTTTCTATTTCATTTCAAAACTTCAACTTCCAATTCGAGCTTACATCAACACATGGTTTTTAGAATGTGTACCTGGTTTTGAAAGGAATGGGAAAATGGCAAATCAACAGGGCGGTGAAAATACGGCAACAACAACAGTAACAACCAGCAGTAGCTTCAATACCTCAATCCCGAAAATCCCAGCAATACGGAGAAAAATAAAAAAAACCAGTAAAAAATAGAAAAGAAAAATATATTCCAGATTTTCTCTTTGTTTTGGCTTTCTTGCTTTGAACTCTTTTCACTTCTCAAAAGAAACTCTCAAAGATTGCATTTTTTTCGTGTATACTTCTGTATCCAGAGTGTATATCGAGTGTATACTACAGCAGGGAATTTTTTTATTTTTTCTTCTCTTCCGATTTTTCCTCTCTTTTTTCTCTACCCTTTTCATAAATCTTCTCTTCTATTTATAGGCAAGAATTTCGAAAATTTTCAGATCTTTTTATTAAAAAGAATATATTTTTTAATTTAAAGAAAACCCACTAATCCATGTTTTCCTCTCCATGTTTTCTTCCTTGATTTCCTTGCCCCCACTACTTTATGTTATGTGATTATGATTATTTTTGGCTAAAAAATCTGAAATTTTCTTTTTGGGCCAAGGGGTTTTGGGTTGGGTAAGGGTGCTTAGGATTGGGCTTGTAACTTAATTTGCAAGATGGCCCAATCCAATTTTTTCTATTTTGTTCTTCTCCATTATTCAACTTCCTAATTAACAAAGCCCAAAATACTAAGATTAATTTATAAAAACTAAAAATTATCTTGAAATACTAATTAACTCATAATAATAATTATCACACAAAATTAAACATTAATAAAAATAAAATTGCACGATTTGGACATTAAATGCTTAAAAAATGCAAAATACATATTTTTTATGGACTTTTCATTTCTGTAAAATAAACTTAATTGTAAACTTGAATTTTATATACATATGCAACATATTTTTTGTATATTTTATTTATTTAAACAAGCAAATATGCACAGATAAAAATGCAAATAATATAAGAAAAATAACACAAAATTCACAACAATTGCAAGAAAACTAAAATTATTTTATTTTGAATCTTTGGGAGTATTTATCTTATAGGGCAAAAATCACGTGCTCACAAGCTTGCCGAGGCCTCAGAGGTCCAGGCAGTGTTCAGGCTTGCGCTTGGCAGCCTAGCAGATTCATCGACATAGTTCAGGCCTTCACTGTATAATAGGCCCAAACCAGATTTATGGTAACAATAATAAATAGGCAATACAGAATGCATAATAAAACAGACACTTAAAATTAAGAATGAAATTCAATTGCTTTTATTTATCAAATAAGAAAGAAAACCACTGTACAAAATGATCAATACTAACACTAAATTACAACTAATTGATGAATATATGACTGAACTGTTATTATTCTTGTTTTCTGTTAAAGGACCTATAACAACCTAAAAAAAATCACTTATACTAAGAATTTATGAGGAAAACAGTTTATCCCAGTATGACATTATCCTATTAAATAAATCAATTATTTACTAAGACAACTCTGATAATCTAAGACTAAGTGACTTAATGATATATTCATGATTATGTTACTGATTCTAAATCAACTTATCTTAGGCAGTGTCAGTTGCAAACGGATTACTAATTCTTCTGACTATTTTTTCTCTTTGAAACTTGTTGATATCTAGAGGCTAATTCACTAATATGATTAAATATTGCTATTAATACAATCCAAACTTATTCGATGTTACTAAAGCCAATTTCACTCCTCATCTGGTTGTTTCCTTTTAAACTTACTCAGACTCTGATATTGATTAAGAAAAACAGATTAACTAAGTGAGCTAGTTATTATTAACGCATGCGAGAGAATCGATTAACTTTTGTTTTAATGGTTTTTCCTATTTAACTAAGTGATGGTGATCTATGACTATACTACCACTACACTACTACTATTATGCTAGCTATTACATAGTTTTTGTTCGGTTTTTGTTTTTCAGCTAATGTATACTACAATAAATGAACTGTAAATCTTAAACTAATAAAATTAAACTACAAAAACTATATAACAACATAACATGAAGGACTGGATCTTCATTCTTATTTAATCAACTCGGGATTACAGCTTCAAATAAAAAAGTAGTGTACCTGAATCAAAAATAGAGAAAATCCGATGAGTCCTAAGGGAGACAAGAGCAGGTAACAGCAAATGACTCAAGCAAAGCAATGCAACAGTGACTGAAGATCCACAAGGCAAAACCACTACAATAATAACAGAGAACCCAGCAACAAGCAAACAAGTAGAAACCCAGGCAAATGATCGAGCAGAGAACCCAAAACCAGAAGCAATTGACAGATTCTAACTCAAAAGAAATCCCAGAAATCCTACTGTTATATTACTATTTTTATCTCTGAAGCTTTTGTATTCAATAAAACCAGCCTAGATGTATTTCAGATTGCTCATTTTCGAACCCCCTTCAGCCCCTTTTTAAGGTGTATTTATAGCTAAGCCAAGGGCTGAAACTTGGGGAGAAAGTTATGGGATTAATCCCACTTCTCCCCTCTAAAATTTATGAGATATACAGTTAAACCCCCAATTCTGTTAGCAGAAACCCTTCCAGCATGTGCTGGAAGGTTCTAAAGATTCCTTTTTGTGGGTTTTTACCAATGTAGCCCTAAGGGTTTGGGATTTTTACAGATATTCCATTTTAGGGAGACCATTATACCCTTAAATCTCTGCAAAATTGCAGAAATCAGGGGTACAAATGACTCCCTTACCCTCTTATGTTTCACCCTATTCACTGTTTTACCAAATTAGTTTCCAATTATGCCCTGAATGCCACTGCTGATTTACTTGACTACCTAGGTCAAGTTTCAGCTTCTTTGGGACTTATTTAACTAATAGCCAGCCGTTGCATTGGTATTTAAGGGCTGGCCAGTTCTACTTTAAAGAACTATTTCAAATCTAGTTTCTTTTAATTAGTTCCAATCAATTAAGACCAAATTATTTCAATTTAAAACTAATTGCAGGACTAGCATGCTTTATTATTGAAATTAAACTATTTAAAAGCTAGCCAATCTCAAGTTGAGACTTAGCTTGGGTATTAAACCCAATTACTGAACAGTTGGGCCCAAAACCTTTACAGGTTTAGCCCTTTTAATGTTCAGGGCTCAAAAGAAAGCCTGGGCCAGTCTGCATTTGCAGACTTAGCCACTTTGCACAACCAGCCCCTTTTTAAGGCGGACTGTGTGTTAGGGCCTTATAGAATTGATCAACCTTTTGCAAGGTTGACCACTCTTAGGCCAACTATTGCTTAATAACCTACTTTTGTGACTTTAAGGTCAATTAAACTTAATTGCAGGACTAGCCTACTCAAATGGCCTAGTAAACTAATGGCCAGTCTCAAGTTGAGACTTGGCCTGGGCAGTTGAAGCCCAATTACTGAACATGTTGGGCCCAGAACCTTTGCAGGTTTGGCCACTCAATGTCCAGGGCTCAAAAGAGAGCCTGGGCAAGTCTGCATTTGCAGACTTGACCATTTTTGCACAACCAGCCTCCTTTGAGAGTGGGCTGGTATGTTTGGACCTTATAGAGTTGGTCAACCTCTTGCAAGGTTGACCACTCCTAGGCCAATTATTAAACTTATATCCTATTTTGTTCATTTTCAGTTTTAAACTATTTAAAATTAGCCATTTTTCATGGACCTAATGCTAACAGCTATAGCCAATCCTCCTAAAGTTCAACTAATGTTAACCGAACAATCATGTTTAACAGGAACTAGCAGAACTTAATCATCTTCAACATTTGTTGCATACAAGAACACATATGATCAAATCAACATGCATTAATCAACTTAAACTCAGAGGAAACAATTGATATGGTTGAATTTCAGTCAATTAACTCACATCATCAGACTACATGTAATACAGTATGAATTCATGTCAACTCAGATCTAATTACTACCAGTTCAAGTCACAGGACAGTTTGAAGAACTTCAAAAACTACCAGGATTCATGACATAGGTACACAAAAGCATAGGCTACCACAAAATAGTCAACATGGCTCATAAAAGCAATGGATTCTAACATAGGCATGTTAATCAGAATCATTTTCAAGCACTAACCCTAAAATCATGCTAAACAAATAGAACAGGGAAAGCATGAGGCTAACAGCTAATCCTAGTCTTGAGACTAAACATGAGAATAAGCAGAGGAAAAGAACCATTCAAACTAAAAGAAGTTATCTGATATCAATAAGAAGAGAATGCCTAATGCTAACAGAGGACGAAGGAGGTAAAAGAAGGATATCAGAACAAGAGTTCATACCAAGAAGCCAACAAACGAGAAGCTATAGCAAATGACTAAATAACTAAACATGTGAAAAATCATAGTCATGCTTTTGAGACGAATCAGGAACTTACAGTCAATATGACAAAGAAAGATGAGATACTTGAACTCAGAGTAAAGGACCATGATATCAAACATGACACATAACCAACCAAAATCTTATTACTAACGGGCTCAAAAGAACAGTTTAAAAGATAGGAGATGAACAGGCTAACAGACAAGGATATACAGGATATACTGTGAAACAAGAGAAGATAATCGAAAAGCAAACGGAATAAAAGATAAACAGAGAAAATTATAAACTAGCATGTAAAACTCAAGCTCGTGACAAGAACAGAATCAACAGAAGAAAACAAAGAATAGCCTTACGACTAACATGTGAAACACAAAAATAACGAAAACAAACAGAACATGCAAGGCAATACAAACACAAACAAAAATCAAGAAAGTCAAAAGAACAAAGAAAAACAAAAAAAGGGGGGGAGGTACTTAGCTTGGCGGGGTCTGTCCCCCAAGCTTTCCTTTTTTCTTTCACTCTCTCTTTTCGACTCTTCTTTATTCACCTTACAGACCCTTTTCCTTTTTTCTTTATTCTCTTTTTTTTCATTTTCTTTTATGACTTTCTTTTCTGTTTTCCATTGTTTGGCTTCAAGATGAGGCCTTTTGGGTTTTTAGTTTGCAGAGAGGTGTTTGGGGAGGGTAAAAGGTGTGGTCTTGATTGGGGTTGAAGTTCCGAGTCACCGGAGTTAGGGTTCCGGCGACACTTTTTGGGATATTCGACGAGTTCCAGAGATATTCGAAGGATGTGGGTGGTATGGTTGAGTAGATCAGGTAAAGTGAGTTCGAATGGCATTGGTTTGGTAGGGTGATTCGTTGTTTGGGTGGTCACCGGCGTAGTTCCGGTGACCGGCGTTTCAAAAGAAAGGGTCTGTTTTCTAGAGTTTCTGTGTGTTTGTGGTGAAGAAGAAGGAGAAAAGGGTGAGGGAGATAAAGGGGGTGGCCGGAGACCACCGTGAGAGGTGGTGGCCTCCATGGCCGACGAGGTCTGAAGAAGACGAAGCGGGGAGAGAAGAGAAATGGCTTGGGGCGGCTAGGGTTAGGATATACGTATAATGGGCGGCTTCTTTAGGACCAAAGCCTTATATAGGCGATGCGAATAAGGTGATCTCAGCCGTCCAATTGATGAAGATCGACGGTTCTCATCACCGTTACTAAAACGGCGTCGTGTCGTTACTTATGAGACCAAAAACCAAGACCCTTAGATCAAAACAAACGGACGGCCCAGATCGAGTCTCACACAATTTATTAATCAATTAGCCCACTAATTGTCTTAGCCGTTGGATATAGCAAGATGAACGGCTGAGATTAATAGCTTCTTAATGAACTGGACCCGTTTCTTTGGGCTAAAGGACTGGGCCGGCAATTTGAATCACATTTGGCCCAGTCTTATTATATCACCTATTTTTTTTTGTATTTTTCTGGTTTTTTTTAATTATTAAGACACCACTTTTTTTCTTTTTCTTTTATGAGTATTATAAAAACTTAATCTCCTACTTATTCTAATTATCTAATATTTTTTACAATTTTTCTACTATTATTTTCCTAATGTTTCACTACTTAAAACTATTTTTGCTAATTTTCTACTTAAAACTAATCAAAATAAATTAATCACCTAGCCTAATTTTTTTTTTTGATTTTTCTAATCTTATTTAAACACACAAAGTATAGCTAATTTCAAACAAAGCAAGTAATTGCACCCAAAAACATATTTATTTTAATTTTGGAATTATTTGCCTGGTGCAAAAATCATGTGCTCACAAAGCACTTTTCCTTTTTTTGTTAAAAAAAAATTACGGTCTTCATAGTTGAATAATTGGAGTAATTGTGCGAATTTAGGTTTATAATAAATTAAAAACTAATAAAAAATTTAGGAGTCTGTTTTTTGGAATTGGATTAATTGTGCTTTTTTTTTTAACTTTTCAGTTTTAATAAATATATGCCCAAAAACGTGGACTCTATGATGTGAATATATTTTGTAATTTTTTTTTTTCTTATTTTAAGTTTTATTGAATCTCCAAATTAGTAGGTGGTTTGTCCTAAACTTGGATACATGTTCATTTTCTATTTTGACACTTTGCACTATATTATGAGTTTGCCACTCCTATTCTATATTAATAGATTGTTTGGCTTGCTTGATATTGGATATGACTTGTTCGAGGTACGTAACATATAAAAAGGGTATTTAACCCTACAACTATGTGATAAGAGATGTATTGAGGTGAGACACATGCTAGGTGACGAGCGTATGGGTGTGCAGCGGAGAAATCATGATTCTAGTTGACTATTAGACTATGATCGGACTTGTTTTGTTGTTATATCTTGTTACATCCATGTTCTTCCAACTTTTTTGATTATATGAGCTGCAAATCATGTTAGAAATTATGTTTATGCTATATGCTTATTCTGTTGAAACCTACTATCACGACCCAAAACTCAATCCGTCGTGATGGCGCCTATCGTTGAAAACATCATCAACTCAACAAAAAAACTAGACAACAATAAGTTTGAAAACATTTAACGGAAGCTTTTGACAATTAAGGAAACTGTTTGAACATAAGAAATTCCAATATAAGATACTATTCTACTCAAAACCAGAGTGTCACTGAGTGAATGAGTGTCCAGGGAAATACATAGTCTATTATAATGTCTAAAGAAGCAACTAAAATACAACTGGAAAATAAGAAAGAGAGCCAAGGTTTGCGAACATCGTGCAGATATCTCAATAATCTCCCAAGCCTGAAGCCTCGATCAACAACTGCCACTGGGTTCAAAAGTGCCTGAATCTGCACATAAGGTGCAGGGGGTAACGTGAGTACACCAACTCAGTAAGTAACAAATCCAAACTACGGACTGAATGGTAGTGACGAACTAAACCCCAACATATATAATATAACAACGTATAGAAAAAGTAGGAATGCTTTCAGTTAATTAGATAACTCAAAGTAATAAGGTAAATACAGATCTGAACAGTTTAAAAGGTATAACTCAACTCTCTCTACATGCCAATGCACCAACTGTATAAAATGCAAAGTGTACTTTCACTCTCAAGTGCTCAATCACTCGGTACTGAATATGACCATCCGGCCCAGGGAAATCCATCCCGGATATGTACTACGTTGATTGTAAGTCACTTGGTATCGAGAAAAAAGGGCAATCTAACCCTAAGGAGAAATCCATCTCCAGGTGTATATATATATAAACTCTTAACCACTCGGTACCGTATATGGCCATACAGCCTAGGGAAATCCATCCCGGAACATGCTCAGCACTGATTATAAGTCATTCGGTACCGAGGAACAAGGGTAAGCCAACCATGTGGAGAAATCCATCTCTAGATATCAATACTTCAGAAAAACTGTGTCCAGGGAAATCCACCCCTCAATAATATCTTCTGCGCCCACTATGGGGGTATAGACTCCGGAAGGGCTCCTACGACCCAAGTGCTATCATAATCAATATAACTACTGAGGCGTGCATCCCACCCCATAACTGTCACTCATAATTTGTCTCTCGGCCTCACTCAGTCATTAACCTCTCTAGTCTCACCACGGGCTCACAATGTCATGAAAAAACCTGGAACAATGATATGATGAATCAATAATTAATGGAGGTGATATGATATAGAAATGCATGATCATGACTACGTATGGAATATAAAGTGAAAACTAGTGTGATGATAGCAAGAAACGACCGTTAAAGGTCCAAACAATACCGGCACAAGGCCAAAACATGATATCTAGCATGATTTACAGCTCAACTACGTTATCACATGATGAAAACATGGATATCCACATGATAGAGTCACTAGACGGTGTCATGGAATCACCCAGGGCACAATTATCAT
>JASVEL010013819.1:0-12915 GCA_032618575.1 Nicotiana noctiflora
AGAGGTGCTAGCGGCTCCCGGATCTGTTCCGATGTGGCTTAAAGCACAGGAGAAAATTTATAGGAACACCCTTAGCTTCGAGGCGAAAGGGTGGTTGACTTTTGTTTGCAACCGGTTGGATCCCACTACTCATGACCATTCTGTGTCGATTGATAGAGCGGTGTTGGTAGCGTTGATCATGGCAGGCTTCCCACTGAATGTGGGGAATATCATGTACAGAGTCATCTCAAAGGTGGCTAATGAGACCAAGACGAACTGCCCCTTCCCCAACACATTGACTATGTACTTCCGTGAGTTGAAAGTGAAAAAGAAGAAATTTGATGTTCTGGTGCCTCCGGCGGGGGCGTACTCGTGGTATGATCAAAAGGGTCCAGACAACCCTAAGACGGCCAAAAAGGGCCAAGCCACCACCTCCACTACAGCTGGCCAGTCTGAGGAGCCAGCTGTCACCACTACTGAGCAGGCTACTCCACCCCCTCCGGGTCCATCTACAGCACCCTCCTCTTCCACAGCTGATCCGGAGATTCCATTCTCCAAGACGCACAGGTTCACAGCTAACCAGCTGTTTTATACTTTGACTAGTCTGAACAACTGGATGTCAGCTGCGACATCCAAGTTGTCCACCTTGACGACAGTGGTTCAGTCCCACAGTGCACCTGTGACGGTGGAGGTCCTAGCTTCTATTAAGGACACACTGAAGAAGATCCTGGACAAATAGGAAAAGATGATGAAGAAGCAGGATTCTTTGGCTAAGGCGGTTGATTCACATAGCAAGGCACTCAAAAGCCTTGCTAGGGAGCACAGAAAGCTGAGGAAGACCAAGGCCTCGACAAAGTCAGTTGCTAAGATTAAGAAGTAGGTGGACAAACTGGTAGCTGACCAGTTGCCCCTTGATCTCCTATTTGGTGAGCCATCCACAGAGCCACAGCCGGAGCAGCCACAGGAGGAGAGGCCTCCAAAGAGGAGGAGAAGGATGATCCCTCAAGTTGATGATGCAGCCATTCAGCTGACTGATCCACATGAGACTTACTCCAGACAACCACATGATATACCAGATCAAGAGCCTGTCCAGGTCCAGGTCCAGGGCCCACTAGAAGAGCAGCAGACTATAGGGGACCGGTCCGAGGTCCCCGAGCATAGAGAGGACCCAGGGAGCACACATGACCCTACCATGTTGATCAGGCTTGAGGGGCCATCTATATCCTTTATCTTTGCTCTTTATTTGATAGTTAGCATTGGGGACAATGCTAGCTTTTATTCGTGGGGGTGTGCCCTACTTTTTGATTTTTGGGTTGTATATATATTTGACTACTTTTAGTACTTTCGTAGATGTAGTATTTGTATATATTTTAACGCTTTCATCTACTTTAGTTTCATTTTTGAACACTCTTTTGATTGTATATATGGATCCATCTTTGTTCATAGTTCATTTGTTCTCTTTTCATCTTTTGGTTGTTCTCGTAGAATCATTAGTTTTTGCTTTAAAGCTTTCAATAAACCCTTGGTTTTCTTAATGCCACGGTTCTTTCCAAGGGTAAAGTGTTGTGTGAACCCGGTGGCTCTTCCCTATGATAGATAGCGTGACAACTTTTTTAAGGGTTGAGTCAGTTTTTTTCTTTTTATTCTTGTTTTTCAAACTTTTTTGTTGGTTAAGGGTACCTCGGGCGAACTTCACTTGGGCCTAGCACATTTGTCTCCGATCTTATGGTCAAAGACATCAAGTTGTGTCAAGATTGGTGAAAGTTGTGGCCTTGAGAGTCTTGTGTTGATCGAACAACCATCGATTGGTCATATGGACCAAAGTGTGCTCGAATCTATTCCGAGGTTGTTGTGGGCCTTCGACTCCATGTCTTGGTGATCTCTGAGTGTAAGTGTGGTGAGAAAATAAAATTGTGAGCCCAAGCACCGTACCGATGGTCTAGAACTTGCCCCGAATGTTTGTTGAGGCGAAATCCTAGGTGAAACTTGACTTGAGAAGTGAATGTAGGCCACCTTTGATCCAAATGAACATAGCATGAATCATTCTTTCCAACCTACCAATAAATGAATCCCTAGTCACCCATTTTGAGCCTAAAGCCTTATTTCTTCATAAACCAAAGTGCAAGTCTATACCCAATTTAGACCTTCTCTTGGCACCCAAAGACCTTCCCTTAAAGTGAGTGCAAAAGCATAAGTTTGGGGAAGGAAAGACAAGACACGAACAAGGAAGGCATCAAAGTGGCAAAAAGGCACAAATGCAATAAGAAAAGGAAAAGGCACGAAGAAAAAGGAAACAAAGAGAAAAACAAGCGAGAAGTTGAAAAAGACCCAAAATGGGGGACCAAAAAGTGTTGATAAGTGAAAAAGGAAGAAGGAAAAATGAGAATGAATTGATCAAAGAGGTAGTGCCAAATTGCAAAATGGAAGAGTGCCATGGTGCCTCTCTTTCACCCCTTAAAAGAGGAAATGCCAAAAAGAGTCAAAAAGGTGTTCTATGAATGAATCAAAAGAAACGCTTTAGGGAAGGTTGAACCACTAAGAACCAAAGTCTTACCCTACCCAAAAAGCTTTCACAATGACTCCCAAAAAGTCCTATATGATCTCAAGTTGAGAAGAGCCTACATTAGTGGATACTTACATAAAGGGCAAGCCTATGGTACCTAGTATCGGGCTTAGGGTCTCTTCTTTGAGAGCGCGAGTGTGAAATTCTCCACATTGATATTGAGTGCAAATACCCTTAAAGGTGAGATGCACTTGGGGAGAGCCGAGGGTGTGTGAGTTTGGGGTCCACAATAACCAAAGTGCTTGAGAAAGGCTCCTTGATGGATCGAGCCAACCCTTGAAGCTCTTGTGTCACAGTTGAACCAAAATGCTTAAAAGTTTTCAAAAAGGTGTCAATGATACATTTGCATTAGGGGCAATTGTTAGTCCCAATTGATGTTTGTGAGGTTACCCCCGGACAAGTATGGGTGAATTGGTGTCTTTTCTCTAAAGGTTAGGTCTTAGTTTTTATTTGCTTTAGGACAAGCAAAGGTTTAAGTTTGGGGGAGTTGATAACTAGGAATTTTGCATGATTTTGAACCGCGTCTTACCTTAGCTTTATGCATAAAATGTGATTAAGTGGCTCTGAATTGCTTACAAGTGCGCTAATTTGCAGGTTTGCGCGAATAGAGGATGAATACCATCAAAGCGGCTAAAAAAGGAGTAAAACCAGCAAAGTGCCAACAAAAAGAGAATGGACTTCAAGGAAGCCAGTGCGGACCGCACTGTTTTGGTGTGCGGCCGCACAGGCTGGTTTATAGACCAAGGAGATTCAAGCAAGAGTTGCGCCGCACTGATTTGGTGTGCGGCCGCGCATGTGAGGATCAGAGAAGCTTCAATTGCAGGCAAGACCCACACGGACCGCGAGATAAAACAGTACGGTCCGCGTTACTGTGCTCACGCGGCCGCAGGACATATCAGTGCGGCCCGCGTGGGTAAAGGATCAGAGGCCATGCAAACAGAGGATTTGTACAGTGTGGCCGCATGTCAAATGTATGCGGTCCGCGTCACTATTCCCACGCCGCCGCATGACAAAAGTATGCGGTCCGCGTGCCTGTTCTAGCAGAGGACCTTCAGCAGCCAATTGCCCTACGCGGCCGCACGACAAAAGTATGCGGTCCGCGTGAGTCCCGCAGGGGCATTTTTGTCCGGAAATTTCAGGGTAGTATAAATAGCTTCTTTTTTTTTAGGTCAGATTTTATGATACACTGTAGCGGCAGAGCTCATGAGCAACCTTTATACGCCTATTTTAGGCAATTTTGTACTAGTTTGACTTTGAATTTCATTTTCCATTAATTATTATGTCAATTTTTGCTTGAATTTCTTCTTCTTCTTCAATTTCTATGTCTAGCTAAACCCATAGCTAGGGTTGTAGCCCAACCCTAGTGTGGGTAATTGATGTGTTAGGAGATTAAATGCATGGATAATTGTGGGTAATTGGTTTTGGGTTGAATGAATGTATTTAATTTGGATTTTGTGGTTGCAAACATGAAGTCTACATTTGTGGGTTTGGTCTCTACTTGAGAAAGAGGGTCTAAAACCTCTCATTCAATTCCAACAAGAACTTGGGATGGACCCATGAGAATGGTAGTCCCAAGTAACGGGTATAAACCTCGAGAGAGTAATTACCCAACTTGAGCCTAAAGTTGCTTGGGCAAATTAGCCTACCCAATTGGTCTCGAGAGAGCCAATTGGGCAAAATTTTTCTCTCTACCGAGAGGTGTGAGAATGAAAGTATAGAGAAACGGCTATCCTAATATCCCATGTATCATTTTAGCATTGAAATTCCATACCCGTTAGTTATTCCACCTAGGCTTAAGCTACTTTCCTAGTCCCCTTTATCCCATTAGAAAAAATCATACTTAGAAATAGTCTTTAGCATAATTTAGACAATTCAATAGTAGAAAACAAAATAGTTGATACTTAGAAAATACCAAAAATGTTAGAAGACAAACTAGAAGCCAAGACTCAACTCTAGTGCAACACGATTATTCACTCCAAAATTCTAACTCCCTGTGGAAATTGACCCCGTACCACTATACGGGTAAGAGTAATAGTGCCCACTCATACCTTCGGGTTGAGTTTGCCACGATCAAGGGCCGCGATTGTAATTGCTCATGCCGGGGACGCTGATGCCCCGTCATCCGATAGCGAGGGCGTCCCTGCTGTTGCTGCTGAGCAAGCAGAAGTGCCGCTACAGGGCGAAGCCGAGGCGGACATGCTGGAGGCGGCCGAGGAACAGGGCCAATTGCGTCGGCTTCTGATACCGACGGGTTATAACTTACTGGAGGAAAGTGGGCAGGCTGTGAAGGACTTTGCTTTACTATGTAACGACGCCGAGACTGAGTCGCTGAAGTCAGTAAGCGACCGCGTCCTGTCCCGATGCATTGCTGGTGCCGCCTTGCAGGTATGGTTCGAAGTGTACCTTTCCCCTTTATTTTTGTTTTCTTATGTTTCGAGGCTTTCATTTTGCCTTCTCTCTCTTTTTTGTAGACCCTCATCTTGGAGGTGGAGCGGAGTCGGAGCGATCGGAAGAAGTTGGCTACCCTCCGAAAGGTGTCAGAGAAGTATAAGGAAGCCCGTGAGAAGCACAAGACGCTTTCGGACTACTTCTCGGACGCCCCTGAGTTCCGCCTCCTCCGAGAGTCTGTTGAGTCGTTGGAGGAGCAGCTGCGCAAACAAATAGAGCAGCTTGAGAAGGTGGACGCCAATCTGCTGGCCGCTGTGGCTTGGAATGCCGAGCTAGAGATCCTCCTCCAGCAGCGGGGGAGGAAGTAGATATGGGCAGTGTGGGCGTAATTGAGGCGACCGAGCTTCGTGCTAGAGTTAAGACTTTGTCGGCCGAGCTTCAAGCGGCCTTGGCCCAGACGGCAGTCGTCCCAGTTGGGGACGCCCCTCGTGAGGCTCAGGATATGCTGGTGTATGCCGAGGCTAGGCGGACGGTATTCGAGGAGCTTCATGCCGCCGGCAGGGCTAGCCAGGTGGAGGTTGATGAGCAGCGTCGGCTGGTTAGGGTGGCTCGTGAGGGCTGCGGCTATGACCCTGACTCTCCGGCCCAATCAGGAGGCTCCTTCGCTGATGTGGACCAGCTGGGCACCGGGTCTTAGATTGAGAGGATTTGGCGGGACGATGGCGAGGACGGTGCCAATGGGGTTGAAGGAGGCGGTGGCGGCCTTAATAGTTGAATAGGTTTCATTTTGCAGTTAGTAATTTTGTACTTTCTTGTAAATGTATGGAATGTTAATAAAAATACTCTTTTTGAATAATTGCGGCCATCTCTTTTTTCCTTTCCTTCTTTTTTATTGCATTGTCGGGATCGACCTTAGCCTTCGATTCGTATGGCGGGGGCGGGTCTTCCGCCTGAGTTCTTTTTAGACGAGGTGCGCCCATATTCTGGCTTCTAGGGCATTCAGCCTAAGTTCGAATTGGGGCGAAGCCGGACTTGTGCGTTTTACGCGGCCGTCCTTTTGGTCCTTTATTTAGAGAGGCCATGTCGATACCTCTCAAGTATCGACGCCTTAAGCTTTCGATTTTCCTGGAGGAGGCCGCAGCCTTCCTTTTTGAACGTTCTAGGTCTTGGCCTTTTATTTCGTCCGGAGAGGGCCGTAGCCTTCTCCTTTGGACGCCTTTGGGCCTTAGCCTTTTTATTTCGTCTGGAGAGGGCCGTAGCCTTCTCCTTTGGATGCCTTTGGGCCTTAGCCTTTTTATTTCGTCTGGAGAGGGCCGTGGCCTTCTCTTTTGGACGCCTTTGGGCCTTAGCCTTTTTTTCGTGTGGAGAGGGCCGTGGCCTTTCATACAATTGTGGTCGTAGCCTTTCCATTTATCGGAGATGGCCGTAGCCTTTCATACAATTGTGGCCGTAGCCCTTCCATTTACTGGAGATGGCCGTAGCCTTTCATACAATTGTGGCCGTAGCCCTTCCTTTATTGGAGATGGCCGTAGCCTTTCATACAATTGTGGCCGTAGCCCTTCCTTTATTGGAGATGGTCGTAGCCTTTCATACAATTGTGGCCGTAGCCCTTCATTTATTGGAGATGGCCGTAGCCTTTCATACAATTGTGGCCGTAGCCCTTCATTTATTGGAGATGGCCGTAGACTTTCATACAATTGTGGTTGTAGCCCTTCCTTTATTGGAGATGGCCGTAGCCTTTCATACAATTGTGGTTGTAGCCCTTTACAACATGGCCATAGCCTTAGTCCCCGTGATGTGCTATTCGTGTCGACCGGTGCGCTTAGCGCATCATACAAGCGATTCCGAACATCTCCCTTGTCGCCTCATTAAAAACCTCTCCGGGAAAACCCAATTGGGACAAAACCCGGAGGAGGGAAAAAGAGTACGACTCGGGGGGTGTCTCTTAGAAGTGGAAGCGCTTGAGGTGTGAGATATTCCAGTTGTTCTGGAGTATCATTCCATCCATGGTGTCAAGTTTGAAAGCACCTTTATCCGCTGCTGCGATGATTTTGTAGGGTCCGTCCCAATTGGTTCCCAGTTTTCCTTCGTTGGGATCCTTTGATGCCAGTGTCTTGGCTTTTAGCACATAATCGCCCGCCTTGAGCGGGCGGATTTTCGTCCTCTGGTTATAGTACCTCTCAATCTGCTATTTTTGCGCCACCAGCCTGATGTGGGCCATTTCTCTCCTTTCTTCGGTCTCGTCCAGGTCTTGTAGTCGGCTTGTATCGTTCTCATCTCCGCTTGTCTGCAAATATCTGAGGCTTCGTTCGCCGACTTCGACTGGTATGACTGCGTCGGTCCCATAGACCAATGAGTAGGGGGTTTCTCCCGTGGAGGACTTGGGAGTGGTTTTGTGTGCCCACAGCACTTCCGGTAGTAGCTCGGGCCATAGTCCCTTGGCGTCCTCCAGTTTCTTCTTCAGAATGTTTAATATAATTTTGTTGGACGATTCCGCTTGGCCGTTGGCGGCTGGATGATATGGCGTTGAGAGTATCCTCTTGATGTGCCATTTGTCGAAAAAGTCCGTTGTCTTTTATCCTATGAACTGTCGTCCGTTGTCACATGTTATTTCCTTGGGAATGCCGAACCGACAGATGATGTTCTTCCAGATGAAGGCTATGAATTCTTGTTTGCGGATTTGGGCGTAGGCGCCTGCTTCCACCCACTAAGAAAAATAGTCAGTTAAAACTAACAAAAAACGTACCTTTCCTCGTCCGGGAGGCAGCGGTCCGACTATATCCATTCCCCATTTAATGAATGGCCAAGGGAAAGTGACTGAGTGGAGAGGTTCTCCCGGCTGGTCTATCATGGGAGCGAACTTTTGGCACTTCTCGCATCGCCGGACGTAGTTCGTTGCATCTTTTTTCATTGTGGGCCAGTAATAACCTGCCCGTATTAGGCATCGCACAAGTGCCATGTTTCCCGTATGGGCGCCACAATGACCCTCATGGACTTCTTCCAGTACCGGAGTCATCTGGTGGGGCCCCAGGCATTTGGCCAGAGGTCCCCCAAAGGTTCGTTTGTAGAGGTCCCCGTTCATCAAGCAATATCTGGCGGCTTGCGTGCGAAGCTTTCTAGCTTCTTTTTTATCGTGCAGTAGTTGCCCTTCCTGCAAGTATGAAAGGAACTGGTTTCGCCAGTCCCATGTTAGGTGTAGAGAGAATACCTCGCTGCGGTCGATGGCGGAATGCATGAGGGTGACGGTGCTTTCTTTGCTTAGATTCGTGGCCGCTGCGGCCAGTTTTGCCAACCCGTCGGCTTCGGCATTATGCACCCTGCGTACTTGCTCAAAGCGACATTCGTCGAATCGGGCCATTAGTCTACAGACTTCGGCCTGATATTTCTGCAACCTCTGCTCCTTGATCTGGTAGGCCCCGGCGACTTGATTTATCACAAGTTGTGAGTCGCAATGTAGGACCAGTCAGCGGGCTCCGTACCTGGCTGCTAGTTTCAAACCTGCAATAACGGCTTCGTACTCTGCTTCGTTGTTAGTCATCTCGGGACATCGTATGGACTGGCGAATAACTTCGCCCGTGGGAACCTCGAGGACGAGTCCCAATCCCGTTCCCGAGGCGTTAGCGACCCCGTCGGTGTGGAGTATCCAGGGATTCAAGCTAGGGGCCGTTTGTGAGGCCTCCTTCTCGGCCTCAGGCGAGAGGCTGGCGCTAAAGTCGGCTATGAAGTCGGCGAGGACCTGCGATTTTATGGTTGTTCTGGGGACATACGTGATGTCGTGCTCGCTGAGCTCTATGGCCCATCTACCGAGACGGCCCGATAGTTCGGGCTTATGCAGGATGTTTCTTAGGGGGAAGGTGGTCACTACCCGGATAGGGTGGCATTGGAAGTAAGGTCTCAGCTTTCGGGAAGCCGTGACCAAAGCCAGTGCCAGCTTCTCGAGGTGCAGGTACCGAGTTTCGGCGTCCGCTAGTGTTTTGCTGATGTAATAGATGGGCGATTGCGTACCTTGCTGTTCGTGGACGAGCACTGCGCTGACTGCTACCTCGGAGACGGCCAGATATATAAGTAGTGGCTCGTTTGGTTCCGCCTTTGCCAGCAGCGGCGGAGATGTTAGGTACGCTTTCAGTTCTTGGAGGGCCTTGACGCATTCATCATTCCAGTGGAAACCGTTATCCGTCCTCAGCACATTGAAGAATTTGTGGCATCTGTCCGACGACCGAGAGATGAAGCGGGAAAGGGGGGCTATTCGGCCTGTCAACTTCTGAACCTATTTTTTGCTGGTGAGCGCTACTGGTATTGAGGCGATTGCCTTGATTTGGTCCGGGTTGACCTTGATCCCCCTTTGCGATACGAGGAAACCGAGGAACTTCCTAGATGCTACACCAAAAGCGCATTTTTCGGGGTTCAACTTCATTCCGTAGCTGTTCAGGATCTCGGAGGCCTCTCGCATGTGATCGATATGGTCCTCCTTTCTTGCTGATTTAATCAGCATGTCGTCGATGTAGACCTCCATAGTCTTACCGAGTTGCTTGCTGAACATTTTGGTGACCAACCTTTGGTAAGTTGCACCCGAGTTTTTCAACCCGAAGGGCATCACTTTGTAGCAGCAAGTGCCCTGGTGGGTGATGAATATGGTTTTCTCCTGGTCCTCTTCTGCCATTAGGATTTGGTTGTACCCAGAGTAGGCGTCCAAGAAGCTTAGGAGTTCATGCCCTGCTGTAGCATCGATCAACTGGTCGATGTGGGGCAGGGGGAAGGATTTCTTAGGGCAAGCCTTATTCAGGTCGGTGAAGTCCACGCACATTCTCCACTTTCCGCTTTTCTTCTTAACCATAACCACATTGGCAATCCATTGCGGGTATTTTGATTCTCTGACGGAACCGTTCGCCAGTAGTTTGTCCACCTCCTCACGGACCGCCTCGTTAATGGCGGCGTTGAATTTTCTTCGGCCCTGTTTTACCGGTGGGTGCAATGGATCCACGTTGAGCCGGTGTGTGGCGATATCCGGAGAGATCCCTGGCATGTCTGCATAGGAAAAAGCAAACGTTTCTGCATGCTTAATCAGAAATTCATGGTACTTACCGGGGTTTGTGAGCCCGTGACCGATGTAGGCTTTCTTTTCAGGATCGTTTTGATCCAGCTGGACTGGGTCGAGCTCTTCGGTCGTTGCATTGCAAGCTTCTACGATGTCTGGGTCCCTTATGGCGTCGGCCGTCGGGTCTGCTTGAGTCCCCGACGGAGCTGATTGATATGCTTCCGCACTTGCCTTGCTCAGTTGTTTTGTGTGAGCGCAATCTTGGGTTATTTTATAGCATTCCTGCGTTGTTCGCGGCTTCCCTTTGATGCTGAATATTCCCCATGGGGTAGGGAATTTGATCACCTGGTATAGGCTTGACGGGACTGCTCGCATGGCGTGTATCCATGGGCGCCCAATGATGACATTGTAGGCCGTCTCTTGGTTCATCACATGGAAGGTCGTTTCCAAGACGACACCTCTCGCAAGGACAGGCAGTGTCACCTCTCCTGACGTGCGCTCTACTGCATTGTTAAAACCAGTTAGATTTATGCACCTGGGAGTGATTCTTTCCTCGAGTCCCATCTAAGCGAGGTCTCTTGGATGAATGATGCAGGAACCGCTCTCGTCATCGATCATGACTCTCCTAACATCGGTATCAATGATACGCAGGGTAATAAGTAAAGAATCATAGTGAGGAAAAAACAAACCGTCGGCGTCAGACTTATCGAAGGTGATACTTCCTTCGAGGTCATCGTACCGTTCGTGGGAGATAGTTCTCTTCAGTCTGTGTGTGTTGGTGAGCTTGACGTGGTTGACGGCTTCGTCTGCTTCCCCGACGATCATGTTTACTGTACGCGTCGGGGAAGGCGGCTTTGGGGGTCCCCCGGAATGCTCCCGTCCGCGGCCGAAATTAGCTTTCCCTTTGTCGCTGAGTAGCTCTTTCAGGTATCCCTAATTGAGCATCCTGACGACCTCCTGCCGTAGGCCAATGTAGTCCTCGGTTCGGTGTCCTCGTTCCTGATGGAACTCGCACAGAACGTTGGATTTCCTCGTGGCTGGGTCCGACTTCATCTTTTAGGGCCACTGCACCTTGGTGCCGAGCTTCTCCAGTGCGTACACTACTTCTGAGGGTGAAACACAAAAGTTATGTGATGAGAGTAAAGGGGGCGTACCTCGGTCGTTTCTGAGTGGGGCGATGTGACGTTGTACCGCGTCCGTGTGTCGCGGGGGCGGAAGCGAAGATCTCGCGTAGGGTTGATGTCATTCTCTGCTGGGGCGTGGGGGAAGTTCCCGAAGTCCCTCATGTCGTCGGTCCCTCCGGGCATCCGTGTGGAGGGCAGCTAGTCGCCGTGTTGGCCCGTTGAGATCCTCCTCGTCTGCCCGCATCTCGGCGCAGTAGGCATTGTGGATCTCGTCCCAGGTGGTGGGAGGGTACTTCATGAGCCGGCTCAGCAATTTCTTGGTGGCTCGGGAGCCATCCCTGTTGAGCCCGTTCTGGAATGCTGCCTCCGCCATTCCTTCAGATACATTTGGCAGGTTCATTCTTATCCTGTTGAATCTAGCGAGGAAGTCCCTGATGCCCTCGCCCATGGTCTGTCGGATGGCGAATATGTTGTTCACCCTCGCTTCTGCTTTCTTGGCACCGGCATGCGCGGTGACGAATTTATCTGCCATCTCCTCGAAGGTCGAGATCGCCTTGGCGGGTAGTTGAGAGTACCAGGTTAGTGCTCCTCCGGTTAGCATTTCGCCAAACTTCTTCAGCAGCACCGATGGTACCTGTTCTTTGGACAAGTCATTACCTTTTACTGCAGTGACGTAGTGGATTAGATGGTCCTCGGGGTCGATGGTCCCGGCGTACACCTTCAGGTACGGGGGCATCTTGAAGGTTTTTGGGATGGTGTAGGGCGCTGCTCCCTCGGAGTAAGGTTGTTCCACGAACCTTCCTACGCCCCGCTTGGGTAGTAGCTTAGGCGCCCCGGGAATCTTATCAACTCTGTCCTGGTGCTCTTTCATCTGGTCGCGGAGGGCTTGATTTCGCCCTCCATTTCCTTCATTTTCCTTAGGATGGTAGCCAGCGTGTCGTCGTGCGCTTGGGTCTCGACGGGCCGGTTGTTGGTCCGTGTTTCTTCCTGTTCGTCTGTCACGGTGGTATTGCTGTGGCCGGAGCGGCATTTTCGCAGCCTTGCGGTGTCTTCTCCGCTAGGCTACTCAGTGTGCTAGCTAGCCATTCCTCCAGTAGCCTCCTGACTGCTGGAGGTGCTTCTTTCGGATCGGAGTCCTTTCCCAGAGGTATGGGGGAGGTTTCAACTTCAGGTGCGATAGAGGGAGTAGCGTTGATGGCTGTGCTTCCCGCAGCCTCATTCATTGCGCCCAGAAGGTTTGCGGTGACTTCAGCCATGACCGTGGGTCGTGTGTTACTTTCAGCCATCTTTGAAAAGTTTTAGTTTGATCGGATCTTCGCGAATGTATACTATGAGTTTGATTCTCGAAATCCCCACAGACGGCGCCAAATTGTTTGCTCAAAAAATGTTATGTATCTTAGAACTAATCAATCAATATAGATGACGGGATAATCGGAATCAGTGATAATATAAATCGAAGATCGATCGTCGAAACAATGTGAATAAAGTGATTAGTATAAGGAGATGGTAAGAACAAAATGTAGAAGATAGAATAAACGAGCAGTAGTGATAGCAGTAATAGAGAGAGAGAGATATATATGTCTTATTATCCGAAAATCAGATCCTTTACAAATGGGGGAGGCCCTCCCTTATATAATGAGAGGGTCCTCTCGCCCAACTTATTACATTGACGCCTTGATATTATAAGCGTAATCAAAATATAGGCCGGGGGACTGGAGACGCCCTCTTTAATGGATCTGCCAGTTTGATGTCTCATAGGCGAGGCCGCGTCCTTCTTATTACGCGGCCGTTAATGAGGACGTCCATGGATGATGCCGTCCTCAAAA
>JASVEL010013820.1:0-49456 GCA_032618575.1 Nicotiana noctiflora
CAATACGAGAGCGAAGCACCTGACAATACCCGCGGTACGTAAACAACAAAATACAAAAAAGGAAAATGGAAAAAATACAGTGGGAAACGAGAGAGTCTCATCGCTGAAAACCTTAGCCGGCACCGGTGGAGGCGACGTGAGTTCGAGAGAAATAAAATGTAGAGTCGTTGCATATGGAAAACCCGAAATTGGGGACGACTCGTGCGAGGCGATTGTGAGGTCGAGAGAATAAATGAGAGAGTTCTATTGGCGAAAACCTTTCGAGGCACCGTAGGGCGATCGTAAGGACTACCGGAAAAGAGAAAAGGTAAAAAAAAACAGTATCGGTTTGGGCTGGAAACAATTCGGAGACGGAATAATGATTGGAACGAACTGGGTCAGAGTTTAAATACATGGCATGGTCAGCGGAATCAGCCAACAAATACCCAGATAAGTTTTATCATCTCTCCAAAACGCCCTTACCTTTCTTTTATTTTTTTGCATTTCATTGTTTACCTTTTGAGAGCTAACTACCAGCTCCTGATAACGAAAGCTGAAACAACACTGGGTCAGAAAGAAGGAAGAGTTGGGAAGGAAATAAGGAAGCTTGGCAAATATGGCCAAAGGAAAAGAAAACAAAACAAAAATGGAAAAAATGAGAAAATACAAAAAGAGTTTGCAAGGGATAAACAGTTGAAAGCTACACAACATGAGAAAAGCAAAAAGAAGAAAGCAATAAGAAGCAGGGACGGCAGATGCCAGTTGCCAGCAGTTTATATCTAATAAATTCTGTTTCATGCAGGAACAAATTGTCACTAATCACTTTAAAGTGAATGTGACCAATGTGGAAAATAGAAAACACCAAAAAGAGAAGTTCGCCAATAAGTGGAGAAATTCACAGGCAAGAGATAATTGGTAAAAGAAAATACCAAAAAGAGGAAGGTAACATCTTTTAAAATCCGCTCCCCAGTCCTCATGCTACGGGAATATTTTTCTGCATCGCATTGCACGTTTAATTTCTGTTAGGTGCCCACCTTCGAATACGGGAATACTTTTCTTCATCGCATTGCACGTTTAAATTCTGTTAGGTGCCCACCTTCTAATACGGGAATATTTTCTGCATCGCATTGCACGTTTCAATTCTGTTAGGCGCCCACCTTCAAATACGGGAATACTTTTCTGCATCGCATTGCACGTTTAAATTTCTGTTAGGCGCCCACCTTCAAATACGGGAATATTTTCCGCATTCGCATTGCACGTTTAAATTTCTGTTAGGCGCCCACCTTCAAATACGGGAATATTTTCTGCATTCGCATTGCACGTTTAAATTTCGTTAGGCGCCCACCTTCAAATACGGGAATATTTTCTCTGCATTCGCATTGCACGTTTAAATTCCGTTAGCCGCCCACCTTCAAATACGGGAATACTTTTCTGCATCGCATTGCACGTTTAATTTCGTTAGGCGCCCACCTTCAAATACGGGAATACTTTTCTGTATCGCATTGCACGTTTAAATTCTGTTAGGCGCCCACCTTCTAATACGGGAATATTTTCTGCATCGCATTGCACGTTTCATTTCTGTTAGGCGCCCACCTTCTAATACGGGAATATTTTTTGCATTTCGCATTGCACGTTTAAATTCTGTTAGGCGCCCACCTTCAAATACGGGAATATTTTCTGCATCGCATTGCACGTTTAATTTCTGTTAGTCCCCAGTCCTCAGGCTGCGGGAATATTTTCTGTATCGCATTGCACGTTTAATTTCTGTTAGCCGCCCACCTTCAAATACGGGAATACTTTTCTGCATCGCATTGCACGTTTAATTTCGTTAGGCGCCCACCTTCAAATACGGGAATACTTTTCTGTATCGCACGTTTAAATTCTGTTAGGCGCCCACCTTCAAATACGGGAATATTTTTCGCATTCGCATTGCACGTTTAAATTCTGTTAGGCGCCCACCTTCAAATACGGGAATATTTTCTCCATCGCATTGCACGTTTAATTTCGTTAGGCGCCCACCTTCTAATACGGGAATATTTTCCGCATTTCGCATTGCACGTTTAAATTCGGTTAGGCGCCCACCTTCAAATACGGGAATATTTTCTGCATTTCGCATTGCACGTTTAAATTCGTTAGGCGCCCACCTTCAAATACGGGAATATTTTTCTCTGCATCGCATTGCACGTTTAAATTCCGTTAGGTGCCCACCTTCGAATACGGGAATACTTTTCGCATCGCATTGCACGTTTAATTTCCGTCGGTGCCCACCTTCAAATACGGAAATATATTTCGCATTTGCATTGCACGTTTAATTTCGTTAGGCGCCCACCTTCAAATACGGGAATATATTTCGCACATCATGGTTTATATAGCTAAAAGCCCACATTGGGGCAGTGAAAAAGAAAAAAAGTAGTTTGTTGTTTTTGTTTTGATCCAAGTTCAGCTCGAGGGCAAGAAGTACCATTGAAAATCAAAAAAAAAGAAGAAGGAAAACAAGAAAGAAAATCAACAAAAAGGGAGAGTGAGCATCTCAAAAAATCAAAGAAAAAGAGACGAGGAGAAGCAAACAAAAGCTAGGATAGGAATAATTGTAATTGTAGAATCATAGCTTAGAATAACTTCTTCATTTTACATTCCTCCCGGTGTAATAAGGAGGTCAACAAGCAGTAACCGCAACAGCAGCAACAGTAACAGCAAAAAATCGCAGTTTCATTGGTAGTCCCAACTACCAAAATTTTCCGAACTACATTGACTTGATTCCCTTTTAGCCAGGGATATGTAGGAAACCTTTTGAAGCAAAGGTTCGGTCAAAATTTTGAAAAAAAAAATGCTTCTCACGGAGTGCTCAAACGGGCAAAAATCGCTCGTATCCGGAGTGCTCAAACGGGCAAAAATCGCTCGTATCCGCTCACTTGTCTTTGCACAGAAACTCTTCGTGTTTACGCGCAAAGAGGGGCAACTGTGAGCACGTGATTTTTGCCCTATATGAGAATTACTCCCAAAAATTTAAAATAAAAGAGTTTTGTGTTGTTTGCAATTGTTGTGAATTTAGTGTCATTTTTAAAAAATAATGACAATATATATATATATATATATATATATATATATATATATATATATATATATATATATATATATATCATTTGCATTTAGGATTTAATTCTACAATTAGGAGTAATTAATTTTATCTTACAAAAATGAAAATCACAAAAAATAGGCATCTTTTGCATTTTAGCCTTTAATGTCCAAATTGTGTGATTGTATTTTAATTACCATTTAAAATTAGGTGACAATTATTATTATGAGATTAGTATTTCAAGATAATTTTAGTTTTTATAAATTAATCTTAGTATTTTGGGCTTTATTAATTAGGAAGTTGAATAATGGAGAAGAACAAATTGGAAAAAATTTGGATTGGGCCATCCTGCAAATTATGTTACAAGCCCAATCCTAAGAACCCTTACCCAACCCAAAACTCCTTGGCCCAAGAAGAAAATTTCAGATTTTTTTAGCAAAAAATAATAA
This sequence comes from Nicotiana noctiflora, assembly GCA_032618575.1. Classification (NCBI taxonomy): domain Eukaryota; kingdom Viridiplantae; phylum Streptophyta; class Magnoliopsida; order Solanales; family Solanaceae; genus Nicotiana; species Nicotiana noctiflora. The sequence continues at coordinate 3,505 of JASVEL010013820.1, forward strand.
TAATTACATGACATAAAGTAGTGGGGGGCAAGGAAATCAAGGAAGAAAACAAGGAGAGGAAAACATGGATTAGTGGGTTTTCTTTAAATTAAAAAAATATTTTCTTTTTAATAAAAAATCTGAAAATTTTCGAAATTCTTGCCTATAAATAGAAGAGAAGATTTATGAAAAAGGGTGGAAAAAAAAGAGAGGAAAAATAGGAAGAGAAGTAAAAATAAAAAAATTTTCCTGCTGTAGTATACACTCGATATACATTCTGGACACAGAAGTAGACATGGCGAAAAATTCAATTTTTGAGAGTTTCTTTTGAGAATTGAAAAGAGTTCAAAGCTAGAAAGACAAAACAAAGAGAAAATATGGAATATATTTTTCTTTTCTATTTTTTACTGGTTTTTGTTTTTCTCCGTATTGCTGGGATTTTCGGGATTGAGGTGTTGAAGCTACTGCTGGTTGTTACTGTTGTTGTTGCTGTACTTTTACCGGCCTGTTGATTTTCCATCTTCCCCTTCTTTTCAATACCAGGTACACCACCCTTTTCATTAAAGCTGTAATGCCGAGTTGCTGAAATAAAGCTCCAGATTTGACTATGTGTTGCTGAGTAGTTATAGTTTGATTTTGTTTTCAATTTGTGACTTATCCATTGTAGTATATATATAACTGAAAAACAGAAACAGGAAGATATTGTAATGGCTAGTAGTATAGTAGCAATAGTGCATCACCTAGCTTAATTAGGTAATAGATCTTAAAACATGGGTTAGTTAATAATAATTTCAAAAATCGGTTGGTCACTCACTCACAACAGATTCATAAGTCTTAATCACGTATCATATGTCATTCACACATAGATAAGCTTAAAAATAGGAAATGTTAGATTAGATAGTGCTTTAATCATGTTTTAGGCTAGTAATCTGGTAATAAAACAAGTCACATTGAAATCAGTAACATAATCATAAATAGGTCTCTGAGTTATTCATTTACGGGTATTGAAACAATTTAACTAGAACCACATATTTGTAATGCAAAAAAAAAAAATGCTTAGTATATAATGAAACTGGTAATGTGATTATACGTGAATAGTTAATCAGTTAATTCAGATCCATAGTGAATTAGTTTAATGATTCTTTAAGTTCATTATGTAATTACGTCGCCTTCTCAGACTAGGTATTAACTTCAAAACGCAAGTGTAAGAAGAAGAAGTAGTCCGTTAGTTCTGATTTATGGTAATAAATAATTAGTTTATAGCTGATGTATGATATTGATTTCCTTTACTGAATAAATAAAAGTGCCTTCTATTTCAAATGTGTATCTTTGTTCTTTTGCCTCAATTGTTTCCAATTTTATTTAGTTTGGGCCCAATACGTGTTATGGGCCTGAATCTCTATATAATGCCAATTGGGCCTGCGAGCAGAAATCCAACAGCAGCCTGGGTCTCGAAGACCAGGGCAGTTCAAGCATATGTTTAGTGAAAAGAGTCCAGGCCCAATAAACAACAAAAATTACGGGCCCGGAATGTTTAATATTAGAAATACGATTAAGGAAAAAACAAATATAGAAAACATAGCCAAATACTAGATTTGAATCCTTTAATGAAAATTGGAACGAGCCTCGCCCGAATAACGAACGCCGGGCCCCCATTTAGTAATAAGATAACATAATAGAACCGGAGAGGCTAATAGCAAATTCCATAGCCTCTCCCAAAAGTTAAAAGTCGATAGACATCATTTAGGGCACGATTTTAATATACCTTCCATTGAACGAGTGTGCACTTGGTGCGACTCAAATCCAAATCTCGGCAAAGCTGAAATACACCGAAATTCATAGGCGTACTGGTTGCGGTATGACTCGAGGCGTGTTTTCGCGATGCCGCAAATTCTCTAAAAATAATACTTTATGTAAAAAGCACTATATGTTGTTAAAATCTGTGATTAAGTCAAACAAAAGTCGAGAACGACAATTGAGCGACCGTGCTAAAACCACGGAACCCGGAAATGCCTAACACCTTCTCCCGGGTTAACAGAGTTCCTTATCCGGATCTTTGCTTCGCAGACATTTTTTAAGAGTCAAATTTCTCGGATTCGGGATTAACCGGTGACTTGGGACACCATTATCATTCCCAAGTGGCGACTCTGATTAAATCTCAATAAAATCCCGAACCGATTGTCCTTTAATTGGAAAAACTCCTTCCCTTACGTTATTTTATCCATTTCGGATATTTGAGCGTCGGGGTATACCCTACGAGCGTATTTATATTTATGCTTATGTGGGGTAGTAAAAAGGGAGGTGTGACAATAGTTATATAGAATTATACATGATTATACACAAGTATACAAGATTATACATAATTATAAGCATGTATATTTGTGTGTATTCTCATAGCTATAAAGAATTATACATGATTATACACAAGTATACAAGATTATACATAATTATACAACATAGATAATTATAAAAAAATTGTCGTCAGATAGTATGTATTATTATATATTTATGTATAATTAACGTATGACTATGTATAATAATATATATAAGGTGTTTATTGTAAAATTTTTATTTTTTTCTAGTGAAATAAGTATTTCCAGTAAATTTTATGCGACTCTAAGGATTGAATATACTTTTATTTTTTTACTTCAACTTCCTAATATTGTGAAGTCTAGGAAATACTATATAGAGGGAAGTAAAAAATAAATAAAAATGAAAATGGAAAAGGGAAAAAGATAAAAATGAAAGAAAAAAGTGAAATATGCTTTAGGCGTTATTTTGGGTGTAGTTGACGAAGTTGTGGGTTAGGCGGCTGAAAATTATTTATGGGCTACCGGAGGAAAATCGTACTTGTGAGTTAGGCGGCTGAAAAATGCTTTCTCCAAATGTATTTATGTGAAGTTATCGCAAATATATTAAACAGACCTTGAATACGCTTAATGAGTTGTAAATGTTTTGATCACTGTTTGCGGTAAAATGAGATTAGTCATTTAAAAAAGAGAAATTTTCATAAAACACTATCTTTTAATAGTAATTAACTATTTATAGATACCATTTGATATATTACGGATTATAGATATCTTTTCTGTGGTTATAAGATTTATTTGATGTATTTAAGCTATTGTATTCATGAATACAATAGCAAAAATAGGCGTGAATCAAGGAAGTCCAACTAATCAGTTGTTGTATTCGAGTGTATTCGACTTTATTCATGGAGTGAAACGTGGGATTACAGTTGGAAATATTATTGTATTCGACTATATTTGGATGTATTTACGACGTAAAATAAGGGATTACACTGTTTTTAAAATGGCAAGTGAATCAATTAACATAATAGACTCCTAATATAACTCAACAAACTCATTATAACACACAAATTTTATATTTTCAGTTATAAAAAGGATTCTCAACTGAAAAATATACCAAAAACATAGCAATCTTCAGACAAATTATATAATATATCTAAATACATAAATTATATTAATTAAAAAAATATATGAATACATTCATGGCATATAGCGAGACAATGAATATAATGAAATACATAGAATACAACAGGATACATTAAAATACAATGAAAAAAAGGACATCGAGTACAAAGAAATACAACGAAATATATTGATTTACATGAAGAAAAGACAATTTACAATGAAAATACATTGAAATATATTAATAAAAAATCAAGTTGCTCTATCCCAAACTCTGTTGTCTTTGTTCAAGAACAAACCCTAATTACTGGCAAATCCACCGTTCACCGGAAGCCGGTAGTGAAAACGCACTCCCGCGATGGTGCCTTCAATGGCAAAAAATAACGTCAAAGCCATTTTCACTAAAGGAGTAGAAATCTCATCAAGATCTAAGCACCAAATAGTACTTGGAATTAAAAAAAGGGTAGAATGGTCAAATAAGGAGGAAGGAAGAATGCAGTATGGGAAAGGACAGAAAATGATAGTAGCAACAGGGATGTTGACAGTGGCGTAATGAAGTCATTTTCTTCTGGAAATACAATTGGGCCCAAAACACAAATACACAAAATAGGTCATTACATTTCATTCGGTGGAGAAGATATGTGAGGAAGGATATATTCAAGTGCATACGGACGATACGATTGATTTACCTCCATGTCGGAGAGTTCTGGTAATAAGATCAAGATGGAAGATGAGAGAGATGGAGAATAGATATGGGAGAGGGGATACAAGAAATTTGAGGTGATAGGAGAAATTTTAGTGGAGAGAGAAAAATAATACAAAATTTATTTTATGTTTAAAGGTAGGAAATAATTATAAATAGATATTTGACTATAAAAGTCAAAAGTTAGTTATGAAATATAAATTTTTAAAAAGATATTTATTAAAATAAATAAGGTATCTTTGTTATAGTAGGTAACTAATCATTTAAAAAAATATTCTATTACTTTCAGGTCATTACACGAACACTGTCAAGCGGTGGCCGGTGGAAGATTAATGTAAGTGAGTTTCACATTATAAATTCTCTTTGATTCAGTTTCAGCACATTATATAATAATTAAGGGTAGGTGAGGCTTACCTTTTTGATTTCTTGTTTTTATCATTCCCCACGATTAAAGATAAAAAACACATGTTAAAATGCTAAATGTTAATCGAGTTTCCCTTTACTTTTCAGCAATAGAAATTTGACATTTTACATACTAATAGTTCCCTTGCTACATGAAACACGTGTTACTATTATGAGATGCCATATCATATTTAATTAATTAATTCTCCGAATTAGTGCAATTTATCTGTGCATTGCACGAATTAGAACTTTACACAAGAAAAGAGAATTTTATTGTGTGTCTTACATAATTTATATTAGTTGTGTCAGTTTTTTTTTTCTCTCATAAATGTGACCCTAAGTTTTACATTTTTGAGTCCATAAAATTTAGGTCCACAAAACTGTAAGACAAAAAAAATACTTCATACAATTAGTATCAATTATATATGGGTTATGGGTGCTTGTTGCTTGAGCACATCCACTCATTATTACTTATATATAAAAATTGGTAATTCACATAAACACATTAACTGTCATCCCATCTCAGTACAATTTTTATATTAAATATAACTGAACACTCACCATTTGAAAATTCTGAATCCGCCATTATATGTACATTATACAAACTAAATAAACTACATAAGTTGGATGGACTATGTAGGGTTAGCAATATCATTAATACAAAATTCAGTCTAATTAATCCATTATTTACTACTTGGAAGAAATTAAGCGGCCTCCGATCCGGACAACCCTATAAAAAATTGCTATATAGAATGAGAAGTTGTCTGGAATCAAACTCCATACAAAGAACTATAAAAGTGAGCTAAGAATCTGGCTCTTCTTTAACCCAAAAATAAATTTTTTCGGTCAAAGTCAATATAAAAAAAATGAGTTACAAATAATCAAAATTTACTTCAATTTCTCAATAGTTTGAACAACAAAACAACTAATGGAAGTAATTGACAAAGAAAGAAAATTCGAAGTATATTTGAAATCACTTCCAGAATTGCGGTTCGAACCTTATGAAATACGAATAAAGTAAAGAATAATTGCATATATTTCAATAATAATCAGATATCATTACAAATGAGCACTAGGCCCTTATATAGAGTTCAAAATTGTAACGGCTTGCTTAGTTAATTTGGGCTTGTTAATGACATTAATTGCCTTGACTACTCATTACCATATACAATTGTAACAGAAACATTTATGGTTGAAGATTTTCCGTAACCACGATTAATGTCGATTTTTCTTCCTTATTTATAACAAATTCGTGCATCTCCCTCTTTAATGGTCTATATACAATTCGCCCCTATTTCTTCTTTTTCAGCTGTCAGAGCCAGTTCATTTCCCAAGAAATCCCGAGGTGTTTCTCCCCTGCCTTCTTGAATATATTCTCCTGACACCCTGTTAATAGTTCAGGGTTCATGCCGTGTCACTTTGATAATAGTCCACGTGTCTATCTTTTTTCGACCAATACAGAGAGAATTCCATAAAAATTGTCCAAAGTAAATTATTTTGGTGGCCAATAACCGAGTAATAAAAGAAGTTTGCATTTAGAGGGAACAAATGGCTTAAAGCGTGTCCTAAATCCTACTAATGATCAACCCTTTTTCATGCAATTATTATACAGATCGAAGTGAATGCTTTTATTTTTTTTTTATCTTTAAATTGTAATAATATTAGTTTAGTACAAGGATGCAAGGACTGTCGTTATCGATTAGCATCGAGCGATATACGCGTCAGGAAAATATCTCACAGTAACTTAGGGTTATTGACTACGTTTATATGAGCAACAAAATGGCATATCCAAAACTACATTATCATAATGAGAGGAAAAAAAAATTATTTCTAACTGTATCGAAAAAAACTTGCTTCTTCTGATTTATATAAGAGCACAAGTTTCAGAACCATATCGGTATTTGTTGCGGAAGCCAAATGTATATAGTGTGAATGAGTCACAACTACTATACCAAAAATTATGGCAGCTACCAAATAATAAATAAGACAATAAAGCAACAATATAAAGAACACCAGAATTTACGAGGTTCGGCTAATTTTGCCTACTCCTCGGACACAACCAATATTTTATTCCACTCCAAATACAAGTGAAATAATACTAAAGAGAAGATACAAATGCCTTAAGAAGATAAGAAGGCAAATGAGAGGTGTGTATTAAATCCTAAACATTAGGCCTTCTTTTATAGGGGGAAAATCCCCCAACTTCACTTCTACCCACCGATGTGGGACAAATGTTATGCCAAATTCAACAAATCTCCACCTTGGCAAAACTTCCACATCTTCAATTTTCTCTCTATAACAAATTTTGGTTGTGTCTTCATCTTCAATCTCTAGTGTTCAACAATGTTGATCAAATCCAAACAATGTTGAAACTTGATCGCAGTCACCGCCTTTGTTAGCATATCAGCATGATTCTCCGTAGTATGAATTTTCTTCACCGTGACTCCACCATCTTCTATGATTTCTCGTACGAAGTGATACCGAACATCAATGTGCTTCGTCCTTGCATGATAAACTTGGTTCTTCGCTAATTGAATAGCACTTTGACTATCACAAAAAATTGTGATACCTTTTTGTTCAACACCAAGCTCCTTTAGCAATCCTTGAAGCCAAATTGCCTCCTTCACAACCTCTGTAATAGCCATGTACTCTGCCTCTGTTGTAGACAAAGCAACTGTTGACTGCAAAGTAGACTTCCAACTAACCGGTGCCTTTGCAAAAGTAAACACATAACCAGTAGTTGATCTTCGTTTGTCCAGATCACCCGCAAAATCTGAGTCACAATATCCAACTACAGACTCATTGTCTTCCTGCTCAAAAATTAACCCGACATCTACGGTATTATGAATATACCGTAGAATCCACTTCACAGCTTGCCAATGCTCCTTTCCCGGATTATGCATATATCTGCTAATAACTCCAACAGCTTGTGAAATGTCAGGTCTCGTACAGACCATTGCATACATCAAGCTACCAACAGCATTTGCGTATGGTACCTTTGACATATACTCTTGTTCAACTTCATCCAATGGTGACATAGTGGTACTTAGCTTAAAATGAGGAGCAAGTGGAGTACTAACTGGCTTAGTCTTGTCATCTATGCCAAAACGTTGTAGTACTCTCTTCAAATATTCTTTCTGAGATAAACAGAGTTTCTTTGAATGTCTATCTCTTATTATCTCCATGCCAAGAATTTTCTTCGCCTCACCCAGATCCTTCATCTCGAACTCCTTCTTCAATTGAATCTTCAACTTATCAATTTCTTCCAAATTCTTGGAAGCTATCAACATATCATCAACATATAGGAGAAGATATATAAAGGAACCATTTTTAAGCTTGCGCAAATACACACAATGATCGTATTTGCTTCTCTTGTACCCTTGCTGCAACATAAACTTGTCAAATCGCTTGTACCATTGTCTAGAAGATTGTTTCAACCCGTACAACGATTTTTCAAGTTTGCAAACCATATTTTCCTTTCCAACAACTTTGAATCCTTCTGGCTGAGTCATGTAGATTTCCTCCTCCAAGTTTCCATGTAAAAACGCAGCTTTTACATCCATCTGAACTAGTTCCAAATCCAATTGTGCTACCAAAGCCAACATAATTCGAATGGAGGAATGTTTTACAACTGAAGAAAATACTTCATTGTAATCAATTCCCTCCTTTCGAGCATATCCTTTGGCCACCAATCTTGCTTTGTAGCGAACATCTACTTGGTTAGGAAATCCTTCCTTCTTTGCAAATACCCATTTGCACCCAATTGCTTTCTTTCCCTTCGGGAGATTGGCCAATCTCCATGTATGATTCTGATGAAGGGACTGTAATTCATCATTCATGGCAATCCTCCACTTATCTTCTTCTGAACTTTGGACTGCGTCTTTATAAGTGGTGGGAACATCATCAGCTGCAATTGCGGTTGCACAAGCAACTGTCTCTATGAGACGAACAGGTTTCGTTACTTTCCTTTTTGGCCCGCTGGTTGCTATTGATTCAAGTTGTTGTTGAGGTTCCTGAGTTGGAATCTCCTCTACTGGCTCTCCTCCCAGAGGATAATCTTCATTTGTTTCCTCCTCTGCTTCTTGTGTAGGAAAAATAAATTTTCCCTCAAACTCCACCTGCTTAGAAGCACCATCATCTTGTTTGGTATCTTCATTTGTTACCTTGTTTACCATAGAAGATTCATCGAAGGTAACTTCCCTGCTGAATATTACTTTCTTTGTCATAGGACACCATAAGCGATGTCCTTTGACTCCATAAGTAATCCCCATAAAAATAGCCTTCTTTGCCCTTGGATCCAATTTTGACTCCGTCACATGATAATATGCAGTTGAGACAAATACGTGCAAAGAGTCATAATCTACAGCAGACTTTCCATACCATTTTTCAAATGGTGTCTTGCCATCAATAGCAGCAGATGGTAGACGATTAATTAGGTGGCATGCATACGTAATTGCCTCAGCCCAAAATTCTTTGCCCAAGCCAGCATTGGACAACATACACCGTACCTTCTCCAGCAAGGTCCGGTTCATACGTTATGCCACTCCATTCTGTTGTGGTGCATGTCTAACAGTGAAGTGTCCGACGATGCCATCATTTTCACAGACCTTATTGAAATGATCATTTTTGTATTCACCTCCATTGTCTGTGCGAATACACTTGATCCTCCTGCCCGTTTGATTCTCCACCATCGTCTTCCATTTGAGAAAAATTCCCAGGACTTCATCTTTGCTCTTCATTGCATACACCCATACTCTTCGGGAAAAATCATCAACAAAGGTCACAAAATAGTGCTTCCCACCAATGAAGGTGTTTTGGAAGGACCCCAAACATGAGAATGTACATAATCCAAAATGCCTTTAGTATTATGGATTGTTGTACCAAATTTAACCCTTGTCTGTTTCCTTTGACACAATGCTCGCAAAACTCCAAATTGCAAGCCTTTACCCCTTTCAACAATCCTTGATCTGATAGAGTTTTCAAGGATTTTCCTCCAGCATGTCCCAAGCGCATGTGCCACAGCCTGGTTGCTTCTGCCTCTTTGTTGTCACTGGACGTCACTGTCGTTGTCCCAATAACTGTACTACCGAGATAACGGTACATGTTATTGTTCTTCCGATTGGCCTTCATTACCACTAGTGCACCGGAGCATACTCTCATCACTCCATTTTCTGCAATAATTTTGAACCCTTTTGATTCCAGGGCTCCCACAGAGATGAGATTTTTCTTCAAACCCGGTACATATCGAACATCTATTAATGTTCTGATCATTCCATCATGGTTCCTTAATCGTATCGAACCAATTCCATATGAGGTAAGGGGGCTGTTATCCGCTGTTTGGACGACTCCATATTCTCCTTCTTGAAAGTCCACAAACTAATCCCTGTTGGGACACATATGATAGCTACAAGCCGAATCCATCAACCATATGTCTGATGACGTTGACGGCTCCGTTGTAACTAATGAGAAATCCGAATCACCACAATCAGCAACATTTGAATCCATAATGGCCTTTCCATTGTTATGTTTGGCCTTATTATTCAACTTCGGACAATCTTTCTTCCAGTGCCCCTTTTCTCGACAAAAGGCACATTCATCTTTGCTGGGTTTAGATCTTGACTTAGATCTTCCTTCCCTTGTCCTCGTTTGATTTTGAGGACGACCCCTCACGAACAGTGCTTCTCCTTCTCCGCCCTTCTGTTTTTCTCGCTTTCTTTGTTCATAGCTGTACAAAGCCGAACAAACTTCTCTGAGAGAAACTTCGTCATTTCCATGGAGTAGAGTAGTTTCAAGGTGCTCGTACTCGTCAGGAAGTGACGCCAACAACATCAATGCCAAGTCACCATCATCATAAGTTGTATCCATATTTTGCAAATCTGTGACCAACTTATTGAAACTGGTGATATGTTCATTCATCGTGGTACCAGGAACATAGGTGAAGTGAAACAGTCTCTTCTTCATGTACAATTTATTTTGATTGTTTTTCTTCAAAAATTTATCCTCCAGTGCTTTCCATAATTTACTTGCAGAAGTTTCCTTTGTGTATGGATATTTCTGCTCTCTAGCAAGGTAGGATCGAATGGTACCGCAAGCAACACGGTCGATTATTCTCCAATCTTCTTCTCCAATACCATCTGGTCTCTTTTCTTCAATAGCCAGATCTAGCCCTTGTTGAAAAAGGACATCTAGAACCTCGCCTTGCCACATCCCAAAATGTCCGGACCTGTCAAAAATTTCTACCGCGAATTTCGCATTTGACACAATTCTTGTCATAAGCGAAGATGCCAATGATGACGTATTGCTGACACTTGAAGTAAATTCTTCTTGTTTCTTGTCTCCCATCTTTGACACAAATATTATTTAATAACCGACGACACAAATCAAGATTATTTCCTTTCTGATGTGGAATATTGGACTAAGCTGCAACCACAGAGCATACTAAGACAGAACCTTGACTCAGTTACCAAGATAAATCTTTTCTGATGTGGAAGATCAGACTACGCTGCAACCACAGAGCATACCGAGATAATACCTCGGCTCTGATACCAATTGTTGCGGAAGCCAAATGTATATAATGTGAATGAGTCACAACTACTATACCAAAAATTATGGCAGCCACCAAATAATAAATAAGACAATAAAGCAACAATATAAAGAACACCAGAATTTACGAGGTTCGGCTAATTTTGCCTACTTCTCGGACACAACCAATATTTTATTCCACTCCAAAATACAAGTGAAATAATACTAAAGAGAGAATATATAAATGCCTTAAGAAGATAAGAAGGTAAAATAGAGGTGTGTTTAAATCCTAAACATTAGGCTTTCTTTTATATGGTGAAAATCCCCCAACTTCACTTCTACCCACCGATGTGGGACAAATGTTATGCCAAATTCAACAGTATTTTCCACCAAACCTTTCACTCAAAAAGCCCCAGAAAAAGTATTAAGTACAACGTTTGCAGTGGATTTACGCAATCTCCTGGGCAAAACACAGTTTCTCAATTTTCTGCCTTCTGATTACGTAATACTTTTAAGTTGATTATTGTATTTACGATGATTGAGGACCTTATATATTACCTCTCCGAGCGCCCTTCCATTGTAAATTTTCGTTGGTCTCACAGCCAATCATGGGGCAACACGTGGTCTTTCCTCTTCACCTCCATCGCAGCTTATATTGTCTTCTCCCTCTTTCTCCACCTCCTCCTTCTCCTTCTTTTCCGCCACCGCCGTCCTCTTCCTCTCGGTCCAATCCCCGCCTTCCACTCCCTCTCCATGGTCGTAATCTCCCTCACCATTTTCACCGGAATCGTCCTCTCCGCTGCCGCTGAAATCCGCGACACCCGGTGGTTCTGGCGCCGTTATAAGACCACCCCATTTCAGTGGCTCCTTTGTTTTCCTCTTGGCACGCGCCCTTCTGGTCGCGTCTTCTTTTGGTCCTACATCTTTTACCTTTCTCGCTTTCTCCATACTCTACGTACTTTCTTTACCATATTCCAACGTAGAAAACTCTCTGTTTTTCAACTATTTAACAACTCCATTCTCATATTTATGTCCTTCCTTTGGCTAGAATTCTCGCAGTCTTTTCAAGTGCTAGCGATCCTATTAACGACTTTATCATATTCTATAGTATATGGATACAGATTTTGGACGGCGATTGGATTGCCGAGCGCGTGCTTCCCATTCGTCGCAGGCTGTCAGATTGTGTTGCTGGGATGTAACATTGTATGTCATGTTGGGGTGCTGTTGCTTCATTTCATGAAACGTGGTGGGTGTAACGGGATTGGAGCATGGGTTTTCAACTCTGTGCTCAACGCTGCCATTCTCTTCTTGTTCCTCAACTTCTATGTCAAGATGCACTTACAAAATAGAAAGGTCAAAGCGCCAGATGAAAACTTGAACTCTGCCAAGAGCAAGGATATTTGATGAGGTCGCCCCCCCCCCCCCCAAACACACACACAGCCTTTACTCTATTCTTTTCTTTACCAAAATTTTTGCAATAAAGTTGTAAATTCTGTTAAAAGGAGTACTTTACGAATACGTGTATATGTACAGTTGTATACTATAGTTGATACTATTAGAAGTGAAAAACTCTGCTGTTATAGCTATATTACAGTAGCTTTTTCCAAAGCTTTTTCTTCAATTCTCCAAATTTCCCGCTGACTTCATAAAATATATAAAAATCACCGGAAAATCATAGGACACCGTAATAATCCATTGGACCAAATGAAGGATGCGAAAATAAATATAGAGTTAGGAGGAGAAACATTAAAAGCTTTTTTTATGGGTCAGAATCCGACCCCACGATAATTAACGAAGTTAATCCCGTCTTAAGCTAATTCATGATTAATAAGTGGTACGACCGCTTAGAATTAACGGTATTTAACCCTAATGTAATTCGATCAACAAGGCCATGACCCATCCGCCATCATGAAAGCGAAACCCCCAACGTGGTCATGACCACTTATTGCCAGCTCACGAAGCTCACAGCTATAAATACCAAGAGAGTAAATCCTAGAAAGGGACTTCTTATTTGCCACTAGTCACGAAAGAGAGAAAAGGTACAACGATACTCATATTATGGGAAAGTGAAACACCATTATAAGGCTTTGAACCTCTTCATGGAGAGGCAGACCAAATCAATACTATCAATAAAGGCTTTTAATGTTTCTTCTCCTAACTCTGAGTACTCATTTTCGCATCCTTCGTTTGGTCCAATGAATTATTATGGTTTGCTATGATTTTTCCGTGATTTATTTATAATGTTTTACACTCATACAGTTTGATAGTATTGATTCGGTCTAGCTCTCCATGAATAGGTTCAGAGCCTTACAATGGTGTTCCACTTTCCCATAATATGTGTATCGATGTATCTTTTCTCTCTCTCGTGAATAGTGGTGAAGACCCATTTCTAGGGTTTCCTCTCTTTGCGTTAGCGACAGCCTGTCTGGAATAATTTCCAAATTGTATTGGAAGTGGCTAGTAAATGACTGAGCTAGATCATCCCAGATGAACCATCTGGTGTGATCCTGATGTGTATACCACTCCACTGCAGACCGCTCAAACTCTGGCTAAAATACGCCATCAAGAGTTCATCTTTTCCCCCTACACCACGCATCTTGCTACAACAACCCCTTAGATGGGCTACCGGATCCCCGTGTCCATCGTACATGTCGAACGTAGGTAGCTTGAATCCAACCAGGAGCTGCACTTCTGAAAACAAACACAAAACTTTGTATGCGACGCTCACTTGGCCTCCTAGCCCTTGTATGTTACGGAAAGATTGTTCTAAAAATCTCATCTTCCGTGCCATTTCTTCTTGCTCCAAGTTCCTGACGAGCTTTTCTTCCGATATGTGAGCTTCGTAAGCTGACAATAAGTGGCCGTGGCCACGTTGGGGTTTCACCTTCATGATGACGGATGGGTCGTGGCCTTGTTTATAGAATCATATAAGGGTTAAATACCGTTAATTCTGAGTGGCCGTACCAATTATTAATCATGAATTAGCTTAAGACAGGATTAAATTCATTAATTATCATGGGGTAGGATTCTGACCCACACAGTTAGTCCCTCTGCTTATTGAGACTGTGCCTTGGCCAAGCTCGATGAGTGGATTTAATCGACCGTAGTTTGAGAAACTCAGATAGGGAGGTCGACTGTCGCTTCGGTCGAGGCCAAATTCTCTCTGGCGATGGCCCTTAGCTTGTGGATTGTTAGGGTTTTGTTATTATGTTATCAAGTCTTCGTTCGATCAAGGTTGAACTCTAGCCCTTGGCGAAGGCACTTGACCCTTTGACTTAATTCGAGCGAGGTCGAGCTTTGTTGTGCTCTGATCCTTAAGTTTATTTGGGAGCATAACTGTCAACCACAGCGGACGGGTCGTATGTTGTGGGGCCGAGGGGAGTAAGGGCACGCTTGATACGTGTTTGGCGACGTCCAAAACTTTGAAGGCGCACAGAATATCTCCTCAGCGTTCATAGGTCGCTACAACCATTTCAAAGGCGGGACATCGGTTGGTGACTGAAAAGACGCTTCATGGAGCCTGACATAATGATGCACGTTTCTGTAGAACTGAACCGATTTGCGGTTGGTCATGTAGTTAATGATGGCTATTGGAGTTCATGGAAGCCTCTTGTGTTGCCTATAAATAAGGGTCGAGGCAATTACTTCTCATATTTTCATTGTTTGTCTGAGAGAGATTCTGAAGAAGCTTTTCTTTCTGCTAATTCACCTTCATCTTTGTTCTTCGATCGTTATAACTTCCGTCTTATCCATCAAACATTGTTTCTTTCTCGTTAGTGAATCAATAATGGAAGGTAATTCTTCCCAAAATGTTCTTCCGACGGATCTTCTGGTTAATTTTCTGGTAGTTGAAGGGCCATCTCCGACAATGGGAGATGCAGAACCGATGGAGACCGATGAAGTTCCATCGGTTGACGAGATAGTCTCTCTGCACGGAGGCCTGATGACTAACTTCACTGTCGATGGTGGAGAGGATCACATGAATGAAGCTTCGTTAATGGGGGAAATTGGGATGGCCTAACTACGGGAACACGGGGTGATCCCCAGCTATGCTGACATCGTTCTTTCTAGAAGTGAGGAGATGGTCCACACCGACCGCAGGGGATACTGTATCTTTTATGCCTATCCCTTAATTTCTGTCGTTGTTATGGGGTACGCCCAGGTCTGCTTGCTCCTTATCTTTAAAAATTGTTAGCAATGTTTATCAAATATGCAGAACTGGCCGGTAGGGAGGTCACCATACAGCATTTGCTTAGTCTCTAGGCTCCCCAGAGAGTTCACGATACCATAATTCAAGTGTGCCCTCGTAGGTCGAGAGGCCTGACTGTGAAACTAGATGACGAGGTTGACCCTCGCCCTTTTGAGCACTTCTTCTTCATCAGGACTGAACATTTAGTGGTGTGCCCCACTGGTTCCTAGAGGCTTGAAATCATGCATGTAAGTTCTTTAATCGTTGAATTCTGTATTCTATCCCTCCTTACGTCTTGTGCTTGTAAGCGTTAACTCGCATCAATTTTGTAGCCGAAAAGCAGCTGCCGGCTCTGTTAGCTGGGATACGTGAGTGGGTTCAGGTCTTGCTCCCCCATACGGTAGGGATACACACATGGGCGTCTTTCTAGGAGTGGCATGGTCGTAGGCCTGCGACATGTGAAAATATGGTTTCTTTTTTTGTTCTTCTTTGTTTCAACTCTATTCATCAACTTCGTTTTTCTGTGATCAGGGAGGCACGCCGCATCAGGTCCCCTCAGTTGGCCTTCCGTCACCCCGGTGTAATTTCTCGGCTCACTGCAGCACCGGTATTGCACCTAGTACCGAGGGCGGCGTCAGTTGAGTCTTCAGCAGCTCCTTCTCCAGCACGGGCCACACTTCGGGATAAGGGGCCATCAAGAATTGTGCGCCCTAGAGCAGAATCACCATCAAATGGGGAGGAAGAGAGGCCATTGATAAGCTGCAGGGTTGCGTTCACGCCGGCTCCTCCTGTGGTAATTAATTTGGACTCCCCCTAGCGGATATCGATTGGTGGTTCCAGTTCGCTCAGACATGAGGTAGTTACTCAGCGGCTAATGTTGGTAAGTCAAGCGCTCCATCAGTGGCTAAGGTAGGTGGTTCTACCTCGTTGGTGGCGGATGGAGGAAGGGATGATGTAGGAGATGAGTACGAGTTCGAATCCAACTTGGACCCCGACGATGTTCGTATGTTCCAAGAAGGCCTCACTAATCCAATGGTGCATGTATGGGGGTGATCTCGCTTCATCAAGGTTCCCATAGAGTAGAACTTATTGCTCTAAGGGAATAGCTTGGTGCCGCAGTTTCAGCTTCTATGCTCGGAGGCCGAGAATGTATCGTTGAGGGACGTTACGAATATTAGGCTGATGAATGAATGGGTATTGATGGCCTTGAGGGTATGTAATATGACGTCGGTTCGCTTCTTCTTTGGCTTAGTTTGTTCTTTATATTAATCGTTGTTTTTACTTTGCAGTCTTATTTGTTGAAGGTGGAGAGCATCCACGAGCCAATGTCCACTAGGGGATATTTTAGCGGGCACTGGAGAAGTACTATCGCTACCAAGATCGGTGCCGAGAGATGCGCGTGCCCTTGAGGAATGATCCCTATAGCCGGGCCTTGGTCGAGGAACTGGCGAGGCGGGAGCTTCAGATGCAGTAAACACTCAGCAAAATAAGTGCTCCCGAAGAGCAGCTTCGTCGGAAGGATGAAAAGCTCGAGGCAGGATAGAGGATGCAGCTGAGTGTGAGCGTCAGGGTTAGGCTAAGACGGCGGAGGCCACTGCGGCATGAAGTGGGAAACTGACTGCGTTAGAGGGTGAAGTCACAGTTTTTAAACTTCAGGTGAGGGATGCCTCATCGAGGGGTGGGGCGTTGAAGGAAGCTATCCGCATGCACGAGTCCAGCGAGAGTTGGAGAGGGCTGCTGCGGCCTTTAGAGAAGCGGGTGTCAAGGAGCGGATCAGTGTCTTTGAGCAGGATACCCAAGTCATGGCGGACTAGATCACGACCTTAAAATAAGAGAATTAGCGCCTACGGGACCAGGCCGCTTCTTCCAGCCAGGCTCGCAAACTTTGGGTCTCTGCTAAGGCCCAACGTGATGTATATAAGAATTTATGGGAGGCCGGAATCATGACCGAAGCTGCTTTCGAGGGAGCACATCAAAAGGCTCATGAGGCCCGTATCGACTATGGTTTTGACGCGGCGATGCCAGAGGCTGACGATGGTGCAGATGGTGGCGCAGATGGCACCAAGTAAAGATATGTTATGCATTTTTTCTCGTCTTGTTCGCCGTTTGGCGTTTAGGTGTTTCTTGTTTTTCTTTTTCTTTTTCTTGTACTGACTGGCCCTGGCCGGGTGTAGGTGGGGATGACCAGAAATTAACCATGTAGATAAATGAGATCTCCTTTCCCTTTTTAATTTTTCTTTGCATGCGTTCAAAAGGGTGATTTGCCTTTGAGTTGACTCTGGTAGGCATGTTAGTTTTTGATTGTTGATGATTTTTCTTTTTTGGCTCGGTGTGAGTGAGTCGGAGCCTTTGCTTGGCGATAGCAACACTTAGCCTTAGTCCCAGTTCGAGCGCGGTCGAACTACCGACCATGATGATAAAAAATGCAGCCTTGTAGTTTGACCGGGGCCGAACTTCCCTAATCTTAGTTCAATTTGGGAGTACTTTCTTGAATGGAGAGGGTGCCTAACCTGCACCTCAATTCGTTGGAGGTTAGGTTTTGCTAAGTTTAATGATGAAGGCGCTTGGTCCGAGTCCTGGTTAAAATGTGGTTGAACTTGTTAGATTTGAGGACGAATGTGTCTAGCCTTATGGTACGAGCGAGGTCAAACTCGTTACATTTGATGGCGAAGGCGCGTAGCCTAAGTCTTGGTTCAACCGTAGCTGAACTTACTGGCAAAAACGCATAGCCTTGATTTGATGGCGAAGGCGCATAGCCTGATTCCTAGCTCAACTGTTGTTGAACTTTGTCAATTTTGATGGAGAAGATGCATAGCCTAAGTCTTGGTTCAACCGTAGTTGAACTTGCTGGCGAAGGCACATAGCCTTGATTTGATGGCAAATGCACATAGCCTGAGTCCCACTTCAACTGTTGTTGAACTTTATCAATTTTGATGGCGAAGGCGCATAGCCTGAATCCCATTTCAACTGTTGTTGAACTTTGTCAATTTTGATGGCGAAGGCGCATAGCCTGTGTCTTGGTTAAACCGTAGTTGAACTTATTGGCGAAGGCACATATCCTTGATTTGATGGCGAAGGTGCATATCTTGAGTCCCAGTTCAACTATTGTTGAACTTTGTCAATTTTTGATGGAAAAGGTGCATAGCATGAGTCCCAGTTCAACTGTTGTGGAACTTTGTCAATTTTGATGGCGAAGGCGCATAGCCTAAGTCTTGGTTCAACCGTAGTTGAACTTATTGGCGAAGGTGCATTTCCTTGATTTGATGGTGAAGGTGCATAGCCTGAGTCCCAGTTCAACTGTTGTTAAACTTTGTCAATTTGGATGGCGAAGGCGCATAGCCTGAGTCTTGGTTCAACCGTAGTTGCGAAGGCGTATAGACTTGATTTGATGGTGAAGGCACATGGCCTGTATCCCAATTCAACTGTTGTGGAACTTTGTCAATTTTGATAGTGAAGACGCATAGCCTGAGTCTTGGTTAAATCGTAGTTGAACTTACTAGCGAAGGCGCATAGCCTTGATTTGATGGCGAATGCGCATAGCCTGAGTCCCAGTTCAACTATTATTGAACTTTGTCAATTTTGACGGCGAAGGCGCATAGCCTGAGTCCTAGTTCAATTATTGTAGAACTTTGTCAATTTGGATGGCGAAGGTGCATAGCCTGAGTTCCAGTGCAACTGTTGTTGAACTTTGTCAATTTTGATGGCGAAGGTGCATAGCCCGAGTCTTGGTTCAACCGTAGTTAAACTTATTGGAGAAGGTGCATAGCCTTGATTTGATGGAGAAGGCACATAGCTTGAGTCCCAGTTCAACTGTTGTTGAACTTTATCAATTTTGACGGTGAAGGCGCATAGCCTAAGTCTTGGTTCAACCGTAGTTGAACATACTAGCGAAGGCGCATAGCCTTGATTTGATAGCGAAGGCGCATAGCCTGAGTTCCAGTTCAACTGTTATTGAAATTTGTCAATTTTGTTGTCAAAGGTGCATAGCTTCAGTCTTGGTTCAATCGTAGTTGAACTTTCTAGCGAAGGCGCATAGCCTTGATTTGACGACGAAGGCGCATAGCCTGAGTCTTGGTTCAACCGTAGTTGAATTTACTAACTGTTGTTGAACTTTGTCAATTTTGACAGTGAAGGCGCATAGCCTGAGTCTTAGCTCAGATATTGTTGAACTTTGTCAATTTTGACGGCGAAGGCGCATAGCTTGATTCTTAGTTCAATTGTTGTTGAAATTTGTTAATTTTGACGGCGAAGGCACATAGCCTGAGTCTTGGTTCAACCGTAGTTCAACCGTAGTTAAACTTAATGGCGATGGCGCATAGCCGTGGTTTGATGGCGAAGGCACATAGCCGTGGTTTGATGGCGAAGGCGCATAGCCTGAGTTCCATGTTGTGGGTATTGAGTGCTGAAGCTCGATTTTGATTCGAGAACTTGAGCAGTTTATACGTTGTCTTCTCAATCGGGGTTTGTAGGCTGTCTTGAGGTGACTCTCGCCTCGAGATATCTTCGTGCCGGTTTCCGACCGGAGCCCGTATCGGTGATGCGGGAGATACCTTACAGAGATTCTCCCTTAGGAGGGGATTCTTCTTCTTGTTTGCATTATCCGAGATCGGAGAGAGAGAGAGAGAGAGAGAGAGAGAGGACTTGGATCTTGATTTGAGATCTTCAAGTTCCCCTTGTCCGATATGCCGATTTGGCTTGTTCGAGCTGGGTTGTTTCTTTTCCGGCGTTTCTTTCGTTTTGGTTAAGGGATGAACTACACGATTTTGCTAGGAAATTCCCACGGACGACGCCAAATTGTTTGGTCAAAAGTTATCATATACCTTATGGGTGTAAAACAATATAAATGAATCACGGAAAAATCATAGCAAACCGTAATAATCCATTGGACCAAATGAAGAATGCGAAAATAAATACTCACAGTTAGGAGGAGAAACATTAAAAATCTTTATTGATAGTATTGATTCGGTGTACCTCTTCATGAAGAGGTTCAGAGCCTTACAATAGTGTTCCACTTTCCCATAATATGCCTATCATTGTGTCTTTTCTCTCTCTCTCTCTCTCGTGAATAGTGGCGAAGATGAAGCCCCCTTTCTAGGGTTTCCTCTCTTGGTATTTATAGTTGTGAGTTTCGTGAGCTGGCAATAAGTGGTCGTGACCACGTTGTTTTCGCCTTCATGATGACAAATGCGCCGTGGCCTCGTTGATCGAATCAGATAAGGGTTAAATATCGTTAATTCTAAGTGGTAGTACCAATTATTAATTATGAATTAGCTTAAGACGAAATTAACATTGTTAATTATCATGGGGTCGGATTCTGACCTATACACACAGCTTTACCACTGGTAACTAAATCAAATTTTCTTTAATGTTAGATGAATACGTACATCTAATTGTAATTGGCCTTATTGATGATTAAGGGCCTTTAAAAGTCGGAATTCGCAGCCAATGATTGAACTAGTGAAATTTCAGACGGAATCATGACAAATCCTTTCAGAGGATCGATTTGCTTCCCCTTTTATTTCTGTTTACTTTTCAAAAATTTAATCACTCATTATTTTGTTCACGTTTATGATAATTAGTTGAGTGGCATTTAAGGAGGCGGAATTACTTGAGGGTACTCTTTTTCATTGTTGAGGTTGAGGCTATATCAAGTTCTTAATTAGCTATGTGCCGGTCTCACATGAATTTTTATTAGGTAGGTTAATTATAAGTGGGAATATCTTGGACATATAGATAGAGCTAAAACCCACCAAGTGCATCAAGTAATAAATTACTCTATCCATTTATGGGAAAGTGAAGCGCAATCAGATGGCATATCTTCTCCTGAGGCCAAGTCGCCATTTGTCAGGCAATACAATATGATACATGATATAATACGTTCTCATAAATGGATAGAGTAATTTATTATCTATTTACTACTATCTTAAATCTTAATAAAGTTTGTAGTAATTTAATTTATTTGAAGGTTGTATATGCACTTCATTCGCTCCTATATATGGTTTAGCATAGTATTACTATATCACACATTCAGATCTTCTTTTATATTTTCAAAAACTCCAAAAGTAATTTTCACTTTAAGTTCTTTGCAATTAATAAGCATAAAGCAACAAAAAGTACTCCATAGAATACGTATACGTATACGCGTTGAGCTTAACCCTATAGTTTTTCGAATTAGTGTTCTCTTAGTTACTGGTATGTTACAACAATTAAGAAAATTGTACGTTGCATGTCAGATTAGTGGTTCCATGGTGTAGTGGTTAGCACTCTGGACTTTGAATCCAGCGACCTGGGTTCGACTCCCGGTGGGACCTACTCTTGTTGAAGGATAAATGAAAAATATTTATTTTGCTATATTTTGGACGATTCCTGATGTTACTATACTATTTTTATGATTCCAGATAACTCTTATCGACATAGGAGAGGTTGATTTTGACGTATTACACCAAAAATTCTATAGTAGATTTTTATGTTTCCTTTCTTCAGATCATTCCTAAACCAAAGCAAAAAAGCCATTCTCCAATTTAAATATGTCTCGTGGTATTTCTACATCCCAACCGTTGCGTAAACTCACTGAATTGGAGTGATGCCATCCCATGTTATTATTTATGGGAAAAGTATGTGGCGACCTGCTTTTCCCAGCTCTCAAAAACTAGGTCCTAGGATATCGACATTTTGCAGTGGAGTTATTTCTTGTCAGCTCCTAATGTTTCCAGATGCTGGGCAATCACAGCAATTCTTTTATCAACTTCGATGAGATTTTTCCGACGAATTCCTAATATCAATGGCAATTCATATGTATTAAGGCAGTATATACTGAGTATGGTTGACGATGTTGGGTCTGGACTATGAATAAAGTGTATCCGCTGAGGCCCGGAGTAATATTTTGGCTTTAATTTGGAATATACCAACTCTTTAAAGAAAATAATAGACCTCCCTTCTATTTGTTCTCTTCTTCTACATTCCTCTCCTTTACTCTTAATTGGCGAGCTCTATCCCAAATGAAAAGCTAAAAGAATTAAAAAATGGAAGATAAAATATTACTCAACTAGTAAATTTATATGTGCTTTACGCGATTATAAAAATTATTTTAATAACATACTAAACTCAAATAAGTATAGACATTTCTAAACAATGAATGCTATATATTTATTTCAGCACAATCACTTTCTCTCTATACGCTGTGATCATATGGATACAAACAGGGGTGGACCTATGCTTGGGTGGGGCACGGGCATCCGTTGGCCTCGATAAAAATATTATATATATATTCTATATATATAAGTTAATACAAGAAGGATCCCTATAAATATATTATGTTGCACCCTCAATTATAAAGATTGGATAGAAGAGTTGGTTTGTGGAGTAGTATTTGATTTAATTTTTTTCAATTGACCTACCCTTTTTACTTTTAGTTAAATCCCTACATTAAAAGTTCCTTCTATAATTATCTCTCTCCACACAAAAAACTTCTTCCTTAATTTTCAAAGCCCATATGCAATCACTAGTTATTAGTCCGTAATTATTTCCGTCGTGACACTACTGCTTATAAATATTGTTAAGGTACTATTACAGTGTACCCGTTACCTTTAAATCTTGGATCCGCCTCTTAATAGAAACGTAGTTTTAGGACTGCATCTGCCTTGTGCACTGATAACACATACTCCAAGATGAAACAACAAAGATGAAATCATAACGCTTTTAATGAAACCAAATAAATTCAAGATAAACTCATATAAGAGGAATTGAAGGAACCGTACAAAAGTATAATATAAATGATAAACGTAACATGCTTTAATAGTTTCTGGGTCACTGATGAGAGGGATTTTAAGATTATCTTGAAGAAAATTATTATGTAATCCCTTTTGTTAACTTTTCCCTTGTCTAGCTCTCAAATTCCCTAAGATGGCGCACGTTAAAGCATGCCGACATTTTAGATCGTGAAATAGCCATAGAAATGGAGAATGAACTGGAGCAAGCTGGTGCACCGACACATAATATTAACAATTTGAGAAATCTCAAGACATTCCAATACAAATTTAAGGAGCAAAAAGGCTGTTTTTAGGTGTTTTCTCTTGCGTTGCTGCTCCGCTTTTTTTTTTTAAGGAGAGCTCTTTTCTTTTTGTGAGGGATCTGATCATTTAGGTCTTTAATGTCTCTGAAAAGGATTAGGTTTTAATGATCGGGGAAGGATTAATCGGCCAGGCGGGTAAGGCATATAATGGGATTGGGCTGGCTTGATCTGTTTAAGCAATTGGGATTTTTGGACTATGAATTAAGCTGGCCCAAACGAAATTAAAAGACCAAATCTACTTCTTTTTTCTTTGTTCTTTCTTTTGATTTTAAGTTATAACAAATAAATCCTAAATTAAAACCTAACTTAAATCTAATTAGCAAAATTAATTCTATTTATCTCTCAACTGATGCATGAAATAATTTGTTTGAATTTTTTATGCATTAATTCTATAATTAAAGAGTAAATAATTTCTAAAAACATAAATTAAACCTAAGATGGCATGAAATTAAAATGTGACAATTTTTAGATTTTTTCTTACGATTTTAAAATATTTAAAATGCATGAAATGAAGCTAAATAAAGAAAAACTCCTAAAATCGACTAAAATTATTTTAGTCTATTTTTTAGGAGTTATTTCCATGCGGGGTAAAAATTAGGTGCACATTGGGACGGGTGGTGGATCTATAGGTACTGCCCTTGGTGTTGTGCGGGCTATACCCTTGCCCCTACAACTGCATCGGCCGCGGCCTCGGTCTCTCACAGCCCTAACTGGTGGCACTGGTGGCCGTCCGTCCTGACCGATAGCACATATCCTCACCACATGTGAGAGAATAACATAACATAAGTTTAGTTACCAAAATCAATAGATTTGCACGACAGGAGTTCAAAAATATGATGTTTTCCTAAAGGTTCTGCAACCTCTCGAAGAAAGTACAGACGTCTTCGTACCGATCCGCGAGACTCTTCTAAACCTGCTCATGACTCATGAGACCTATGCAACCTAGGATCTGATACAAACTTGTCACGACCCGAAACTAACCTAGTCGTGATGGCGCCTATCGTGGAACTAGGCAAGCCGACACACTACCAAACAATTTGATATTTCATGAAATAGAGATAAAAATTTCATAAAAGATAAATTCAAAAACCTAAAATTGCAAGAATAAATCCAGGGGGTAACGTGATTACACCAACTCATTGAGTAACAAGTCCAAACTATGGACTGATAGGTAGTGTCACAACCCCAATCCCGGTCGTGATGGCACCCAACACAATGCTAGGCAAGCCTGATCAATACAACACTCTCAACCCCCATACGAAGCTCATTACCAATTAATAGAGTTAAATTACCAAATTAACATGATTATAATACGTGACAAACAGTTAAACAATGCGAAAAAACCATAAAAATACCAATATCAATCCCAAATTATCTGGTGTCACGAGTCAAGAGCCTCTAAATACAACTGAGTAGCAGCTTATACATATGATAGCCTAGAATGCAAAAATAAAAGGGATAAGGGGAGAAATCGGGTCCAGCGGACTCCATGCAGCTTCCTCGATAACTCCAAAAGTAAGCTGAACATCAGCTGAAAGCTCAACTATGCCTCTGGGATACCGGTATCTGCACACATGGTGAAGGGAGTAAAGTGAGTACTCCGACTCAGTGAGTAATAGCAATAAATAATGACTAATGGTAAGAAAACTCGTAAAAATCACTACGCAATTCTATATAAAAAAAGTAAGTACATTAAACAGCAGGTAACTGAAGAAATAAGGTAAATATCCCTTAGATCGGTTCTCAACTCTTTTACTTCTCACAATAACGAATAGTATGATTATATCGCTATGGTATGCAACCCGATCTATACCGTATACTGATGCGGCATGCATCCCATATATATATCCATATATATATATATATATATATCCAAGCGTTATAATACTGCAGCGTGTAGTCTGATCCACATATATATCACTACGGCGTGCAGTCCGATCCATATATATATTACTGCGGCGTGCAGTCCGATCCATATATATATATATATATATATATATTACTGCGGCGTCCAGTCCGATCCATATATATATATTATCATATATAATATATATATATATATATAAATATAAATATAGATTATTGCGGTATACAGTCCGATCCATTAATAATAGTCGACTACGCTCACTAGGGGGTGTGCAGACTCCGAAAGGGCTTCTATAGCCCAAGCGCTATGCTACTACGACGTGTAGTCCGATCCATATAATATACTTCAGCGGCATAAAAATATGATCCATATATGTATATATACTGTTGCGGCGTGCAGCCCGATCTGGTATATATTTCAAATACCCTCACTATGGGTCCTTGACCCCTCTCAGTCAATATTGACTTGGCCGCTCGGGCACACTCAGCTAAGATAGGGTTTCCAACCCCAGGTTATTCTCATTAAGATTACCAATTTCTAAAGCGGGTTCATATTATGTTTAACAGTTAAGAACATGACTGAGAGTACGATTTCGACAAGTAAAGTGAGGTCAACTAGTACAAAAACTCCCTAAGGGTTCTATAGATCCGGCACATGGCCCGAAACATGGCAACTAGCTTAGAATATAATGTTATTGATTAAGTCTCAGTCAAAAAATACAGTAGAGTCATTAATCGGGATGGACCGAGTCCGAATCCCCAGCAGTAACAAATCCTATGATCATCATAGTGCGTGTGTCTCATCTCAACATAGCACCACATTATGCAAATCCGGGGTTACAAACCCTTAGAACATCATTTAGAACCATTACTCACCTCAAGCAGGTCAAAATCCTAGCTCGTTGTGCCTTTGCCTCAAAAATCAACCTCCTTGAGTGTCGAATCTAATCAAAACCACAAGGAATATGTTACAATAGGCTAAGAGAATACAACCCAATCGAAAAGACTCGAAAAATATCGAATATCACGAAGTTGACAAAACTCGAGGCCCGGGCCCACTTCTCAAAAAATTATAAAATTTATATCACCGGATTTCTTATCTTGCCACGAGTCTATACATATCAAATTTACCAAAATCCGAGCTCAATTGCTCCCTCAAACCCCAAATTTTCATTCAAAATGCCAAGCCCTAATTCTTCCCTTTTTAATCACATTTCCATGAATTTAAGTGTTGAATCTTCAATAAAATGATGTTTCTAGGCCATAGGACTCACCTCCAATCATTTCCCAATCAAAACCCTCTAAAATCCTCGTCAAAAACTCTCAAGGTTACTCAATAATGGTGGAAAATATCCCAAGCTCCCAGATAAAAATGTTATTTTAAAACCCTTTCTTCCTAGGCCTTTTCGGTTATGTGGTCCCTCTTTCGCTTATTCCGGACCGCTTTTGCAGCTTGCCTTCCGCTTCTGCAGAACCACCCTGTTACACCAAGGATCACTTTTGCGGTCAATAACCACTTCTGCGTGCATCACATATGCAGCCAATCATCCGCTTCTGCGATCAATAACCACTTCTGCGGGCATCACATATGCAGCCAACCATCCGCTTCTGTGAAAATTCCCAATAATCCAAGCCCTGCTTCTACGACTCCCTCTCTGCTTATGCGGAACCGCTTCTACAGTATATTTTTCGCAGTGGCGAAAACACTAGATATCGGATGCCTTCAGTTGTCTCCAACTCCAACTTTCTTCTTGTTAGCCATCAGAAATCAACCAGAGGTCCCCGGGACCTCAACTAAAAGTGTCAAACCATGAAGCAATTGCATATATGCATATGTGCATATATACATCATTTTGAACCTATGTTTCATATTGAAAAATATATAGGGAAAAATTGGGTGTCAACACAAAGTTATGTCACTGGAAAGCAGGAGGAGTATATGTATAGGGTAAAAATACGCTATGTTAAGTCGTGCATGGAATATATATAATATAATTGAGCAAAATTTTCAAGAAATATCATGTATATTATAAAATACTTTTATTTAAATAATTATTATTATATTACATGCATGGCATACCTATTTTACAACCTTTGCTTTTTTTTTTATTCTGAATTGTGTAAATAAATTTTTAAATTTTTGTTGTTAATACTAAAATTATTATTACAAAAAAATTATTCTAAATAATTTTTTTATTGTGCTCATTATTTTGATATTCCAGCATTACAGATGCTTAAATACTTTTTTATACTTAATTTATAAATAATATTTCTTTATTCTATATGTAAGTCCATAATATAAATTTAAAAGGAAAAATCATAACATTAAAAAGTTTACAAAATAAAAAGAAGATAAATGCTTATAATATAAATGATAAAATAGTTATTTGGCAATCCAAAATTTGGAAAATCTAGATGAGTGACCTTCTCAGTGCAATAGACATAGTTCAATGACTTTGTTGTTACAAACGGAAGAAAAAATGACTTTAGGAGAAAATTTAAGATAGTTGACTGACTAATTGACTCTAAGAATTAGCTAAACTATTTTATTATGTAGGTTAGGGCAGTCAAATTTGGCCCAAACCCAAATGACCTGCAAAACTCGCTCAAGGTTGGGTTGGTTATTGACCCACTCATTTATGGAGCTTAGTCCATCTGGACCCAACTCATCTCGACCTATTTAAAGTTGGACTAATTTTTAGCCAAATTGATCCATGAGTAAGTTTGTCAAAATATCTTAGAAATAATTTTATTTTTTATTTAATAATTTAAATAAGACCATAACAAAAGTAAAACAGCCTTTTAGTAATTATACAATTTATAAGAAAATAACATTTATTAATTAAAGTTTAATAAGAGTTGAACGGGTTGGGTTATGACCCGAATTTTTCTTATTTTGACCCAACCCATCTTAGTCCAAGTAAATTTTGGGTGGATTATTTGACCCGTTTAATTATTAAATTAACCAATTTTGATCCGCCTAAAATTAACCAAACCGTCCATTTAACGCCCCTAATATAGGTGCATATGTGTATCAAATTATACCATACACGACAACATCCCGCTTCATTCGTGCAGTATTCCTCAATTAATTAAAAGGTGTACCAATGAGATCTAGCAATTAAATTTTAGGATTAATTCAATGAATTATTTGAATAAGTAATTAAGTTTGGGTACGTCGGAATCTCTATTGCACTAATTGACAAACAAAACAATGAAAGAGAATCTCTGATCCTTTGGTCGAATCAGTGCTGAGTGGCATTCTTATCATACTGATATATGCTAATGCGTCGGTGTATAAATTAAGCTGATGAAAATTATAATTGGTTAGGTATAGGGAATATTCTTTTAAACCATTTGTCAAGGTTCTTATTGTAAAAAGTTGTTCGTTGAATGGAATGTTCCCATCGTAGATTCGAAGTACCTTAGAAAATTTCAGAATATTATGATATCTTTTTGTTAAGAGTTTATTTATATACAACATTCTATCTTCCCCACAATTTCTGACTTACAAAAGACGTTTTAAGTTTTCAGCTATGTGTTTTGTAAAACAATAGTTTCATTAACATAACAACTCGTGTATCTGAATGCTATATCTATAGTGTTTACTTTCAAAATCAGATAACAATTAAATTATATTGTGATTTTAAGGATATGTGATTTCGTCCAATACCAATTGATAAGCAAGAAAATAAATGAATAAATTAAAAAATAAAATAGATCAAACCGGTATGCTAGCCAAGTCACGTCCTTGATTCAAGATAGTCTCGAGGTGGAACAATAAGAACAGTAAAAGTTAAAGCAACTCTGATGAATAGCGAGTGAAATAGCAGGAAAATAACGAATGTATATATTCTTATTAGTGAATCATGATGCTTACAAATGAATAGATTCTCTCTTTATATAATAGAGGAGTCCTAAATAAGGCACACTTCTAATTATAACATGAAACTATATTAATATCTAGCTAATTAACCGTCGTGGGTTAGTCCATTCCGCGATTTACGCCACGATCCTCAACCAATCGCGGATATCTCGTATTTTTCATTATCAAGCTATACCGATGTCACTCGGAGTCTGTCTATCTCTGGCCGTGATCGATGTCAACCTCCGTCCAAAAAGAGGCTTCGATTTTGGGCTCGACATCCAAGCTCCTTGACGTGACATCCCTACCTCGACCAAAGAATGAAATCGGGTAGCCCCAATTTTTACAGTGTACAGATAGTCTACTTGTTTTATTCTTAGAATAAAATGATAAGAAACGACTTAAGCGTCGATTTTCTGGAGACCGATAATGATGTCACCCCGTGACATAAATGATTAAGGTGACTGTAACGTCTCGTCGATACAGTTCCCCAAACCATTAATTCTTGCTAGTAGACAGTCGGCCACTAGCACCACCGAACTGTCGTCGTAAATCTATAAATATAGGCTCTTTGGTTGAATCAAAGTACGTTTACCTCCACCAAGTTTTCAAAGTCTCTTACTCTCACTATCTATTCTCTTTCACCACCCGTTCAGTCAACTTTTCTAGTGTTAAGAACACCAAGTTTCACCTCCTTCCGCTTCCATTTACCTGAACCTCCAAAACCATCCCACAAAAGGAAAAAGCCTCTTCATCGCGGTTGGCCAATGATAAAATGTCGGTGGAGCCACTCATCGAAGAGTGCATTATCGGGTCATGCGACCTTTCTTCTGATTTCAAAATTGAATAATTATCTTCGGTCCCCAGCCGCCGTGAGACCATGTCGAGATATATATGCTCGATAACCGAAGACAACTTCGAGCAAGTGAAAAAGGGCTGTCACTGGGAAAATGCATAGATGGTGGTTCCTACCCCTGAGGAGGATAAAACTACCTACGTGGAAGGGTTTCTAAGTGTTTACACTTATCCTTTAATGATGGTTCCCCTCGATCTCGTTATTATCAACTTCTGGCATTAGTACCGAAAAACTCTTCGCCAGATACACCTCTCTCTTTGGCGAATTGTCATCTTGCTTCGATTATTTGTGAGTAAGGTCGACGAGTGCTATTTACCCTCGACCACCTCATGAGATTGTATAGCCCCCGTCTCTATCGAAACAAATTAATAAGGCTCCATCGCCAAGCCATCAAAGTGTTGTTCTTGAGTATAGACGAGGACAAGGATCGGGGATGGATGAGTTGGTTTGTCCGAGTGAGGACACAAGGCATAGTATCGGTCGAGAAAATTCCATTCCCCGAGGAATGGAATATGAAGCGTAAGTAAACCCATCAATATCTTATGTCGATTGCATTGTTTCATTTATCTTCCTTTACACACATCGTTTCTCTTTTTTGATATAGCGGTTCCATGGGTACTCGAAGCAATCCTGGACCTCGAAATTTGGGTTTGGAAGTTGGCTTCGACTTCCACACATGTTAAGCGCTCGTGGCGCGATATAGTGAGGGGTCGTTGGGAGGCCAAGAATCATGGTAAGCTTATCCCGTACGCTTGCGATGCTTTTTTCTCAAATATTCTTTTTTATTTATACTTATATCCCCTTTATGCAGGCCTCAATGATGTTGCTGAAATGAGCCGACCCCTCATTTGGAAGAGGTGCTTCCCAAAATGGCGAAGGACAAGAAAAGGAAGAGGGCCTCACCTTCTGATATTCCGAAGCCTAAGAAAAACAAGGTTTGCAAGTCGAAGACTGACTCTATTTCTCTGTCTGCTGTCGTAGACCAAAAACTATAAGATGAAAAAAATGAGGGAGAATATGTTGGTTGCGAGCTGGTGGCTCTAAAGAGGGAAGCGTCGAAGCTTCAAAAGCAGCTGAGCTAGTGATGGTCGAGGAAGCTCATCCTCGGACCGAGGAGATCTCAGAAGGTGGTTCGAGCAAAGTCCCCGAGTTCTCAGGGGCCGAAGATATCTCATGCTGTGATGAACAACTGATGAGTGTGCCCGAAGGGTTTTATCCCGAGGCCCATCAAAAATGATGATTCACCACCTGAACCCATATTTTCTAAAGGGAGTTTTAAAAGGCTCGGTCTATGGAGACCCACGATGTGGAAACGACCTACAAATGGGAAGATATATTCTGTGGCCGCCTCACGGGGCTCGATGATGAATCCAACCTAGATGTGACGATCATTTTTTATGAGGCCCAACTACTCCTGAACCAGGTAAATTTAATCCCTCGTTATTACATTTGCTTTTATTTCCTTCTGTCTCATTTCTTTATTTTTCTCATAGGTTGTGACACTTCATCGGGAAGCATTCACCAAATTCCAAGCCAAGATGAACCTGTGTGAGGCTGATCTGAAAAGGCTCATGGAGGAGAGACGCGCCCTCAAACACATCTATGAGCAGAAAGAAGATGAGATCAAGGACCTCTGAGCTGAATTGGCAACAGACCATAAGAAGTAGACCAATCTCATCGAGCAGGTAATACAAATTTTAGGGAGCTTAACATATCAATTTGATATTGGTGACTAATACTTAGATCCTTCAGGTTCAACAGAAGGCCGAGAAAATCTAGCAGTTCGCGAGGAGGCAGAGAATTTAGGGCGGAAGCAAAACATGGACCGTCTTGCCTCAGAGAAAGATACCGCTCAAGCCCAACTATCTTCGGTTGAGCATCAACACCAAAGCATAAGGAAAGTTCTTAAGACTCCGCTAGCTACTAAGCTTGAATAAGCCACATCTGTAGCCGAAAAGGCAAAGGCCGACGCGGGAGGCAGTCGTGGTTGTCTACCAAGTCGACGCTGAAGCCTCTAACGCTTAAGCGAAGGAAATTTCCGATGCCACTCAGGTTCGATAATTTTGTGTTGCTGAGCATGCTAAATGTCCGTCTCAGAGATAGACTCTTAAGAAGGTTCATGCTCATGGCATTGACCTCACAACCTATATTGAGAACGTAAAAGTGCTGGAAGCCGAGGCTGAAGCTTTGCTCTCTGATGATGGTGATTCCGGGAGTGTGAGCGGATCTGAGAGCGTAGAAGACAAAGAAGAAGCTTCCAGGAAAGACTAAGCACTTAGAATTATTTTTCTTCATTTTTGAATTTTTGTGTAAGGCCCTTGTCAGTCCCTTGTACATAATTCTGTCCATATATGTAAAGAAATTTCTTTTTTGAATGCCTTCTGAAATTTTATCTTCAATCGTGTTTCGTGACTTTTTAGATCATTTTTATGCTTTAAATAATATGTTCGAGACTTTGGTTTTAAATGACTTGATTGAAGCCATATTGATACTGCTTTTATAGTCGGGTTCGAGTGAAACCTGAATTTGGAACAAAGGGACCCCTTGGTTTGTTTTGAATGATAACGAACTTGTATCTGTAGTCGAGTAGGGTCTTATTCCAATTCGAGATAGTGGGACCCTTAGGTTCCGATCGAGTGAGAATGTGTTCTCGAACTCAATATGTGTTGCCCTTAGTCTTTTTGAATCGGGCCAATATGGCCTCAAAAGGATGCCTATTGTTTCTCTCTTTTGGCTCAAAGACTTAGTAAAATTTTCTTATGCCTTACATGTATTTTCTGTAACAAATGGTGTTTTTAGTGTTGTTCGAAACCCCTTTGTTTTTTTCGCCTTAGCACAAATTTATATTTGAATAATTTGATATATTTGAAGGTTTTTCGAGGACTAATTTTATCGAAGCCCTTTGATTATTTTGCTGAAGTTAGCCTTTTTTAACCGGGCTTTAGAGAATTTGAAGGCCTAATTTTATTATGGGGTTCGTACGTCTTCGAGTCGCCTTAGTTTCTCCTTAGCTTTTGGGTGTGACTCTTGGTCATACTTTCCCAACAATATTTTCAATTTGTTCGAAGTGTTAGTCCCCGTGAATGATAGTCTTGGCCTATAAATTGAGGGGTGCCTCTATGAGGTCTTTAGGTAATTCGAACATGTTTATTTTTGACTGCAGTCCCAGAGTAGGGGAGTTGACCGTTTGAGATGTATTTATACTTGTCCCTTGAACCATTTACTGTTCGGGGTATAGTTGTACTTTCCCTTGAGCCATTTTTCACAAATATCATAAGCATGGATAGTAGAAAATTTTCTTTGATGCGTAAGATATTTGATAAGGAAAAATGCTTCTTTGAATAATTTATACATGACGTACATGTTTTACCATTCAGACTCGATTAATCTACATGGACATGGTTCATT
Source organism: Nicotiana noctiflora (assembly GCA_032618575.1). Classification (NCBI taxonomy): domain Eukaryota; kingdom Viridiplantae; phylum Streptophyta; class Magnoliopsida; order Solanales; family Solanaceae; genus Nicotiana; species Nicotiana noctiflora. The sequence continues at coordinate 36,794 of JASVEL010013820.1, forward strand.
CAACCGTTTGGCCCATTACAAAGTTTCTCTATCGAGACCCTTTTGACATGAAGTATTTTCCCTTGAAAATAAATCATCCGAGAGAAGCCTCAAAAACAGTTGAAGTCGCCAAGTAGCAAATATAATTGTTGCCTCATTAAATACATTGCTGGAAAAATCAATTTGGAATAAAAACCGATCTAAGGGAAAAAGAGTGCAATGTGTGCTGTAAAACATAAGGTCCTCGTATTGAAGAGCTTCTCGACGTCTTCAATCGAACACATGCAATAAGTTAGTATCAAATACAAATAGAAAGGGAGAAAGTCATACCTTAGCAATAATATTGTTTGAGGAGTGATATATTCAAATAGGTTGGAGATTGTTCTCCCTTCATTGTGCTAAGTTTGTAAGGCACCTTTTCGATGACACCGAATACCTGATATGACCCCTTCCAATATGGTCCTAGCTTCCCTTCGTTCGAGTCTCAAGTACCGAGTTTTACTTTCCTCGCAACTAAGTCCTCTATTTCTAAGTGTCGAAGATTGGCTCTTCGATATTAATATCTTTTAATTCACTATTTCTGGGTGGCCATTCAAATGAGGGCAGCTTCCCATTTTTTGTCCAACAATTTAAGGCTTATGCTCACAGCCTCGTGATTTGATTCTGCCGTTGCATATCAAAACCTGATGCTTGGTTCCCTTACTTTGACTAGGATCAAAGCTTCGACACCATATACTAAGGAGAACAGCATTGCCCCGATACTGGATTTTGTCGTTGTCTGATATGCCCAAAGGACTTCAGTCTAAATATTCTATGATCTTCGAGGAACGTTTTTACGTTGCTATTAATAAATTGTTATACATTGTCGCACAAGATTCAGCAGGTATCTTGAATCATCATACGATGTGATCCCCAGATAAAGTCTATAACTGTTTTTTCTCTAACTTTCTCGAAAGTCTATGCTTCCACCCATTTAGAGATGTAGTCTGTCATAAATAAAATAAATTTAGCTTTACCTTGAGCTGATGGCAGAGGGACAAAATTATCCATCCCCATTCAAGAATGGCTATGGGGATAGGACCGAATGGAGTTATTCCTCAGACTAATGTATCATTGGTGCATACCTTTGGCACATATCACATTTTCGAACAAACTCCTTAGTGTCTTTTTCCATACTATCCGAGTAGTGTTCTGCTCTGATGATTTTGTAAACTAGTAATTCAGCACCGGGGTGGTTCCCACAAGTACCTTCATGGACTTCACGTAGAACATAATCGGTGTCCCCTGGTCCTAAACATACTTCTCGTGGTCCATCGAACATCCTGCTGTACAATGTTCCATATTCTGCCAATGTCAATCAAACAACTTTTGTTCATAACCCTCATTTGTTCAGGTTCTGAGGGGAGCTTTACCTTTTTCAAGTACTCGATATATCAATTTCTCCAATCCCAAGTTAAGCTCATGGATATTCGATCACAGATCTCGGGGGCTGAACAACAGTCCTTGAGCTAATTTTGTCCTCCTTGATTGACAACCCTAGATTTGCGAGCGCATCAGCTTCACTATTGTACTCGCGAGGTACGTGCTGCAAGGTTCTTCTTTAAAACAGCGCAAAGCCACCTGTATCTTATCCAAATACCTTTGCATTATATCCTCTCGAACCTCGAAGGTTTTGTTTACTTGGTTTACTAGCAGCAAAGAGTCGCACTTGGCTTCAATGACTTCCACTCCCAAACTTCTAGCTAGTTCAAGACGTACAATCATGGCCTCGTACTCAGCCTTATTGTTAGTCAAATTAGATGTTTGATGGATTGTTTAATAGTGTTGCTTGTGGCAGGCTTCAAAATAATGTCTAGCACGGACCCCTTCAAATTTGAGGCATCGGTAGTGAAAAAGGTCTACACCCCTAATGATGTAACTGATTTTAACAAGAGTTCCTTCTTGACTTCGGGTACGAGGGTTGGTGTGAAATCGGCTATGAAATCTGCAAAAATTTGAGACTTGATGGTAGTTCGGGGTTGATATTCGATATACCCACTGAGTTTGATGACCCATTTAGCCATTCAGCCCGACATCTCGGGCTTATGCAAAACATTACAAAGTGGGTAAGTGGTTATTACACATATGGGGTGACATTGAAAATACGGTTTTACCTTCCTAGAGGCACTTATCAATGCAAGTGCCAATTTCTCTAACTATGGATATCTAGGTTTTGCTTCTCCTAGAGTTCGACTTACATAATAAATAGGAAATTATGTACCTTTCTCTTCTAGAACCAGGACACCAATTACCACAATCTCGGAGACTACCAAGTACAAGTAGATTTTTTCATCTACCTTTAAAGTATGAAGCAACGGTGAGATCGAGAGGTATCAATTCAATTCTTCTTACCCTATTGGCATTCCAGGTTCCAGGCAAAATAGTTCTTCTTTTTGAGTAGAGAGAAAAATTTGTGACTCTGATCTGACGATCTCGATATAAATTGGCCTAAGGCAGGTATTTGCATGTCAGCCTTTGCACGACTTTAATACTATCTACAACGGCGATGTCTTTGATAGCCTTGATTTTATCGGGGTTGATCTTGATTCCCTGATTTGACACCATGAAGCCAAGGAACTTGCCCAAACCAACCCCAAAAATGCATTTCTCGAGGTTGAGCTTCATGTTGTATTTTCTCAGTATCTTGATTGTTCCTTGCAAATGGGTCAAATGGTCATCTATGATGGGAATTAACTAGCATGTATTCAATATATACTTCCATTGACTTACCTATTTGTTCTTTGAACAGTTTATTTACTAGGAGTTGGTAGGTAGCTTCTATATTTTTTATCCCGAACAACATTGCATTATAACAATATATTCAATACTTGGTGATAAACGAAGTCTTTTCTTGGTCTTTCGGGTTCATTAGAATTTGACTGTACACGGAATAAGCATCGAGAAAACTGAGGATCTCGGGGCCGTCCGTGGCGTCAATCATGAGATCGATACTAGGCAGTGGAAAAGAATCTTTGGGACATCCCTTATTTAAATCCTTATAATCTACACACATCCTAAGTTTGTTCCTTTTTTTAGGAACCACTACTATATTAGCTAACCATTTGGGATACTTTACTTCCCGAATGGATTCTATTTTGAGAAGTTTAGTTACCTCATCCTTTATATATGTGCACTTTACCTCAGACTGAGGGCTTCTCTTTTGTTTTACTAGTCTGAACATTGGGTCTAGGCTTAGTCTAGGTGTTGTTATTCCGGCGGGATCGCTGTCATTTCTAAGTGGGACCAAGAAAAATAAGTATATGTTATGAATAAGAAAATGAATACGTTTTTTGCTGCGTTCGGGTGTTAACCCCATTCCCAGATATACCTTTCCCTCGGATAAGTGCTCGATCAATATAACTTGCTCCAGCTCTTTGACCGTTGATTTAGTGGCACTGGAATCTTCTGGAACAACAAAGGTTCGAGGGCTCAATAAATCTTCATCTTCCTCTTCCTCTTCCTCTTTCATTTTTTGCTTTTCTGATTAAGTCGAGGCTAGTGGCGGTGATTTCTATTTGGCTTCGTGTTTACCCTTGATGTCCAATCCTTCTGATGTTGATAGTGTCGAAATCAGTATTATCTCATCAACCGAAAACATTTTTCTTGCGAAATGCTGCTCCCAATATACTTTTTTTATCCCGTTCAACGTCGGAAATTTTATCATTCGGTGGAGGGTCGAAGGTATTGTCCTCATGTTATGGATCCAATTCCTCCTGAGCAGGGTGTTGTACCTCTTGTCGCCTTCGATTACGTGAAACCTGGTATCTTGGATGTTCTAGTTACATTCACCGTTAGGATAATATTTCCTTTTGTTGTTTCACTAGCTATATGGAAACCGTTCAAGACCCAATCTACGGGCATGATCTGATCTTGTAGGCCGAGTTGCTACACGACCCTTGATCGGATGATATTTTCCAAGCTACCTGGATCCACTAAAACACGTTTAATTTGAACTTTATTTAATACGATAGAAATTACCTGATCGTCATTGTGAGGCTGAGAAATTCCTTCTGCCTCCTTGTCGTTGAATGATATGGTGCCTTCTAGCACATAGTCTCGGGTCCGTTTCTCCCTAGTAATTGATTCCTTAATGCATTTGAACATGGGCCCTTGCGCAATATTGACCCCTCCAATGATCGTATGAATTACATGTTGCGGCTCCTCCTGGCATCCCTTTCCCTGAAATGGTTTTTGGCTCGATCACTTAGAAATTCTCAAAGATAGCTCTCATTGAATAAATGGGCTACCTCCTCTCTCAATTGCCTAAAATCCTCGGTCTTGTGATTATGCGTGCCATGATATTTACACATCAGATATGGATTCCCTTGGGAAAGATCGGTCTGTATGGGCCTCGGCCATCGATGTCTTTGATTCTTCCAATTGATGATAAAATGCCTGATGCATCGACATAAAAATTATACTACAATAATCAAGGTGCCTTTATGGGGTCGGCATAGTTATCAAAACCATTTTTTCTCAGGAGTCCTTGAGAATTCTGTCCTCGATCATTTTTCTGATCGTTTTGGGCGGGATTGCGTCTAGGACCATAGTTCCTCCTCTGAGGTGTACGGTTGATATTGATTTTTGTTTGATCTTGGCTCTCTGTCGATGTCCATCTGATTTTTGGCAACCGACCTATTCGGGTGCACTAAATCGGAAGGAGCACCTAGCTGATCATCCTCGACCCTGATCTTCAATTAGTACCAATTGTGTACATCTTCCCAAGTTACAACAAGATATTCGATCGGATTTTGCTTCAGCTAACGTGATGCTATCGAACTTCATTTATTCAATCCCTAAGTGAAAGCATGAACGGCCCAACCATCTGTTAAACTCCATTTTTTCCATTTGAAAGCAGAATACAAACTCCCTCAACATTTTATTATCCCTCTGTCTTACTTTGAAAATGTCTGATTTCCTTGTCAAAACCTTTATGGCTCTGGAATATGCCTTTTCGAAAGAGTCTACCAACATGGCAAACAAGCTGATAGAATTTGGTGGTAGATTGTGCTACCAAATCATTGTTCCCTATGATAGGTTTTCCCCGAACTTCTCAATAAAACAAATTCGATCTCATCATCTTCCATATCATTACCCTTGACGACGCATGTGTAGAAAGTAACATGCTCGTTGGGATCGGTGGTCCCATTGTATTTAGGTATATCCGACATACGAAACTTCTTCTTTATGGGTTTCGGAGCCGCATTCTAAGGGAACAACTTTTGTACAAATTTCTTTGAATCCATCCCTTTCAAGATTGGTGGTGCCCATGGTACATGATCAACTCGGGAGTTGTATGTTTTTACTTTTTAATCATTAGCTTCGATTTTCTTCTTCCGTGACCCAATTCTTTTGGTGAGCTCCTCGAGCATTTTTATTAATACGGGATCAATCCCTGATTCGTTACCATTCGACCTCTCTGGGACTAGCTTGTTACGGCGAGTGATTTTTGGCTTGACCCTATCCGGAGTTCTATGTTGATTTTGTAACTGAGCAATAGCGGCATGCTGAGTCTTTAGCATCTCGAGTATCACCTAGAGACTAACTCCTCTGTCTTCTCTGCCCTGTGTACCTTGGCCACCAGATTGGCCTTGCCTACTTACGCTCTCTTTAGGGTCCGCACCTAGGTACGCATTTAAATAAACATGCGAACTGACATCGACTGCATTGGCTCTCCTTCTAGATTAGCCTATGGCACCTCGGCTCCTGGAGAAATTACATTGTCGTTTCCCCCGTGAAACTCGAGACCATCTTCACCTTGTGTGGGTGCGCTTTATGAGTTTGACATGTTTTAACCTCAAAGCAAAGATACTTGACAAGAACAAGCGTAAAATAATGTATGATTTTAGAATTAACACCGAACAATCACTATTATTCTTAGCTCCACGGTGGGCGCCAAACTGTTTACACTCAAATTCGGATGACAATTTAACATATATTGTGGTTTTAAGGATATGTGATTACGTCCAATACTAATTGATAAGCAAGAAAATAAACGAATAAATTAGGGAATAAAATAAATCAAACCAGTATGCTAGCCAGGTCTCGGCCTTGATTCGAGACAAACTCGGGGTGGAATAATAAGAACAGTAAAAGTTAAAGCAACTCTGATGAATAGTGAGTGAAATAGCAGGAAAACAACGAATGTATATATTCTTATCAGTGAATCATGATGCTTACAAATGAATAGGATCTCTCTTTATATAATAGAGGAGTCCTAAATAATGAACACTTTTAATTATAGTAGAAAACCGTATTAACATCTAATTAACCACCGTGGATTCGTCCATTCTGAGATTCACGCCACGATCCTCGACCAATCGCGGATATCTCGCATTAGCTATACCGATGTCACTTGGTGTCTGTCTCTCTCTGGCCGTGATTGATGTCGACCTCGGTTCGAAAAGAGGTTTTGATTCCGGGTTTGACGTCCTAGCTCCATGACGTGACATCCCCACCTCGACCAAAGAATGAAATCGAATAGCCCGATTTCTACCATATAGTAAAACAATACTTTTGAAAATGTTTGTAACAGTCAATAATAGAAATGAATCAAAATACATTTGTTCAACTAGTATGTTGATATTATCTCAACAAATAACAAGGAGCTTACTAATGAGGCAATAGTCTTACAATTTAGACCGAAAAAAAAAAGAATAAGAAACCAAAATTACTGTAAAAATTTGCATTTTGGTTCGGAGGATGGAACGAGCAATGAAACTTTGATGTTTCTGTACACATTTTTTATATTTCCATCCAATATTTTAAAGCCACACAAGTCACAAACTATAACTTTAAAAGTAGTAAGGAGACTTTTTTTTTTGCAAAATTTTTGAAGAAATAAATGTATGAAGTAGATATATAATTTTTTTGTTGTTGTCGAACTCAAACGAACAGCTTTATTAAACTGAACCAGACATCAACAATTTTACAATAAAAATAGGAGCATGCTTCCAGTTGAAAGGACTAGCATAATTCTTAGACTCTCTTTATTCAAGCAATCGAGCAATTAGATTTTTTTGTTCTTTATTCAAACCAGAGAAACTCTAGAATTTCTCTTTAACAAGAAACTAGAATCAACTAACAACACTTCGAATTCTGTTAAATCATCACTTGGTAATCGTAGGGTGGGGCGGGTTGGGGCGGGTTGGGGCGGGATGGGGTGGGGTGGGGGCTAAAAATATCTCACAACTGACTTGTACCAAATCATATTTATGTATCATAATTATGTGATAAAATAATGTGAAAATATATTTTAGTTAACAATCTATCTATATTTTATTTATATTATTAAAAAAAGAGTAGTATGCATTTTGGTTAAGCCAAGTGGCAAGCTAAAATGAAGCCACCTGGCAATTTTGAAACAATACTAATAATTAAAAATTATATATAAAAATATCATTAATGGAAGTAGTTTAATGAATCTTATACATAATCTAAATAGATCTTAGCAAATCCAATATTTATATCAATATTTATATTTATATTTATATTTATATGTATATTTGTACACACACACACACACACACATATATATATATATATATAATGATCCACACATAGATTTTCTTTTATATTAGCTAGAAATATGGAGGTAAAAAATTAACTAAAAAAATAGAATAGTATTTATATTAAAAGGAGAGTAGTATGCATTTTGGTTAAGCCAAGTGGCAAGCTAAAATGAAGCCACTTGGCAATTTTGAAACAATACTAATAATTAAAAATTATATATAGAAATATCATTAATGGAAGTAGTTTAATGAATCTTATACATAATCTAAATAGATCTTAGCAAATTCAATATTTATATTTGTACACACACACACACACACACACACACACACACATACATACATACATATATATATATATATATATATATATATATATATATATATATATATATATATATATATATATAATTGTGGTTAAGCCAAGTGGCAAGCTAAAATGAAGCCACTTGGCAATTTTGAAACAATACTAATAATTAAAAATTATATATAGAAATATCATTAATGGAAGTAGTTTAATAAATCTTATACATAATCTAAATAGATCTTAGCAAATCCAATATTTATATCAATATTTATATTTATATTTATATTTATATGTATATTTGTACACACACACACACACACACATATATATATATATATATAATGATCCACACATAGATTTTCTTTTATATTAGCTAGATATATATATATTGATTCACCCATAAATTTTCTTCTATATTACCTAGAAATATGGAGGTAAAAAATTAATTAAAAAAATAGAATAGAAAAAATAAAAATATAGAAAGACGTAAATTGAGATCTTACATAACGTATACAAATTATTTATAAGGTAAACAAATTAAATATCAGTAAAATATTTTAATAACAAGAATATTAAAGTCATATTAATATTGATAAATCATGCAAATTATACATAAATATTACTACAACATTTAGATATAATATGCACAAATAGTTAAGAAAATATTTTTCTATGATTAATATTTGAATTGAGTGCGGTTAATTTAAATTTGAAAGCATAACATATTTTTTTGGAAATGCGGTCCAAATTAGAAAATAGAATGACAAAAGTTATTTGAATTTGAGATGAGAAAGTTTTTAAATTTTATTCTATATTATATTAAAATTAGTGTGGTAGAAATAGATATTAAATTCAAATAAGCTAATAAAAATTCACATTATAATGTAATAATATTAGTTATTAAATAATATAATATTAAAAATAAAGAATAAATAGAGAAAATTAAAAATTTATAATTTTTTATCATAGAGAAGAGGCTAAAAATTATTTAAATTTGACATGAGAAAGATTTTTATATTATGATAAGAAAAGTCATAATATGGGTAAGTTCACATAACTCAAGTCTAATAGATAAAATCAAAAACTAAAATATTAAATAATTAATAAATTAAAGATAATGTGAGGAAATTTGAAAATCATAAGTTTATAAAAAAGTAAACATAAATATGCAATACTTAAAAATATTATTAAAATTTAAAATTGTCAAAAAATATTTTTAAAACAAAATAAATATTTATTTTATGATTACAAAAATTATATATTCATCTAATAAAAAGCCACGCAAAACGTAATAAAACTATATATTAGATTAAAATTGCAAAACTATGTTAAATTATTAAAAATTTACTATTAGAAACGAAAGGGAAAGTCTATTTGAATTTGAGATTAGATATTTTTTAAAACTAAGATGAGAATGATCAAATTATGGAGAATACCACGAAACTGAAGTCTTATTTATGAAAATAAATAAATAAAAATTTAAAAATACATAATATAGGTACTAATGAAAATTAAAAATTAAATTTGTATCTTAAAATTATAATAAAGAAATATGTAAATAAATAAAATGACAGTGAAAATATTACTATAATATTTAGATATAATGTATTCAAACAATTAAGAAAATATTTTTCTATGATAAATATCTAAATTGAGTGCAGTTACTTTAAGTTTGAAAGCATAACATAATATTTTAAAAATGCGGTCCACTTTACAACACAGAATGATAAGAATTATTTGAATTTGAGATGAGATTTTTTTTATTTAATGATTTTTTGTTTTTGAAAATACCATGTAAAGAAATAAAACAATAAAAATAGTACTATAATATATAGATATAATGTGTTCCAATAATTAGCCCACTTTGTGGGAACATACTGGGTAGTTGTTGTTGTTGTTGTGTTCCAATAATTAAGAAAATATTTTTCTATTATTAAATTAAAATTTTAAAGAAAATTTAAATGCATTTAATACAAAAAATATTATAAAAGAACTCAATATATTTGAAACGTAATAATCAAATAACTTATATATTAACTTTCTAGACTAATTCAAAGTTACAATTTAAAATAAAATATGATACTATTATTTTTGGTTGTAGGTAAAATATTAATATAAAAACTATTAAAATTCATAATAGGGAAGAGATGTAATAAAAGGTAGTGTGAGGATATTAATACTTTAAATTAATTGAAAATAAATAAATTAAATTATTAAATTATATCTAAAAATATTGCTGATAAATTTAAATGATTAAAAAAATCTGAATAAGAGGATACAAGCATAAAAATATACAAAATTCAAGAATAAAATGCCTATATCTATTAAAGACTATAAAAAAGATAATAAGAAAGATAATAATTTAATTATTAAGCTAATAAAAAATTATATAATAGTTAATAATATTAAATAATAAATAATACAATAACTACAAGAAGATAACAAAAATAAAAAAGAATTTGCGTAAAAACGATGTGATAAATAAGACATATTTGACTTTCAGTTAAAAACAAAATGATAGTAAGAATTTTGTTAAAATAATATGATATAATGTGCTCAAACAAGAAATATTACAATATCACTTATTTAGTACGTTTTAGTATTGACACCAGAACGAAATGCAAGTACTAAAATTAAGGGGTTAGGTTGCTATAAAAAAAAATGTGTACTACGAGATTTGAATAATAATTTCATATCGTACTTCATATTTAATAACTAATGTTATATAATTTTTATATGAAAGATTTATATTTTAAGGTTATTTGCACATAATTTAAATAACGTATAACACAATTTGACATGATTTGAGTCCGCGCATCACGCGGGTACTAATACTAGTATTTAGTAAAAACAGTGTACATAAAGATACACTTCGTATATTCACCATTAAGTTGATAGAAAAACAAGTTTTTGCTTACAGGTGGATCATGCCATATGAATCAGAACTGTTTGGTCATAAAATTTCCCTTTCCATAAGTTTGTAAGGAGCGCTTTTGCTTTCGGTTTAAGCGAAGACAATAGCCTAGTCAGGAATTTTGTCAGAAATGTTAACTTTATGATTTTTGATTTTTTTGTCGATGAATGGTGTACCAAATACAAATCTTTTAAATTAAATAATATTTAACTAAATAATTAAAAAAATTAATAGAACTATAATTTTATAAATCAAAATAAAAAAAGAAAAATACCACATAGGAAATTTGACTAATAAAAGAAAGAATAAAACCAAGAGAAAGAGAGAGTCGAGGGGATTCGTAGTTTGTAAAGAGCTTTTGTTGAAAAAGTTTTTGTAGATTTTTTTTAAATTATAAAATTTGTTTAATAAATAACTTTAGTTAAAAAATTACTTTTAAGATTTGTTGTTTATTTTTACGCAAAATTTAAGAATTATTTTGTTAGGATCGAAAAGGAATAACGAAATTGAACTTTTGAGTAAACAGCTCCGGAATGGATTTTGGATGATTTCAACGGTTTCGTATTGTGATTTGGGTCTTAGACGTGCTTTCAGATTCGAATTTAGAGGTCCGTAAGGTAATTTAAGGCATTTCATCGAAAGTTGGAAAAGTTGAAGTTTGGAAAATGGAGAAGCTTGACCCACAGTTGACTTTTGATATCGGGATCGAAATTCGATTTCGAGAGTTGGAACAACTCCGTTTTGTCATTTGGGACTTGTCTGCAAAGTTTGGCATCATTCTGGTTGATTTGATAGGTTTCATCGCGGGTTTTAAAAGCTGTAAGATTTGGAAGTACATAAGCTTGATTCATGGGACGATTTGTTTTTCTGGCATTGTTTCATGTGATTTGAGACCTCAAGCGAGTCCGTGTTAGGTTATAGAACTTGTTGTGTATGTAGACGGGATCCCGGGAGCCTCGAGTGTGTATCAGACGAGTTTCAGATATTTTGCATGGTTTTGAGCATATTTGATTATTGATGTTTTCGCATGTGCGACCTTGGAGCGCAGGTGCGGCTCCGCTTCTGCGTGAGCCCGACCTCTTCTGGGGTCATGAAGGCCCGGGAGCTTGCTCGCTTCTGCGGAGCCTGGTACGCAGGTGCGAAGGCTGCTTTGCGGTCCAACGATCGCACCTGCGGAGAAATCCCGCTCCTACGATCTCACGTTTCGCTTTTGTGGTGCCGCTGATGCGAATGTATATCCGCAGATGCGGTCCCTGACCTGGTTAGCTAGGTTCGCAGATGCGAACCCTTTCTCGCAAATGCGGTCCCCCAGATGCATAAGTTTTGGCAGAATCATATAATTCGAGAGTTTAGTCATTTTTTCATATTTTGAGTTTCAAACTTCAGATTTAGGAGCTTCTTTTGGGGATTTTCAAGAAAATCGATTGGGTAAGTGTTATTCACCTAGAATCTAACATATTCCATGATTTTATCTTTTTTTTTTTTATCATTTAACTTATGTTTTAAGTTGAGAAAAATATTGGGTTTTGAAGAAAATTTGTAAGATGAAAAATCAAGACTTGAGGGACCAAATGGCATCGAAATTTGATAACTTTTGTATGGTTGAACTCATATGGGAATGGGTATTCAGATTTTATAAAATTTATCGGGTTTTGATGTGTGGGCCTGAGGGTCAACTTTTGGAACAATTTTTGGATTTTGTGGTGTGTTGCTATGCGGTTGCATGAGGTTCTGACATGCTGTTGTTAATATTGATATATGCACATGCGGCGTGACATATATATATATATATATATATATATATATATATATATATATGTGTGTGTGTGTGTGTGTGTGTGTGTGTGTGTGAGAGAGAGAGAGAGAGAGAGAGAGAGAGAGAGAGTGCTATCTGGAGCATCATTATGTTTTGC
>JASVEL010013821.1:0-78799 GCA_032618575.1 Nicotiana noctiflora
CAGCGAAGGAGGAGCGAAGCATCGGATAATACCCGTGGTACAGAAAACAAAATACAAAAAGGAAAAATGGAAAAAATAATAAAAATGAGAGAGTCTCATCAGTGAAAACCTTAGCCGGCACTGTGAGACGACTGTGAGTTTGAGAGAAATAAAATGAGAGAGTCTTGTTAGTGAAAACCTTAACAGGCACTGCGAGGCGATTGTGAGGTTGAGAGAATAAATGAGAGAGTTCTATTGGTGAAAACCTTTCGAGGCACCGTAGGGCGATCGTAAGGACTACCGGAAAAGAGAAAAGGTAAAAACAACTGTATCGGTTTGGGCTGGAAACAATTCGGAGACAGAATAATGAGTGGAACGAACTGGGTCAGAGTTTAAATACATGGCATGGTCAGCGGAATCAGCCGGCAAATACCCAGATAAGTTTTATCATCTCTCCAAAACGCCCTTACCTTTCTTTTATTTTTTTGCATTTCATTGTTTACCTTTTGAGAGCTAACTACCAGCTCCTGATAACGAAAGTTGAAACAACACTGGGTCAGAAAGAAGGAAGAGTTGGGAAGGAAATAAGAAAGCTTGGCAAATATGGCCAAAGGAAAAGAAAACAAAACAAAAATGGAAAAAATGAGAAAATACAAAAAGAGTCTCCAAGGGATAAGCAGTTGAAAGGTACACAGCAGGAGAAAAAGCAAAAAGAGAAAAGAAATAAGAGGCAGGGACGGCAGATGCCAGTTGCCAGTGGTTTATATCTAATAAATTTCGTTTCATGCAGGAACAAATTGTCACTCATCACTTTAAAGTGAATGTGACCAATGTGGAAAATAGAAAACATCAAAAAGAGAAGTTCGCCAATAAGTGGAGAAATTCACAGGCAAGAGATAATTGGTAAAAGAAAATACCAAAAAGAGGAAGGTAACATCTTTTAAAATGCACTCCCCAGTCCTCAGGCTACGGGAATACTTTTCTGCAGCGCATTGCACGTTTAAATTCTGTTAGGTGCCTACCTTCTAATACGGGAATATTTTTCTGCATCGCATTGCACGTTTAAATTCTGTTAGGTGCCCACCTTCTAATACGGGAATATTTTCCGCATCGCATTGCACGTTTAAATTCTGTTAGGCGCCCACCTTCAAATACGGGAATATTTTCTGCATCGCATTGCACGTTTAAATTTCGTTAGGCGCCCACCTTCAAATACGGGAATATTTTCTGCATTCGCATTGCACGTTTAAATTTACTGTTAGGCGCCCACCTTCAAATACGGGAATATTTTTCGCATTCGCATTGCACGTTTAAATTTCGTTAGGCGCCCACCTTCAAATACGGGAATATTTTCCGCATTTCGCATTGCACGTTTAAATTACGTTAGGCGCCCACGCTTCAAATACGGGAATATTTTCTCGCGTCGCATTGCACGTTTAATTTCCGTTAGGCGCCCACCTTCAAATACGGGAATATTTTCTGCATCGCATTTTTAAATTCCTGTTAGGCGCCCACCTTCAAATACGGGAATACTTTTCCGCATCGCATTGCACGTTTCAATTCCGTTAGGCGCCCACCTTCTAATACGGGAATATTTTTCGCATCGCATTGCACGTTTAAATTCGGTTAGGCGCCCACCTTCAAATACGGGAATATTTTCCGCATCGCATTGCACGTTTCATTTCTGTTAGGCGCCCACCTTCTAATACGGGAATATTTTCTGCATTTCGCATTGCACGTTTAAATTCCGTTAGGCGCCCACCTTCAAATACGGGAATATTTTCTCGCATCGCATTGCACGTTTAATTTACGTTAGGCGCCCACCTTCAAATACGGGAATATTTTACGCATCGCATTGCACGTTTAGTCTTCTGTTGGACGCCCACCTTCAAATACGGGAATATTTTACGCATTCGCATTGCACGTTTAAATTACGTTAGGCGCCCGCCTTCGAATACGGGAATATTTTCTCGCATTCGCATTGCACGTTTAATTTCGTTAGGCGCCCACCTTCTAATACGGGAATATTTTCCGCATTTCGCATTGCACGTTTAAATTCGGTTAGGCGCCCACCTTCAAATACGGGAATATTTTCTGCATTTCGCATTGCACGTTTAAATTCGTTAGGCGCCCACCTTCAAATACGGGAATATTTTTCTCGCATTGCATTGCACGTTTAAATTCCGTTAGGTGCCCACCTTCTAATACGGGAATACTTTTCTGCATCGCATTGCACGTTTAAATTTCCGTCAGGTGCCCACCTTCAAATACGGGAATATATTTCTGCATTTGCATTGCACGTTTAATTTCTGTTAGGCGCCCACCTTCAAATACGGGAATATATTTCTGCACATCATGGTTTATATAGCTAAAAGCCCACACTGGGGCAGAAAAAGAAAAAAAGTAGTTTGTTGTTTTTGTTTTGAGCAGGTTCAGCTCGAGGGCAAGAAGTACCATTGAAAATCAAAAAAAAAAGAAGAAGAGGAAAACAAGAAAGAAAATCAACAAAAAGGGAGAGTGAGCATCTCAAAAAATCAAAGAAAAAGAGACAAGGAGAAGCAAACAAAAGCTAGGATAGGAATAATTGTAATTGTAGAATCATAGCTTAGAATAACTTCTTCATTTTACATTCCTCCCGGTGTAATAAGGAGGTCAACAAGCAGTAACCGCAACAGCAGCAACAGTAACAGCAAAAAATCGTAGTTTCATTGGTAGTCCCAGCTACCAAAATTTTCCGAACTACATTGACCTGATTCCCTTTTAGCCAGGGATATGTAGGAAACCTTTTGAAGCAAAGGTTCGGTCAAAATTTTTAAAAAAAAAAGAAAAAAAAAATTGAAAAAAAATGCTTCTCACGGAGTGCTCAAATGGGCAAAAATCGCTCGTATCCGCTCACTTGTCTTTGCACAAAAACTCTTCGTGTTTACGCGCAAAGAGGGGCAGCTGTGAGCACGTGATTTTTGCCCTATATGAGAATTACTCCCAAAAATTTAAAATAAAAGAGTTTTGTGTTGTTTGCAATTGTTGTGAATTTAGTGTCATTTTTAAAAAATAATGACAATATATATATATATATATATATATATATATATATATATATATATATATATATATATATATATATATCATTTGCATTTAGGATTTAATTCTACAATTAGGAGTAATTAATTTTATCTTACAAAAATGAAAATCACAAAAAATAGGCATCTTTTGCATTTTAGCCTTTAATGTCCAAATTGTGTGATTGTATTTTAATTACCATTTAAAATTAGGTGACAATTATTATTATGAGATTAGTATTTCAAGATAATTTTAGTTTTTATAAATTAATCTTAGTATTTTGGGCTTTATTAATTAGGAAGTTGAATAATGGAGAAGAACAAATTGGAAAAAATTTGGATTGGGCCATCTCTGCAAATTATGTTACAAGCCCAATCCTAAGAACCCTTACCCAACCCAAAACTCCTTGGCCCAAGAAGAAAATTTCAGATTTTTTTAGCAAAAAATAATAATAATTACATGACATAAAGTAGTGGGGGGCAAGGAAATCAAGGAAGAAAACAAGGAGAGGAAAACATGGATTAGTGGGTTTTCTTTAAATTAAAAAAATATTTTCTTTTTAATAAAAAATCTGAAAATTTTCGAAATTCTTGCCTATAAATAGAAGAGAAGATTTATGAAAAAGGGTGGAAAAAAAGAGAGGAAAAATAGGAAGAGAAGTAAAAATAAAAAAATTTTCCTGCTGTAGTATACACTCGATATACATTCTGGACACAGAAGTAGACATGGCGAAAAATTCAATTTTTGAGAGTTTCTTTTGAGAATTGAAAAGAGTTCAAAGCTAGAAAGACAAAACAAAGAGAAAATATGGAATATATTTTTCTTTTCTATTTTTTACTGGTTTTTGTTTTTCTCCGTATTGCTGGGATTTTCGGGATTGAGGTGTTGAAGCTACTGTTGGTTGTTATTGTTGTTGTTGTTGTACTTTCACCGACGTGTTGATTTTCATCTTCCCCTTCTTTTCAATACCAGGTACACCACCCTTTTCATTAAAGCTGTAATGCTGAGTTGCTGAAATAAAGCTCCAGATTTGACTATGTGTTGCTGAGTAGTTATAGTTTGATTTTGTTTTCAATTTGTGACTTATCCATTGTAGTATATATATAACTGAAAAACAGAAACAGGAAGATATTGTAATGGCTAGTAGTATAGTAGCAATAGTGCATCACCTAGCTTAATTAGGTAATAGATCTTAAAACATGGGTTAGTTAATAATAATTTCAAAAATCGGTTGGTCACTCACTCACAGCAGATTCATAAGTCTTAATCACGTATCATATGTCATTCACACATAGATAAGCTTAAAAATAGGAAATGTTAGATTAGATAGTGCTTTAATCATGTTTTAGGCTAGTAATCTGGTAATAAAACAAGTCACATTGAAATCAGTAACATAATCATAAATAGGTCTCTGAGTTATTCATTTACGGGTATTGAAACAATTTAACTAGAACCACATATTTGTAATGCAAAAAAAAAAAATGCTTAGTATATAATGAAACTGGTAATGTGATTATACGTGAATAGTTAATCAGTTAATTCAGATCCATAGTGAATTAGTTTAATGATTCTTTAAGTTCATTATGTAATTACGTCGCCTTCTCAGATTAGGTATTAACTTCAAAACGCAAGTGTAAGAAGAAGAAGTAGTCTGTTAGTTCTGATTTATGGTAATAAATAATTAGTTTATAGCTGATGTATGATATTGATTTCCTTTACTGAATAAATAAAAGTGCCTTCTATTTCAAATGTGTATCTTTGTTCTTTTGCCTCAATTGTTTCCAATTTTATTTAGTTTGGGCCCAATACGTGTTATGGGCCTGAATCTCTATATAATGCCAACTGGGCCTGCGAGCAGAAATCCAACAGCAGCCTGGGTCTCGAAGACCAGGGCAGTTCAAGCATATGTTTAGTGAAAAGAGTCCAGGCCCAATAAACAACAAAAATTACGGGCCCGGAATGTTTAATATTAGAAATACGATTAAGGAAAAAACAAATATAGAAAACATAGCCAAATACTAGATTTGAATCCTTTAATGAAAATTGGAACGAGCCTCGCCCGAATAACGAACGCCGGGGCCCCCATTTAGTAATAAGATAACATAGTGGATCCGGAGAGGCTAATAGCAAATTCCATAGCCTCTCCCAAAAGTTAAAAGTCGATAGACATCATTTAGGGCACGATTTTAATATACCTTCCATTGAACGAGTGTGCACTTGGTGCGACTCAAATCCAAATCTCGGCAAAGCTGAAATACACCGAAATTCATAGGCGTACTGGTTGCGGTATGACTCGAGGCGTGTTTTCGCGATGCCGCAAATTCTCTAAAAATAATACTTTATGTAAAAAGCACTATATGTTGTTAAAATCTGTGATTAAGTCAAACAAAAGTCGAGAACGACAATTGAGCGACCGTGCTAAAACCACGGAACCCGGGAATGCCTAACACCTTCTCCCGGGTTAACAGAGTTCCTTATCCGGATCTTTGTTTCGCAGACATTTTTTAAGAGTCAAATTCCTCGGATTCGGGATTAACCGGTGACTTGGGACACCATTATCATTCCCAAGTGGCGACTCTGATTAAATCTCAATAAAATCCCGAACCGATTGTCCTTTAATTGGAAAAACTCCTTCCCTTACGTTATTTTATCCATTTCGGATATTTGAGCGTCGGGGTATACCCTACGAGCGTATTTATATTTATGCTTATGTGGGGTAGTAAAAAGGGAGGTGTGACAATAGTTATATAGAATTATACATGATTATACACAAGTATACAAGATTATACATAATTATAAGCATGTATATTTGTGTGTATTCTCATAGCTATAAAGAATTATACATGATTATACACAAGTATACAAGATTATACATAATTATACAACATAGATAATTATAAAAAAATTGTCGTCAGATAGTATGTATTATTATATATTTATGTATAATTAACGTATGACTATGTATAATAATATATATAAGGTGTTTATTGTAAAATTTTTATTTTTTTCTAGTGAAATAAGTATTTCCAGTAAATTTTATGCGACTCTAAGGATTGAATATACTTTTATTTTTTTACTTCAACTTCCTAATATTGTGAAGTCTAGGAAATACTATATAGAGGGAAGTAAAAAATAAATAAAAATGAAAATGGAAAAGGGAAAAAGATAAAAATGAAAGAAAAAAGTGAAATATGCTTTAGGCGTTATTTTGGGTGTAGTTGACGAAGTTGTGGGTTAGGCGGCTGAAAATTATTTATGGGCTACCGGAGGAAAATCGTACTTGTGAGTTAGGCGGCTGAAAAATGCTTTCTCCAAATGTATTTATGTGAAGTTATCGCAAATATATTAAACAGACCTTGAATACGCTTAATGAGTTGTAAATGTTTTGATCACTGTTTGCGGTAAAATGAGATTAGTCATTTAAAAAAGAGAAATTTTCATAAAACACTATCTTTTAATAGTAATTAACTATTTATAGATACCATTTGATATATTACGGATTATAGATATCTTTTCTGTGGTTATAAGATTTATTTGATGTATTTAAGCTATTGTATTCATGAATACAATAGCAAAAATAGGCGTGAATCAAGGAAGTCCAACTAATCAGTTGTTGTATTCGAGTGTATTCGACTTTATTCATGGAGTGAAACGTGGGATTACAGTTGGAAATATTATTGTATTCGACTATATTTGGATGTATTTACGACGTAAAATAAGGGATTACACTGTTTTTAAAATGGCAAGTGAATCAATTAACATAATAGACTCCTAATATAACTCAACAAACTCATTATAACACACAAATTTTATATTTTCAGTTATAAAAAGGATTCTCAACTGAAAAATATACCAAAAACATAGCAATCTTCAGACAAATTATATAATATATCTAAATACATAAATTATATTAATTAAAAAAATATATGAATACATTCATGGCATATAGCGAGACAATGAATATAATGAAATACATAGAATACAACAGGATACATTAAAATACAATGAAAAAAAGGACATCGAGTACAAAGAAATACAACGAAATATATTGATTTACATGAAGAAAAGACAATTTACAATGAAAATACATTGAAATATATTAATAAAAAATCAAGTTGCTCTATCCCAAACTCTGTTGTCTTTGTTCAAGAACAAACCCTAATTACTGGCAAATCCACCGTTCACCGGAAGCCGGTAGTGAAAACGCACTCCCGCGATGGTGCCTTCAATGGCAAAAAATAACGTCAAAGCCATTTTCACTAAAGGAGTAGAAATCTCATCAAGATCTAAGCACCAAATAGTACTTGGAATTAAAAAAAGGGTAGAATGGTCAAATAAGGAGGAAGGAAGAATGCAGTATGGGAAAGGACAGAAAATGATAGTAGCAACAGGGATGTTGACAGTGGCGTAATGAAGTCATTTTCTTCTGGAAATACAATTGGGCCCAAAACACAAATACACAAAATAGGTCATTACATTTCATTCGGTGGAGAAGATATGTGAGGAAGGATATATTCAAGTGCATACGGACGATACGATTGATTTACCTCCATGTCGGAGAGTTCTGGTAATAAGATCAAGATGGAAGATGAGAGAGATGGAGAATAGATATGGGAGAGGGGATACAAGAAATTTGAGGTGATAGGAGAAATTTTAGTGGAGAGAGAAAAATAATACAAAATTTATTTTATGTTTAAAGGTAGGAAATAATTATAAATAGATATTTGACTATAAAAGTCAAAAGTTAGTTATGAAATATAAATTTTTAAAAAGATATTTATTAAAATAAATAAGGTATCTTTGTTATAGTAGGTAACTAATCATTTAAAAAAATATTCTATTACTTTCAGGTCATTACACGAACACTGTCAAGCGGTGGCCGGTGGAAGATTAATGTAAGTGAGTTTCACATTATAAATTCTCTTTGATTCAGTTTCAGCACATTATATAATAATTAAGGGTAGGTGAGGCTTACCTTTTTGATTTCTTGTTTTTATCATTCCCCACGATTAAAGATAAAAAACACATGTTAAAATGCTAAATGTTAATCGAGTTTCCCTTTACTTTTCAGCAATAGAAATTTGACATTTTACATACTAATAGTTCCCTTGCTACATGAAACACGTGTTACTATTATGAGATGCCATATCATATTTAATTAATTAATTCTCCGAATTAGTGCAATTTATCTGTGCATTGCACGAATTAGAACTTTACACAAGAAAAGAGAATTTTATTGTGTGTCTTACATAATTTATATTAGTTGTGTCAGTTTTTTTTTTCTCTCATAAATGTGACCCTAAGTTTTACATTTTTGAGTCCATAAAATTTAGGTCCACAAAACTGTAAGACAAAAAAAATACTTCATACAATTAGTATCAATTATATATGGGTTATGGGTGCTTGTTGCTTGAGCACATCCACTCATTATTACTTATATATAAAAATTGGTAATTCACATAAACACATTAACTGTCATCCCATCTCAGTACAATTTTTATATTAAATATAACTGAACACTCACCATTTGAAAATTCTGAATCCGCCATTATATGTACATTATACAAACTAAATAAACTACATAAGTTGGATGGACTATGTAGGGTTAGCAATATCATTAATACAAAATTCAGTCTAATTAATCCATTATTTACTACTTGGAAGAAATTAAGCGGCCTCCGATCCGGACAACCCTATAAAAAATTGCTATATAGAATGAGAAGTTGTCTGGAATCAAACTCCATACAAAGAACTATAAAAGTGAGCTAAGAATCTGGCTCTTCTTTAACCCAAAAATAAATTTTTTCGGTCAAAGTCAATATAAAAAAAATGAGTTACAAATAATCAAAATTTACTTCAATTTCTCAATAGTTTGAACAACAAAACAACTAATGGAAGTAATTGACAAAGAAAGAAAATTCGAAGTATATTTGAAATCACTTCCAGAATTGCGGTTCGAACCTTATGAAATACGAATAAAGTAAAGAATAATTGCATATATTTCAATAATAATCAGATATCATTACAAATGAGCACTAGGCCCTTATATAGAGTTCAAAATTGTAACGGCTTGCTTAGTTAATTTGGGCTTGTTAATGACATTAATTGCCTTGACTACTCATTACCATATACAATTGTAACAGAAACATTTATGGTTGAAGATTTTCCGTAACCACGATTAATGTCGATTTTTCTTCCTTATTTATAACAAATTCGTGCATCTCCCTCTTTAATGGTCTATATACAATTCGCCCCTATTTCTTCTTTTTCAGCTGTCAGAGCCAGTTCATTTCCCAAGAAATCCCGAGGTGTTTCTCCCCTGCCTTCTTGAATATATTCTCCTGACACCCTGTTAATAGTTCAGGGTTCATGCCGTGTCACTTTGATAATAGTCCACGTGTCTATCTTTTTTCGACCAATACAGAGAGAATTCCATAAAAATTGTCCAAAGTAAATTATTTTGGTGGCCAATAACCGAGTAATAAAAGAAGTTTGCATTTAGAGGGAACAAATGGCTTAAAGCGTGTCCTAAATCCTACTAATGATCAACCCTTTTTCATGCAATTATTATACAGATCGAAGTGAATGCTTTTATTTTTTTTTTATCTTTAAATTGTAATAATATTAGTTTAGTACAAGGATGCAAGGACTGTCGTTATCGATTAGCATCGAGCGATATACGCGTCAGGAAAATATCTCACAGTAACTTAGGGTTATTGACTACGTTTATATGAGCAACAAAATGGCATATCCAAAACTACATTATCATAATGAGAGGAAAAAAAAATTATTTCTAACTGTATCGAAAAAAACTTGCTTCTTCTGATTTATATAAGAGCACAAGTTTCAGAACCATATCGGTATTTTCCACCAAACCTTTCACTCAAAAAGCCCCAGAAAAAGTATTAAGTACAACGTTTGCAGTGGATTTACGCAATCTCCTGGGCAAAACACAGTTTCTCAATTTTCTGCCTTCTGATTACGTAATACTTTTAAGTTGATTATTGTATTTACGATGATTGAGGACCTTATATATTACCTCTCCGAGCGCCCTTCCATTGTAAATTTTCGTTGGTCTCACAGCCAATCATGGGGCAACACGTGGTCTTTCCTCTTCACCTCCATCGCAGCTTATATTGTCTTCTCCCTCTTTCTCCACCTCCTCCTTCTCCTTCTTTTCCGCCACCGCCGTCCTCTTCCTCTCGGTCCAATCCCCGCCTTCCACTCCCTCTCCATGGTCGTAATCTCCCTCACCATTTTCACCGGAATCGTCCTCTCCGCTGCCGCTGAAATCCGCGACACCCGGTGGTTCTGGCGCCGTTATAAGACCACCCCATTTCAGTGGCTCCTTTGTTTTCCTCTTGGCACGCGCCCTTCTGGTCGCGTCTTCTTTTGGTCCTACATCTTTTACCTTTCTCGCTTTCTCCATACTCTACGTACTTTCTTTACCATATTCCAACGTAGAAAACTCTCTGTTTTTCAACTATTTAACAACTCCATTCTCATATTTATGTCCTTCCTTTGGCTAGAATTCTCGCAGTCTTTTCAAGTGCTAGCGATCCTATTAACGACTTTATCATATTCTATAGTATATGGATACAGATTTTGGACGGCGATTGGATTGCCGAGCGCGTGCTTCCCATTCGTCGCAGGCTGTCAGATTGTGTTGCTGGGATGTAACATTGTATGTCATGTTGGGGTGCTGTTGCTTCATTTCATGAAACGTGGTGGGTGTAACGGGATTGGAGCATGGGTTTTCAACTCTGTGCTCAACGCTGCCATTCTCTTCTTGTTCCTCAACTTCTATGTCAAGATGCACTTACAAAATAGAAAGGTCAAAGCGCCAGATGAAAACTTGAACTCTGCCAAGAGCAAGGATATTTGATGAGGTCGCCCCCCCCCCCCCCCAAACACACACACAGCCTTTACTCTATTCTTTTCTTTACCAAAATTTTTGCAATAAAGTTGTAAATTCTGTTAAAAGGAGTACTTTACGAATACGTGTATATGTACAGTTGTATACTATAGTTGATACTATTAGAAGTGAAAAACTCTGCTGTTATAGCTATATTACAGTAGCTTTTTCCAAAGCTTTTTCTTCAATTCTCCAAATTTCCCGCTGACTTCATAAAATATATAAAAATCACCGGAAAATCATAGGACACCGTAATAATCCATTGGACCAAATGAAGGATGCGAAAATAAATATAGAGTTAGGAGGAGAAACATTAAAAGCTTTTTTTATGGGTCAGAATCCGACCCCACGATAATTAACGAAGTTAATCCCGTCTTAAGCTAATTCATGATTAATAAGTGGTACGACCGCTTAGAATTAACGGTATTTAACCCTAATGTAATTCGATCAACAAGGCCATGACCCATCCGCCATCATGAAAGCGAAACCCCCAACGTGGTCATGACCACTTATTGCCAGCTCACGAAGCTCACAGCTATAAATACCAAGAGAGTAAATCCTAGAAAGGGACTTCTTATTTGCCACTAGTCACGAAAGAGAGAAAAGGTACAACGATACTCATATTATGGGAAAGTGAAACACCATTATAAGGCTTTGAACCTCTTCATGGAGAGGCAGACCAAATCAATACTATCAATAAAGGCTTTTAATGTTTCTTCTCCTAACTCTGAGTACTCATTTTCGCATCCTTCGTTTGGTCCAATGAATTATTATGGTTTGCTATGATTTTTCCGTGATTTATTTATAATGTTTTACACTCATACAGTTTGATAGTATTGATTCGGTCTAGCTCTCCATGAATAGGTTCAGAGCCTTACAATGGTGTTCCACTTTCCCATAATATGTGTATCGATGTATCTTTTCTCTCTCTCGTGAATAGTGGTGAAGACCCATTTCTAGGGTTTCCTCTCTTTGCGTTAGCGACAGCCTGTCTGGAATAATTTCCAAATTGTATTGGAAGTGGCTAGTAAATGACTGAGCTAGATCATCCCAGATGAACCATCTGGTGTGATCCTGATGTGTATACCACTCCACTGCAGACCGCTCAAACTCTGGCTAAAATACGCCATCAAGAGTTCATCTTTTCCCCCTACACCACGCATCTTGCTACAACAACCCCTTAGATGGGCTACCGGATCCCCGTGTCCATCGTACATGTCGAACGTAGGTAGCTTGAATCCAACCAGGAGCTGCACTTCTGAAAACAAACACAAAACTTTGTATGCGACGCTCACTTGGCCTCCTAGCCCTTGTATGTTACGGAAAGATTGTTCTAAAAATCTCATCTTCCGTGCCATTTCTTCTTGCTCCAAGTTCCTGACGAGCTTTTCTTCCGATATGTGAGCTTCGTAAGCTGACAATAAGTGGCCGTGGCCACGTTGGGGTTTCACCTTCATGATGACGGATGGGTCGTGGCCTTGTTTATAGAATCATATAAGGGTTAAATACCGTTAATTCTGAGTGGCCGTACCAATTATTAATCATGAATTAGCTTAAGACAGGATTAAATTCATTAATTATCATGGGGTAGGATTCTGACCCACACAGTTAGTCCCTCTGCTTATTGAGACTGTGCCTTGGCCAAGCTCGATGAGTGGATTTAATCGACCGTAGTTTGAGAAACTCAGATAGGGAGGTCGACTGTCGCTTCGGTCGAGGCCAAATTCTCTCTGGCGATGGCCCTTAGCTTGTGGATTGTTAGGGTTTTGTTATTATGTTATCAAGTCTTCGTTCGATCAAGGTTGAACTCTAGCCCTTGGCGAAGGCACTTGACCCTTTGACTTAATTCGAGCGAGGTCGAGCTTTGTTGTGCTCTGATCCTTAAGTTTATTTGGGAGCATAACTGTCAACCACAGCGGACGGGTCGTATGTTGTGGGGCCGAGGGGAGTAAGGGCACGCTTGATACGTGTTTGGCGACGTCCAAAACTTTGAAGGCGCACAGAATATCTCCTCAGCGTTCATAGGTCGCTACAACCATTTCAAAGGCGGGACATCGGTTGGTGACTGAAAAGACGCTTCATGGAGCCTGACATAATGATGCACGTTTCTGTAGAACTGAACCGATTTGCGGTTGGTCATGTAGTTAATGATGGCTATTGGAGTTCATGGAAGCCTCTTGTGTTGCCTATAAATAAGGGTCGAGGCAATTACTTCTCATATTTTCATTGTTTGTCTGAGAGAGATTCTGAAGAAGCTTTTCTTTCTGCTAATTCACCTTCATCTTTGTTCTTCGATCGTTATAACTTCCGTCTTATCCATCAAACATTGTTTCTTTCTCGTTAGTGAATCAATAATGGAAGGTAATTCTTCCCAAAATGTTCTTCCGACGGATCTTCTGGTTAATTTTCTGGTAGTTGAAGGGCCATCTCCGACAATGGGAGATGCAGAACCGATGGAGACCGATGAAGTTCCATCGGTTGACGAGATAGTCTCTCTGCACGGAGGCCTGATGACTAACTTCACTGTCGATGGTGGAGAGGATCACATGAATGAAGCTTCGTTAATGGGGGAAATTGGGATGGCCTAACTACGGGAACACGGGGTGATCCCCAGCTATGCTGACATCGTTCTTTCTAGAAGTGAGGAGATGGTCCACACCGACCGCAGGGGATACTGTATCTTTTATGCCTATCCCTTAATTTCTGTCGTTGTTATGGGGTACGCCCAGGTCTGCTTGCTCCTTATCTTTAAAAATTGTTAGCAATGTTTATCAAATATGCAGAACTGGCCGGTAGGGAGGTCACCATACAGCATTTGCTTAGTCTCTAGGCTCCCCAGAGAGTTCACGATACCATAATTCAAGTGTGCCCTCGTAGGTCGAGAGGCCTGACTGTGAAACTAGATGACGAGGTTGACCCTCGCCCTTTTGAGCACTTCTTCTTCATCAGGACTGAACATTTAGTGGTGTGCCCCACTGGTTCCTAGAGGCTTGAAATCATGCATGTAAGTTCTTTAATCGTTGAATTCTGTATTCTATCCCTCCTTACGTCTTGTGCTTGTAAGCGTTAACTCGCATCAATTTTGTAGCCGAAAAGCAGCTGCCGGCTCTGTTAGCTGGGATACGTGAGTGGGTTCAGGTCTTGCTCCCCCATACGGTAGGGATACACACATGGGCGTCTTTCTAGGAGTGGCATGGTCGTAGGCCTGCGACATGTGAAAATATGGTTTCTTTTTTTGTTCTTCTTTGTTTCAACTCTATTCATCAACTTCGTTTTTCTGTGATCAGGGAGGCACGCCGCATCAGGTCCCCTCAGTTGGCCTTCCGTCACCCCGGTGTAATTTCTCGGCTCACTGCAGCACCGGTATTGCACCTAGTACCGAGGGCGGCGTCAGTTGAGTCTTCAGCAGCTCCTTCTCCAGCACGGGCCACACTTCGGGATAAGGGGCCATCAAGAATTGTGCGCCCTAGAGCAGAATCACCATCAAATGGGGAGGAAGAGAGGCCATTGATAAGCTGCAGGGTTGCGTTCACGCCGGCTCCTCCTGTGGTAATTAATTTGGACTCCCCCTAGCGGATATCGATTGGTGGTTCCAGTTCGCTCAGACATGAGGTAGTTACTCAGCGGCTAATGTTGGTAAGTCAAGCGCTCCATCAGTGGCTAAGGTAGGTGGTTCTACCTCGTTGGTGGCGGATGGAGGAAGGGATGATGTAGGAGATGAGTACGAGTTCGAATCCAACTTGGACCCCGACGATGTTCGTATGTTCCAAGAAGGCCTCACTAATCCAATGGTGCATGTATGGGGGTGATCTCGCTTCATCAAGGTTCCCATAGAGTAGAACTTATTGCTCTAAGGGAATAGCTTGGTGCCGCAGTTTCAGCTTCTATGCTCGGAGGCCGAGAATGTATCGTTGAGGGACGTTACGAATATTAGGCTGATGAATGAATGGGTATTGATGGCCTTGAGGGTATGTAATATGACGTCGGTTCGCTTCTTCTTTGGCTTAGTTTGTTCTTTATATTAATCGTTGTTTTTACTTTGCAGTCTTATTTGTTGAAGGTGGAGAGCATCCACGAGCCAATGTCCACTAGGGGATATTTTAGCGGGCACTGGAGAAGTACTATCGCTACCAAGATCGGTGCCGAGAGATGCGCGTGCCCTTGAGGAATGATCCCTATAGCCGGGCCTTGGTCGAGGAACTGGCGAGGCGGGAGCTTCAGATGCAGTAAACACTCAGCAAAATAAGTGCTCCCGAAGAGCAGCTTCGTCGGAAGGATGAAAAGCTCGAGGCAGGATAGAGGATGCAGCTGAGTGTGAGCGTCAGGGTTAGGCTAAGACGGCGGAGGCCACTGCGGCATGAAGTGGGAAACTGACTGCGTTAGAGGGTGAAGTCACAGTTTTTAAACTTCAGGTGAGGGATGCCTCATCGAGGGGTGGGGCGTTGAAGGAAGCTATCCGCATGCACGAGTCCAGCGAGAGTTGGAGAGGGCTGCTGCGGCCTTTAGAGAAGCGGGTGTCAAGGAGCGGATCAGTGTCTTTGAGCAGGATACCCAAGTCATGGCGGACTAGATCACGACCTTAAAATAAGAGAATTAGCGCCTACGGGACCAGGCCGCTTCTTCCAGCCAGGCTCGCAAACTTTGGGTCTCTGCTAAGGCCCAACGTGATGTATATAAGAATTTATGGGAGGCCGGAATCATGACCGAAGCTGCTTTCGAGGGAGCACATCAAAAGGCTCATGAGGCCCGTATCGACTATGGTTTTGACGCGGCGATGCCAGAGGCTGACGATGGTGCAGATGGTGGCGCAGATGGCACCAAGTAAAGATATGTTATGCATTTTTTCTCGTCTTGTTCGCCGTTTGGCGTTTAGGTGTTTCTTGTTTTTCTTTTTCTTTTTCTTGTACTGACTGGCCCTGGCCGGGTGTAGGTGGGGATGACCAGAAATTAACCATGTAGATAAATGAGATCTCCTTTCCCTTTTTAATTTTTCTTTGCATGCGTTCAAAAGGGTGATTTGCCTTTGAGTTGACTCTGGTAGGCATGTTAGTTTTTGATTGTTGATGATTTTTCTTTTTTGGCTCGGTGTGAGTGAGTCGGAGCCTTTGCTTGGCGATAGCAACACTTAGCCTTAGTCCCAGTTCGAGCGCGGTCGAACTACCGACCATGATGATAAAAAATGCAGCCTTGTAGTTTGACCGGGGCCGAACTTCCCTAATCTTAGTTCAATTTGGGAGTACTTTCTTGAATGGAGAGGGTGCCTAACCTGCACCTCAATTCGTTGGAGGTTAGGTTTTGCTAAGTTTAATGATGAAGGCGCTTGGTCCGAGTCCTGGTTAAAATGTGGTTGAACTTGTTAGATTTGAGGACGAATGTGTCTAGCCTTATGGTACGAGCGAGGTCAAACTCGTTACATTTGATGGCGAAGGCGCGTAGCCTAAGTCTTGGTTCAACCGTAGCTGAACTTACTGGCAAAAACGCATAGCCTTGATTTGATGGCGAAGGCGCATAGCCTGATTCCTAGCTCAACTGTTGTTGAACTTTGTCAATTTTGATGGAGAAGATGCATAGCCTAAGTCTTGGTTCAACCGTAGTTGAACTTGCTGGCGAAGGCACATAGCCTTGATTTGATGGCAAATGCACATAGCCTGAGTCCCACTTCAACTGTTGTTGAACTTTATCAATTTTGATGGCGAAGGCGCATAGCCTGAATCCCATTTCAACTGTTGTTGAACTTTGTCAATTTTGATGGCGAAGGCGCATAGCCTGTGTCTTGGTTAAACCGTAGTTGAACTTATTGGCGAAGGCACATATCCTTGATTTGATGGCGAAGGTGCATATCTTGAGTCCCAGTTCAACTATTGTTGAACTTTGTCAATTTTTGATGGAAAAGGTGCATAGCATGAGTCCCAGTTCAACTGTTGTGGAACTTTGTCAATTTTGATGGCGAAGGCGCATAGCCTAAGTCTTGGTTCAACCGTAGTTGAACTTATTGGCGAAGGTGCATTTCCTTGATTTGATGGTGAAGGTGCATAGCCTGAGTCCCAGTTCAACTGTTGTTAAACTTTGTCAATTTGGATGGCGAAGGCGCATAGCCTGAGTCTTGGTTCAACCGTAGTTGCGAAGGCGTATAGACTTGATTTGATGGTGAAGGCACATGGCCTGTATCCCAATTCAACTGTTGTGGAACTTTGTCAATTTTGATAGTGAAGACGCATAGCCTGAGTCTTGGTTAAATCGTAGTTGAACTTACTAGCGAAGGCGCATAGCCTTGATTTGATGGCGAATGCGCATAGCCTGAGTCCCAGTTCAACTATTATTGAACTTTGTCAATTTTGACGGCGAAGGCGCATAGCCTGAGTCCTAGTTCAATTATTGTAGAACTTTGTCAATTTGGATGGCGAAGGTGCATAGCCTGAGTTCCAGTGCAACTGTTGTTGAACTTTGTCAATTTTGATGGCGAAGGTGCATAGCCCGAGTCTTGGTTCAACCGTAGTTAAACTTATTGGAGAAGGTGCATAGCCTTGATTTGATGGAGAAGGCACATAGCTTGAGTCCCAGTTCAACTGTTGTTGAACTTTATCAATTTTGACGGTGAAGGCGCATAGCCTAAGTCTTGGTTCAACCGTAGTTGAACATACTAGCGAAGGCGCATAGCCTTGATTTGATAGCGAAGGCGCATAGCCTGAGTTCCAGTTCAACTGTTATTGAAATTTGTCAATTTTGTTGTCAAAGGTGCATAGCTTCAGTCTTGGTTCAATCGTAGTTGAACTTTCTAGCGAAGGCGCATAGCCTTGATTTGACGACGAAGGCGCATAGCCTGAGTCTTGGTTCAACCGTAGTTGAATTTACTGGCGAAGACGCATAGCCTTGATTTGATGGTGAAGACGCATATCTTGAGTCTCAGTTCAATTGTTGTTGAACTTTGTCAATTTTGACGGCGAAGGTGCATAGCCTAAGTCTTAGTTCAACCGTAGTTGAACTTACTGGCGAAGGCGCATAGCCTTGGTTTGATGGCGAAGGCGTATAGCCTGAGTCTTGGTTCAACCGTAGTTAAACTTAATGGCGATGGCGCATAGCCGTGGTTTGATGGCGAAGGCACATAGCCGTGGTTTGATGGCGAAGGCGCATAGCCTGAGTTCCATGTTGTGGGTATTGAGTGCTGAAGCTCGATTTTGATTCGAGAACTTGAGCAGTTTATACGTTGTCTTCTCAATCGGGGTTTGTAGGCTGTCTTGAGGTGACTCTCGCCTCGAGATATCTTCGTGCCGGTTTCCGACCGGAGCCCGTATCGGTGATGCGGGAGATACCTTACAGAGATTCTCCCTTAGGAGGGGATTCTTCTTCTTGTTTGCATTATCCGAGATCGGAGAGAGAGAGAGAGAGAGAGAGAGAGAGGACTTGGATCTTGATTTGAGATCTTCAAGTTCCCCTTGTCCGATATGCCGATTTGGCTTGTTCGAGCTGGGTTGTTTCTTTTCCGGCGTTTCTTTCGTTTTGGTTAAGGGATGAACTACACGATTTTGCTAGGAAATTCCCACGGACGACGCCAAATTGTTTGGTCAAAAGTTATCATATACCTTATGGGTGTAAAACAATATAAATGAATCACGGAAAAATCATAGCAAACCGTAATAATCCATTGGACCAAATGAAGAATGCGAAAATAAATACTCACAGTTAGGAGGAGAAACATTAAAAATCTTTATTGATAGTATTGATTCGGTGTACCTCTTCATGAAGAGGTTCAGAGCCTTACAATAGTGTTCCACTTTCCCATAATATGCCTATCATTGTGTCTTTTCTCTCTCTCTCTCTCTCGTGAATAGTGGCGAAGATGAAGCCCCCTTTCTAGGGTTTCCTCTCTTGGTATTTATAGTTGTGAGTTTCGTGAGCTGGCAATAAGTGGTCGTGACCACGTTGTTTTCGCCTTCATGATGACAAATGCGCCGTGGCCTCGTTGATCGAATCAGATAAGGGTTAAATATCGTTAATTCTAAGTGGTAGTACCAATTATTAATTATGAATTAGCTTAAGACGAAATTAACATTGTTAATTATCATGGGGTCGGATTCTGACCTATACACACAGCTTTACCACTGGTAACTAAATCAAATTTTCTTTAATGTTAGATGAATACGTACATCTAATTGTAATTGGCCTTATTGATGATTAAGGGCCTTTAAAAGTCGGAATTCGCAGCCAATGATTGAACTAGTGAAATTTCAGACGGAATCATGACAAATCCTTTCAGAGGATCGATTTGCTTCCCCTTTTATTTCTGTTTACTTTTCAAAAATTTAATCACTCATTATTTTGTTCACGTTTATGATAATTAGTTGAGTGGCATTTAAGGAGGCGGAATTACTTGAGGGTACTCTTTTTCATTGTTGAGGTTGAGGCTATATCAAGTTCTTAATTAGCTATGTGCCGGTCTCACATGAATTTTTATTAGGTAGGTTAATTATAAGTGGGAATATCTTGGACATATAGATAGAGCTAAAACCCACCAAGTGCATCAAGTAATAAATTACTCTATCCATTTATGGGAAAGTGAAGCGCAATCAGATGGCATATCTTCTCCTGAGGCCAAGTCGCCATTTGTCAGGCAATACAATATGATACATGATATAATACGTTCTCATAAATGGATAGAGTAATTTATTATCTATTTACTACTATCTTAAATCTTAATAAAGTTTGTAGTAATTTAATTTATTTGAAGGTTGTATATGCACTTCATTCGCTCCTATATATGGTTTAGCATAGTATTACTATATCACACATTCAGATCTTCTTTTATATTTTCAAAAACTCCAAAAGTAATTTTCACTTTAAGTTCTTTGCAATTAATAAGCATAAAGCAACAAAAAGTACTCCATAGAATACGTATACGTATACGCGTTGAGCTTAACCCTATAGTTTTTCGAATTAGTGTTCTCTTAGTTACTGGTATGTTACAACAATTAAGAAAATTGTACGTTGCATGTCAGATTAGTGGTTCCATGGTGTAGTGGTTAGCACTCTGGACTTTGAATCCAGCGACCTGGGTTCGACTCCCGGTGGGACCTACTCTTGTTGAAGGATAAATGAAAAATATTTATTTTGCTATATTTTGGACGATTCCTGATGTTACTATACTATTTTTATGATTCCAGATAACTCTTATCGACATAGGAGAGGTTGATTTTGACGTATTACACCAAAAATTCTATAGTAGATTTTTATGTTTCCTTTCTTCAGATCATTCCTAAACCAAAGCAAAAAAGCCATTCTCCAATTTAAATATGTCTCGTGGTATTTCTACATCCCAACCGTTGCGTAAACTCACTGAATTGGAGTGATGCCATCCCATGTTATTATTTATGGGAAAAGTATGTGGCGACCTGCTTTTCCCAGCTCTCAAAAACTAGGTCCTAGGATATCGACATTTTGCAGTGGAGTTATTTCTTGTCAGCTCCTAATGTTTCCAGATGCTGGGCAATCACAGCAATTCTTTTATCAACTTCGATGAGATTTTTCCGACGAATTCCTAATATCAATGGCAATTCATATGTATTAAGGCAGTATATACTGAGTATGGTTGACGATGTTGGGTCTGGACTATGAATAAAGTGTATCCGCTGAGGCCCGGAGTAATATTTTGGCTTTAATTTGGAATATACCAACTCTTTAAAGAAAATAATAGACCTCCCTTCTATTTGTTCTCTTCTTCTACATTCCTCTCCTTTACTCTTAATTGGCGAGCTCTATCCCAAATGAAAAGCTAAAAGAATTAAAAAATGGAAGATAAAATATTACTCAACTAGTAAATTTATATGTGCTTTACGCGATTATAAAAATTATTTTAATAACATACTAAACTCAAATAAGTATAGACATTTCTAAACAATGAATGCTATATATTTATTTCAGCACAATCACTTTCTCTCTATACGCTGTGATCATATGGATACAAACAGGGGTGGACCTATGCTTGGGTGGGGCACGGGCATCCGTTGGCCTCGATAAAAATATTATATATATATTCTATATATATAAGTTAATACAAGAAGGATCCCTATAAATATATTATGTTGCACCCTCAATTATAAAGATTGGATAGAAGAGTTGGTTTGTGGAGTAGTATTTGATTTAATTTTTTTCAATTGACCTACCCTTTTTACTTTTAGTTAAATCCCTACATTAAAAGTTCCTTCTATAATTATCTCTCTCCACACAAAAAACTTCTTCCTTAATTTTCAAAGCCCATATGCAATCACTAGTTATTAGTCCGTAATTATTTCCGTCGTGACACTACTGCTTATAAATATTGTTAAGGTACTATTACAGTGTACCCGTTACCTTTAAATCTTGGATCCGCCTCTTAATAGAAACGTAGTTTTAGGACTGCATCTGCCTTGTGCACTGATAACACATACTCCAAGATGAAACAACAAAGATGAAATCATAACGCTTTTAATGAAACCAAATAAATTCAAGATAAACTCATATAAGAGGAATTGAAGGAACCGTACAAAAGTATAATATAAATGATAAACGTAACATGCTTTAATAGTTTCTGGGTCACTGATGAGAGGGATTTTAAGATTATCTTGAAGAAAATTATTATGTAATCCCTTTTGTTAACTTTTCCCTTGTCTAGCTCTCAAATTCCCTAAGATGGCGCACGTTAAAGCATGCCGACATTTTAGATCGTGAAATAGCCATAGAAATGGAGAATGAACTGGAGCAAGCTGGTGCACCGACACATAATATTAACAATTTGAGAAATCTCAAGACATTCCAATACAAATTTAAGGAGCAAAAAGGCTGTTTTTAGGTGTTTTCTCTTGCGTTGCTGCTCCGCTTTTTTTTTTTAAGGAGAGCTCTTTTCTTTTTGTGAGGGATCTGATCATTTAGGTCTTTAATGTCTCTGAAAAGGATTAGGTTTTAATGATCGGGGAAGGATTAATCGGCCAGGCGGGTAAGGCATATAATGGGATTGGGCTGGCTTGATCTGTTTAAGCAATTGGGATTTTTGGACTATGAATTAAGCTGGCCCAAACGAAATTAAAAGACCAAATCTACTTCTTTTTTCTTTGTTCTTTCTTTTGATTTTAAGTTATAACAAATAAATCCTAAATTAAAACCTAACTTAAATCTAATTAGCAAAATTAATTCTATTTATCTCTCAACTGATGCATGAAATAATTTGTTTGAATTTTTTATGCATTAATTCTATAATTAAAGAGTAAATAATTTCTAAAAACATAAATTAAACCTAAGATGGCATGAAATTAAAATGTGACAATTTTTAGATTTTTTCTTACGATTTTAAAATATTTAAAATGCATGAAATGAAGCTAAATAAAGAAAAACTCCTAAAATCGACTAAAATTATTTTAGTCTATTTTTTAGGAGTTATTTCCATGCGGGGTAAAAATTAGGTGCACATTGGGACGGGTGGTGGATCTATAGGTACTGCCCTTGGTGTTGTGCGGGCTATACCCTTGCCCCTACAACTGCATCGGCCGCGGCCTCGGTCTCTCACAGCCCTAACTGGTGGCACTGGTGGCCGTCCGTCCTGACCGATAGCACATATCCTCACCACATGTGAGAGAATAACATAACATAAGTTTAGTTACCAAAATCAATAGATTTGCACGACAGGAGTTCAAAAATATGATGTTTTCCTAAAGGTTCTGCAACCTCTCGAAGAAAGTACAGACGTCTTCGTACCGATCCGCGAGACTCTTCTAAACCTGCTCATGACTCATGAGACCTATGCAACCTAGGATCTGATACAAACTTGTCACGACCCGAAACTAACCTAGTCGTGATGGCGCCTATCGTGGAACTAGGCAAGCCGACACACTACCAAACAATTTGATATTTCATGAAATAGAGATAAAAATTTCATAAAAGATAAATTCAAAAACCTAAAATTGCAAGAATAAATCCAGGGGGTAACGTGATTACACCAACTCATTGAGTAACAAGTCCGAAAATAGCAAGACTAACATAGTCTTAGAATAACCAAAATACACTAAAGGGGAGATAAAGAAGGAGAAAGGCAAGATTGCGACCGCTAGGCAGCTACATCTCTAACTCTGATGATCCGCTACTGAGTAAATCAACAACCGCTACCATGGCCAGAGATACCTGAATCTGCACATAAGGTATAGGGAGTAACGTGAGTACACTAACTCAGTAAGTAAAAAATCCAAACTATAGAATGATAGGTAGTGACGTACTTAATCCCGGTCGTGATGGCACCCAACACAATGCTAGGCAAGCCTGATCAATACAACACTCTCAACCCCCATACGAAGCTCATTACCAATTAATAGAGTTAAATTACCAAATTAACATGATTATAATACGTGACAAACAGTTAAACAATGCGAAAAAACCATAAAAATACCAATATCAATCCCAAATTATCTGGTGTCACGAGTCAAGAGCCTCTAAATACAACTGAGTAGCAGCTTATACATATGATAGCCTAGAATGCAAAAATAAAAGGGATAAGGGGAGAAATCGGGTCCAGCGGACTCCATGCAGCTTCCTCGATAACTCCAAAAGTAAGCTGAACATCAGCTGAAAGCTCAACTATGCCTCTGGGATACCGGTATCTGCACACATGGTGAAGGGAGTAAAGTGAGTACTCCGACTCAGTGAGTAATAGCAATAAATAATGACTAATGGTAAGAAAACTCGTAAAAATCACTACGCAATTCTATATAAAAAAAGTAAGTACATTAAACAGCAGGTAACTGAAGAAATAAGGTAAATATCCCTTAGATCGGTTCTCAACTCTTTTACTTCTCACAATAACGAATAGTATGATTATATCGCTATGGTATGCAACCCGATCTATACCGTATACTGATGCGGCATGCATCCCATATATATATCCATATATATATTATTGCGGTATACAGTCCGATCCATTAATAATAGTCGACTACGCTCACTAGGGGGTGTGCAGACTCCGAAAGGGCTTCTATAGCCCAAGCGCTATGCTACTACGACGTGTAGTCCGATCCATATAATATACTTCAGCGGCATAAAAATATGATCCATATATGTATATATACTGTTGCGGCGTGCAGCCCGATCTGGTATATATTTCAAATACCCTCACTATGGGTCCTTGACCCCTCTCAGTCAATATTGACTTGGCCGCTCGGGCACACTCAGCTAAGATAGGGTTTCCAACCCCAGGTTATTCTCATTAAGATTACCAATTTCTAAAGCGGGTTCATATTATGTTTAACAGTTAAGAACATGACTGAGAGTACGATTTCGACAAGTAAAGTGAGGTCAACTAGTACAAAAACTCCCTAAGGGTTCTATAGATCCGGCACATGGCCCGAAACATGGCAACTAGCTTAGAATATAATGTTAATTAAGTTTCAGTCAAAAATATATTAGAGTCATCAATCAGGATGGACCGAGTCTGGATCCACAGCAGTAACAGACCCCACGCTCATTATACAACATGTGTCTCATCTCAACATAGCACCACGTTGTGCAAATCCGGGGTTTCAAACCCTCAGTACATCATTTATAACTATTACTCACCTCAAGCCAGCCAAAGTCCTAGAGCGCTATTCCCTTGCCTCACAAATCAACCTCCTTGAGTGTCGAATCTGATCAAAACCACAAGGAATATATTACAATAGGCTAAGGGAACGCAATCCAATCAAAAATACTCGAAAAATATCGAATATCACGAAGTTGACAAAACTCGAGGCCCGGGCCCACTTCTCAAAAAATTATAAAATTTATATCACCGGATTTCTTATCTTGCCACGAGTCTATACATATCAAATTTACCAAAATCCGAGCTCAATTGCTCCCTCAAACCCCAAATTTTCATTCAAAATGCCAAGCCCTAATTCTTCCCTTTTTAATCACATTTCCATGAATTTAAGTGTTGAATCTTCAATAAAATGATGTTTCTAGGCCATAGGACTCACCTCCAATCATTTCCCAATCAAAACCCTCTAAAATCCTCGTCAAAAACTCTCAAGGTTACTCAATAATGGTGGAAAATATCCCAAGCTCCCAGATAAAAATGTTATTTTAAAACCCTTTCTTCCTAGGCCTTTTCGCTTTTGCGGCATTTTACCACTTCTGCGGTCGCCGCTCTTGCGGCATTTCTTCCGCTTCTGCGGAGATACTCAATTACACCTAGGACCGCTTCTGCGGTCCCTACCCGCTTCTGCGGGCACCACATATGCGGACCTCCATCCTCTTCTATGGAAGTCCTTCCATGATTCCATTTCCGCACATGCACCTTTCCTACCGCATTTGTGGCCCCCTTTTTGCAAATGTGAAAATACCAGATACTAGATGCCTTCAGTTGTCTCCAACTCCAACTTTCTTCTTGTTAGCCATCAGAAATCAACCAGAGGTCCCCGGGACCTCAACTAAAAGTGTCAAACCATGAAGCAATTGCATATATGCATATGTGCATATATACATCATTTTGAACCTATGTTTCATATTGAAAAATATATAGGGAAAAATTGGGTGTCAACACAAAGTTATGTCACTGGAAAGCAGGAGGAGTATATGTATAGGGTAAAAATACGCTATGTTAAGTCGTGCATGGAATATATATAATATAATTGAGCAAAATTTTCAAGAAATATCATGTATATTATAAAATACTTTTATTTAAATAATTATTATTATATTACATGCATGGCATACCTATTTTACAACCTTTGCTTTTTTTTTTATTCTGAATTGTGTAAATAAATTTTTAAATTTTTGTTGTTAATACTAAAATTATTATTACAAAAAAATTATTCTAAATAATTTTTTTATTGTGCTCATTATTTTGATATTCCAGCATTACAGATGCTTAAATACTTTTTTATACTTAATTTATAAATAATATTTCTTTATTCTATATGTAAGTCCATAATATAAATTTAAAAGGAAAAATCATAACATTAAAAAGTTTACAAAATAAAAAGAAGATAAATGCTTATAATATAAATGATAAAATAGTTATTTGGCAATCCAAAATTTGGAAAATCTAGATGAGTGACCTTCTCAGTGCAATAGACATAGTTCAATGACTTTGTTGTTACAAACGGAAGAAAAAATGACTTTAGGAGAAAATTTAAGATAGTTGACTGACTAATTGACTCTAAGAATTAGCTAAACTATTTTATTATGTAGGTTAGGGCAGTCAAATTTGGCCCAAACCCAAATGACCTGCAAAACTCGCTCAAGGTTGGGTTGGTTATTGACCCACTCATTTATGGAGCTTAGTCCATCTGGACCCAACTCATCTCGACCTATTTAAAGTTGGACTAATTTTTAGCCAAATTGATCCATGAGTAAGTTTGTCAAAATATCTTAGAAATAATTTTATTTTTTATTTAATAA
This sequence comes from Nicotiana noctiflora, assembly GCA_032618575.1. Lineage (NCBI taxonomy): Eukaryota > Viridiplantae > Streptophyta > Magnoliopsida > Solanales > Solanaceae > Nicotiana > Nicotiana noctiflora. The sequence goes on from JASVEL010013821.1 coordinate 26,348, forward strand.
TTTAAATAAGACCATAACAAAAGTAAAACAGCCTTTTAGTAATTATACAATTTATAAGAAAATAACATTTATTAATTAAAGTTTAATAAGAGTTGAACGGGTTGGGTTATGACCCGAATTTTTCTTATTTTGACCCAACCCATCTTAGTCCAAGTAAATTTTGGGTGGATTATTTGACCCGTTTAATTATTAAATTAACCAATTTTGATCCGCCTAAAATTAACCAAACCGTCCATTTAACGCCCCTAATATAGGTGCATATGTGTATCAAATTATACCATACACGACAACATCCCGCTTCATTCGTGCAGTATTCCTCAATTAATTAAAAGGTGTACCAATGAGATCTAGCAATTAAATTTTAGGATTAATTCAATGAATTATTTGAATAAGTAATTAAGTTTGGGTACGTCGGAATCTCTATTGCACTAATTGACAAACAAAACAATGAAAGAGAATCTCTGATCCTTTGGTCGAATCAGTGCTGAGTGGCATTCTTATCATACTGATATATGCTAATGCGTCGGTGTATAAATTAAGCTGATGAAAATTATAATTGGTTAGGTATAGGGAATATTCTTTTAAACCATTTGTCAAGGTTCTTATTGTAAAAAGTTGTTCGTTGAATGGAATGTTCCCATCGTAGATTCGAAGTACCTTAGAAAATTTCAGAATATTATGATATCTTTTTGTTAAGAGTTTATTTATATACAACATTCTATCTTCCCCACAATTTCTGACTTACAAAAGACGTTTTAAGTTTTCAGCTATGTGTTTTGTAAAACAATAGTTTCATTAACATAACAACTCGTGTATCTGAATGCTATATCTATAGTGTTTACTTTCAAAATCAGATAACAATTAAATTATATTGTGATTTTAAGGATATGTGATTTCGTCCAATACCAATTGATAAGCAAGAAAATAAATGAATAAATTAAAAAATAAAATAGATCAAACCGGTATGCTAGCCAAGTCACGTCCTTGATTCAAGATAGTCTCGAGGTGGAACAATAAGAACAGTAAAAGTTAAAGCAACTCTGATGAATAGCGAGTGAAATAGCAGGAAAATAACGAATGTATATATTCTTATTAGTGAATCATGATGCTTACAAATGAATAGATTCTCTCTTTATATAATAGAGGAGTCCTAAATAAGGCACACTTCTAATTATAACATGAAACTATATTAATATCTAGCTAATTAACCGTCGTGGGTTAGTCCATTCCGCGATTTACGCCACGATCCTCAACCAATCGCGGATATCTCGTATTTTTCATTATCAAGCTATACCGATGTCACTCGGAGTCTGTCTATCTCTGGCCGTGATCGATGTCAACCTCCGTCCAAAAAGAGGCTTCGATTTTGGGCTCGACATCCAAGCTCCTTGACGTGACATCCCTACCTCGACCAAAGAATGAAATCGGGTAGCCCCAATTTTTACAGTGTACAGATAGTCTACTTGTTTTATTCTTAGAATAAAATGATAAGAAACGACTTAAGCGTCGATTTTCTGGAGACCGATAATGATGTCACCCCGTGACATAAATGATTAAGGTGACTGTAACGTCTCGTCGATACAGTTCCCCAAACCATTAATTCTTGCTAGTAGACAGTCGGCCACTAGCACCACCGAACTGTCGTCGTAAATCTATAAATATAGGCTCTTTGGTTGAATCAAAGTACGTTTACCTCCACCAAGTTTTCAAAGTCTCTTACTCTCACTATCTATTCTCTTTCACCACCCGTTCAGTCAACTTTTCTAGTGTTAAGAACACCAAGTTTCACCTCCTTCCGCTTCCATTTACCTGAACCTCCAAAACCATCCCACAAAAGGAAAAAGCCTCTTCATCGCGGTTGGCCAATGATAAAATGTCGGTGGAGCCACTCATCGAAGAGTGCATTATCGGGTCATGCGACCTTTCTTCTGATTTCAAAATTGAATAATTATCTTCGGTCCCCAGCCGCCGTGAGACCATGTCGAGATATATATGCTCGATAACCGAAGACAACTTCGAGCAAGTGAAAAAGGGCTGTCACTGGGAAAATGCATAGATGGTGGTTCCTACCCCTGAGGAGGATAAAACTACCTACGTGGAAGGGTTTCTAAGTGTTTACACTTATCCTTTAATGATGGTTCCCCTCGATCTCGTTATTATCAACTTCTGGCATTAGTACCGAAAAACTCTTCGCCAGATACACCTCTCTCTTTGGCGAATTGTCATCTTGCTTCGATTATTTGTGAGTAAGGTCGACGAGTGCTATTTACCCTCGACCACCTCATGAGATTGTATAGCCCCCGTCTCTATCGAAACAAATTAATAAGGCTCCATCGCCAAGCCATCAAAGTGTTGTTCTTGAGTATAGACGAGGACAAGGATCGGGGATGGATGAGTTGGTTTGTCCGAGTGAGGACACAAGGCATAGTATCGGTCGAGAAAATTCCATTCCCCGAGGAATGGAATATGAAGCGTAAGTAAACCCATCAATATCTTATGTCGATTGCATTGTTTCATTTATCTTCCTTTACACACATCGTTTCTCTTTTTTGATATAGCGGTTCCATGGGTACTCGAAGCAATCCTGGACCTCGAAATTTGGGTTTGGAAGTTGGCTTCGACTTCCACACATGTTAAGCGCTCGTGGCGCGATATAGTGAGGGGTCGTTGGGAGGCCAAGAATCATGGTAAGCTTATCCCGTACGCTTGCGATGCTTTTTTCTCAAATATTCTTTTTTATTTATACTTATATCCCCTTTATGCAGGCCTCAATGATGTTGCTGAAATGAGCCGACCCCTCATTTGGAAGAGGTGCTTCCCAAAATGGCGAAGGACAAGAAAAGGAAGAGGGCCTCACCTTCTGATATTCCGAAGCCTAAGAAAAACAAGGTTTGCAAGTCGAAGACTGACTCTATTTCTCTGTCTGCTGTCGTAGACCAAAAACTATAAGATGAAAAAAATGAGGGAGAATATGTTGGTTGCGAGCTGGTGGCTCTAAAGAGGGAAGCGTCGAAGCTTCAAAAGCAGCTGAGCTAGTGATGGTCGAGGAAGCTCATCCTCGGACCGAGGAGATCTCAGAAGGTGGTTCGAGCAAAGTCCCCGAGTTCTCAGGGGCCGAAGATATCTCATGCTGTGATGAACAACTGATGAGTGTGCCCGAAGGGTTTTATCCCGAGGCCCATCAAAAATGATGATTCACCACCTGAACCCATATTTTCTAAAGGGAGTTTTAAAAGGCTCGGTCTATGGAGACCCACGATGTGGAAACGACCTACAAATGGGAAGATATATTCTGTGGCCGCCTCACGGGGCTCGATGATGAATCCAACCTAGATGTGACGATCATTTTTTATGAGGCCCAACTACTCCTGAACCAGGTAAATTTAATCCCTCGTTATTACATTTGCTTTTATTTCCTTCTGTCTCATTTCTTTATTTTTCTCATAGGTTGTGACACTTCATCGGGAAGCATTCACCAAATTCCAAGCCAAGATGAACCTGTGTGAGGCTGATCTGAAAAGGCTCATGGAGGAGAGACGCGCCCTCAAACACATCTATGAGCAGAAAGAAGATGAGATCAAGGACCTCTGAGCTGAATTGGCAACAGACCATAAGAAGTAGACCAATCTCATCGAGCAGGTAATACAAATTTTAGGGAGCTTAACATATCAATTTGATATTGGTGACTAATACTTAGATCCTTCAGGTTCAACAGAAGGCCGAGAAAATCTAGCAGTTCGCGAGGAGGCAGAGAATTTAGGGCGGAAGCAAAACATGGACCGTCTTGCCTCAGAGAAAGATACCGCTCAAGCCCAACTATCTTCGGTTGAGCATCAACACCAAAGCATAAGGAAAGTTCTTAAGACTCCGCTAGCTACTAAGCTTGAATAAGCCACATCTGTAGCCGAAAAGGCAAAGGCCGACGCGGGAGGCAGTCGTGGTTGTCTACCAAGTCGACGCTGAAGCCTCTAACGCTTAAGCGAAGGAAATTTCCGATGCCACTCAGGTTCGATAATTTTGTGTTGCTGAGCATGCTAAATGTCCGTCTCAGAGATAGACTCTTAAGAAGGTTCATGCTCATGGCATTGACCTCACAACCTATATTGAGAACGTAAAAGTGCTGGAAGCCGAGGCTGAAGCTTTGCTCTCTGATGATGGTGATTCCGGGAGTGTGAGCGGATCTGAGAGCGTAGAAGACAAAGAAGAAGCTTCCAGGAAAGACTAAGCACTTAGAATTATTTTTCTTCATTTTTGAATTTTTGTGTAAGGCCCTTGTCAGTCCCTTGTACATAATTCTGTCCATATATGTAAAGAAATTTCTTTTTTGAATGCCTTCTGAAATTTTATCTTCAATCGTGTTTCGTGACTTTTTAGATCATTTTTATGCTTTAAATAATATGTTCGAGACTTTGGTTTTAAATGACTTGATTGAAGCCATATTGATACTGCTTTTATAGTCGGGTTCGAGTGAAACCTGAATTTGGAACAAAGGGACCCCTTGGTTTGTTTTGAATGATAACGAACTTGTATCTGTAGTCGAGTAGGGTCTTATTCCAATTCGAGATAGTGGGACCCTTAGGTTCCGATCGAGTGAGAATGTGTTCTCGAACTCAATATGTGTTGCCCTTAGTCTTTTTGAATCGGGCCAATATGGCCTCAAAAGGATGCCTATTGTTTCTCTCTTTTGGCTCAAAGACTTAGTAAAATTTTCTTATGCCTTACATGTATTTTCTGTAACAAATGGTGTTTTTAGTGTTGTTCGAAACCCCTTTGTTTTTTTCGCCTTAGCACAAATTTATATTTGAATAATTTGATATATTTGAAGGTTTTTCGAGGACTAATTTTATCGAAGCCCTTTGATTATTTTGCTGAAGTTAGCCTTTTTTAACCGGGCTTTAGAGAATTTGAAGGCCTAATTTTATTATGGGGTTCGTACGTCTTCGAGTCGCCTTAGTTTCTCCTTAGCTTTTGGGTGTGACTCTTGGTCATACTTTCCCAACAATATTTTCAATTTGTTCGAAGTGTTAGTCCCCGTGAATGATAGTCTTGGCCTATAAATTGAGGGGTGCCTCTATGAGGTCTTTAGGTAATTCGAACATGTTTATTTTTGACTGCAGTCCCAGAGTAGGGGAGTTGACCGTTTGAGATGTATTTATACTTGTCCCTTGAACCATTTACTGTTCGGGGTATAGTTGTACTTTCCCTTGAGCCATTTTTCACAAATATCATAAGCATGGATAGTAGAAAATTTTCTTTGATGCGTAAGATATTTGATAAGGAAAAATGCTTCTTTGAATAATTTATACATGACGTACATGTTTTACCATTCAGACTCGATTAATCTACATGGACATGGTTCATTCAACCGTTTGGCCCATTACAAAGTTTCTCTATCGAGACCCTTTTGACATGAAGTATTTTCCCTTGAAAATAAATCATCCGAGAGAAGCCTCAAAAACAGTTGAAGTCGCCAAGTAGCAAATATAATTGTTGCCTCATTAAATACATTGCTGGAAAAATCAATTTGGAATAAAAACCGATCTAAGGGAAAAAGAGTGCAATGTGTGCTGTAAAACATAAGGTCCTCGTATTGAAGAGCTTCTCGACGTCTTCAATCGAACACATGCAATAAGTTAGTATCAAATACAAATAGAAAGGGAGAAAGTCATACCTTAGCAATAATATTGTTTGAGGAGTGATATATTCAAATAGGTTGGAGATTGTTCTCCCTTCATTGTGCTAAGTTTGTAAGGCACCTTTTCGATGACACCGAATACCTGATATGACCCCTTCCAATATGGTCCTAGCTTCCCTTCGTTCGAGTCTCAAGTACCGAGTTTTACTTTCCTCGCAACTAAGTCCTCTATTTCTAAGTGTCGAAGATTGGCTCTTCGATATTAATATCTTTTAATTCACTATTTCTGGGTGGCCATTCAAATGAGGGCAGCTTCCCATTTTTTGTCCAACAATTTAAGGCTTATGCTCACAGCCTCGTGATTTGATTCTGCCGTTGCATATCAAAACCTGATGCTTGGTTCCCTTACTTTGACTAGGATCAAAGCTTCGACACCATATACTAAGGAGAACAGCATTGCCCCGATACTGGATTTTGTCGTTGTCTGATATGCCCAAAGGACTTCAGTCTAAATATTCTATGATCTTCGAGGAACGTTTTTACGTTGCTATTAATAAATTGTTATACATTGTCGCACAAGATTCAGCAGGTATCTTGAATCATCATACGATGTGATCCCCAGATAAAGTCTATAACTGTTTTTTCTCTAACTTTCTCGAAAGTCTATGCTTCCACCCATTTAGAGATGTAGTCTGTCATAAATAAAATAAATTTAGCTTTACCTTGAGCTGATGGCAGAGGGACAAAATTATCCATCCCCATTCAAGAATGGCTATGGGGATAGGACCGAATGGAGTTATTCCTCAGACTAATGTATCATTGGTGCATACCTTTGGCACATATCACATTTTCGAACAAACTCCTTAGTGTCTTTTTCCATACTATCCGAGTAGTGTTCTGCTCTGATGATTTTGTAAACTAGTAATTCAGCACCGGGGTGGTTCCCACAAGTACCTTCATGGACTTCACGTAGAACATAATCGGTGTCCCCTGGTCCTAAACATACTTCTCGTGGTCCATCGAACATCCTGCTGTACAATGTTCCATATTCTGCCAATGTCAATCAAACAACTTTTGTTCATAACCCTCATTTGTTCAGGTTCTGAGGGGAGCTTTACCTTTTTCAAGTACTCGATATATCAATTTCTCCAATCCCAAGTTAAGCTCATGGATATTCGATCACAGATCTCGGGGGCTGAACAACAGTCCTTGAGCTAATTTTGTCCTCCTTGATTGACAACCCTAGATTTGCGAGCGCATCAGCTTCACTATTGTACTCGCGAGGTACGTGCTGCAAGGTTCTTCTTTAAAACAGCGCAAAGCCACCTGTATCTTATCCAAATACCTTTGCATTATATCCTCTCGAACCTCGAAGGTTTTGTTTACTTGGTTTACTAGCAGCAAAGAGTCGCACTTGGCTTCAATGACTTCCACTCCCAAACTTCTAGCTAGTTCAAGACGTACAATCATGGCCTCGTACTCAGCCTTATTGTTAGTCAAATTAGATGTTTGATGGATTGTTTAATAGTGTTGCTTGTGGCAGGCTTCAAAATAATGTCTAGCACGGACCCCTTCAAATTTGAGGCATCGGTAGTGAAAAAGGTCTACACCCCTAATGATGTAACTGATTTTAACAAGAGTTCCTTCTTGACTTCGGGTACGAGGGTTGGTGTGAAATCGGCTATGAAATCTGCAAAAATTTGAGACTTGATGGTAGTTCGGGGTTGATATTCGATATACCCACTGAGTTTGATGACCCATTTAGCCATTCAGCCCGACATCTCGGGCTTATGCAAAACATTACAAAGTGGGTAAGTGGTTATTACACATATGGGGTGACATTGAAAATACGGTTTTACCTTCCTAGAGGCACTTATCAATGCAAGTGCCAATTTCTCTAACTATGGATATCTAGGTTTTGCTTCTCCTAGAGTTCGACTTACATAATAAATAGGAAATTATGTACCTTTCTCTTCTAGAACCAGGACACCAATTACCACAATCTCGGAGACTACCAAGTACAAGTAGATTTTTTCATCTACCTTTAAAGTATGAAGCAACGGTGAGATCGAGAGGTATCAATTCAATTCTTCTTACCCTATTGGCATTCCAGGTTCCAGGCAAAATAGTTCTTCTTTTTGAGTAGAGAGAAAAATTTGTGACTCTGATCTGACGATCTCGATATAAATTGGCCTAAGGCAGGTATTTGCATGTCAGCCTTTGCACGACTTTAATACTATCTACAACGGCGATGTCTTTGATAGCCTTGATTTTATCGGGGTTGATCTTGATTCCCTGATTTGACACCATGAAGCCAAGGAACTTGCCCAAACCAACCCCAAAAATGCATTTCTCGAGGTTGAGCTTCATGTTGTATTTTCTCAGTATCTTGATTGTTCCTTGCAAATGGGTCAAATGGTCATCTATGATGGGAATTAACTAGCATGTATTCAATATATACTTCCATTGACTTACCTATTTGTTCTTTGAACAGTTTATTTACTAGGAGTTGGTAGGTAGCTTCTATATTTTTTATCCCGAACAACATTGCATTATAACAATATATTCAATACTTGGTGATAAACGAAGTCTTTTCTTGGTCTTTCGGGTTCATTAGAATTTGACTGTACACGGAATAAGCATCGAGAAAACTGAGGATCTCGGGGCCGTCCGTGGCGTCAATCATGAGATCGATACTAGGCAGTGGAAAAGAATCTTTGGGACATCCCTTATTTAAATCCTTATAATCTACACACATCCTAAGTTTGTTCCTTTTTTTAGGAACCACTACTATATTAGCTAACCATTTGGGATACTTTACTTCCCGAATGGATTCTATTTTGAGAAGTTTAGTTACCTCATCCTTTATATATGTGCACTTTACCTCAGACTGAGGGCTTCTCTTTTGTTTTACTAGTCTGAACATTGGGTCTAGGCTTAGTCTAGGTGTTGTTATTCCGGCGGGATCGCTGTCATTTCTAAGTGGGACCAAGAAAAATAAGTATATGTTATGAATAAGAAAATGAATACGTTTTTTGCTGCGTTCGGGTGTTAACCCCATTCCCAGATATACCTTTCCCTCGGATAAGTGCTCGATCAATATAACTTGCTCCAGCTCTTTGACCGTTGATTTAGTGGCACTGGAATCTTCTGGAACAACAAAGGTTCGAGGGCTCAATAAATCTTCATCTTCCTCTTCCTCTTCCTCTTTCATTTTTTGCTTTTCTGATTAAGTCGAGGCTAGTGGCGGTGATTTCTATTTGGCTTCGTGTTTACCCTTGATGTCCAATCCTTCTGATGTTGATAGTGTCGAAATCAGTATTATCTCATCAACCGAAAACATTTTTCTTGCGAAATGCTGCTCCCAATATACTTTTTTTATCCCGTTCAACGTCGGAAATTTTATCATTCGGTGGAGGGTCGAAGGTATTGTCCTCATGTTATGGATCCAATTCCTCCTGAGCAGGGTGTTGTACCTCTTGTCGCCTTCGATTACGTGAAACCTGGTATCTTGGATGTTCTAGTTACATTCACCGTTAGGATAATATTTCCTTTTGTTGTTTCACTAGCTATATGGAAACCGTTCAAGACCCAATCTACGGGCATGATCTGATCTTGTAGGCCGAGTTGCTACACGACCCTTGATCGGATGATATTTTCCAAGCTACCTGGATCCACTAAAACACGTTTAATTTGAACTTTATTTAATACGATAGAAATTACCTGATCGTCATTGTGAGGCTGAGAAATTCCTTCTGCCTCCTTGTCGTTGAATGATATGGTGCCTTCTAGCACATAGTCTCGGGTCCGTTTCTCCCTAGTAATTGATTCCTTAATGCATTTGAACATGGGCCCTTGCGCAATATTGACCCCTCCAATGATCGTATGAATTACATGTTGCGGCTCCTCCTGGCATCCCTTTCCCTGAAATGGTTTTTGGCTCGATCACTTAGAAATTCTCAAAGATAGCTCTCATTGAATAAATGGGCTACCTCCTCTCTCAATTGCCTAAAATCCTCGGTCTTGTGATTATGCGTGCCATGATATTTACACATCAGATATGGATTCCCTTGGGAAAGATCGGTCTGTATGGGCCTCGGCCATCGATGTCTTTGATTCTTCCAATTGATGATAAAATGCCTGATGCATCGACATAAAAATTATACTACAATAATCAAGGTGCCTTTATGGGGTCGGCATAGTTATCAAAACCATTTTTTCTCAGGAGTCCTTGAGAATTCTGTCCTCGATCATTTTTCTGATCGTTTTGGGCGGGATTGCGTCTAGGACCATAGTTCCTCCTCTGAGGTGTACGGTTGATATTGATTTTTGTTTGATCTTGGCTCTCTGTCGATGTCCATCTGATTTTTGGCAACCGACCTATTCGGGTGCACTAAATCGGAAGGAGCACCTAGCTGATCATCCTCGACCCTGATCTTCAATTAGTACCAATTGTGTACATCTTCCCAAGTTACAACAAGATATTCGATCGGATTTTGCTTCAGCTAACGTGATGCTATCGAACTTCATTTATTCAATCCCTAAGTGAAAGCATGAACGGCCCAACCATCTGTTAAACTCCATTTTTTCCATTTGAAAGCAGAATACAAACTCCCTCAACATTTTATTATCCCTCTGTCTTACTTTGAAAATGTCTGATTTCCTTGTCAAAACCTTTATGGCTCTGGAATATGCCTTTTCGAAAGAGTCTACCAACATGGCAAACAAGCTGATAGAATTTGGTGGTAGATTGTGCTACCAAATCATTGTTCCCTATGATAGGTTTTCCCCGAACTTCTCAATAAAACAAATTCGATCTCATCATCTTCCATATCATTACCCTTGACGACGCATGTGTAGAAAGTAACATGCTCGTTGGGATCGGTGGTCCCATTGTATTTAGGTATATCCGACATACGAAACTTCTTCTTTATGGGTTTCGGAGCCGCATTCTAAGGGAACAACTTTTGTACAAATTTCTTTGAATCCATCCCTTTCAAGATTGGTGGTGCCCATGGTACATGATCAACTCGGGAGTTGTATGTTTTTACTTTTTAATCATTAGCTTCGATTTTCTTCTTCCGTGACCCAATTCTTTTGGTGAGCTCCTCGAGCATTTTTATTAATACGGGATCAATCCCTGATTCGTTACCATTCGACCTCTCTGGGACTAGCTTGTTACGGCGAGTGATTTTTGGCTTGACCCTATCCGGAGTTCTATGTTGATTTTGTAACTGAGCAATAGCGGCATGCTGAGTCTTTAGCATCTCGAGTATCACCTAGAGACTAACTCCTCTGTCTTCTCTGCCCTGTGTACCTTGGCCACCAGATTGGCCTTGCCTACTTACGCTCTCTTTAGGGTCCGCACCTAGGTACGCATTTAAATAAACATGCGAACTGACATCGACTGCATTGGCTCTCCTTCTAGATTAGCCTATGGCACCTCGGCTCCTGGAGAAATTACATTGTCGTTTCCCCCGTGAAACTCGAGACCATCTTCACCTTGTGTGGGTGCGCTTTATGAGTTTGACATGTTTTAACCTCAAAGCAAAGATACTTGACAAGAACAAGCGTAAAATAATGTATGATTTTAGAATTAACACCGAACAATCACTATTATTCTTAGCTCCACGGTGGGCGCCAAACTGTTTACACTCAAATTCGGATGACAATTTAACATATATTGTGGTTTTAAGGATATGTGATTACGTCCAATACTAATTGATAAGCAAGAAAATAAACGAATAAATTAGGGAATAAAATAAATCAAACCAGTATGCTAGCCAGGTCTCGGCCTTGATTCGAGACAAACTCGGGGTGGAATAATAAGAACAGTAAAAGTTAAAGCAACTCTGATGAATAGTGAGTGAAATAGCAGGAAAACAACGAATGTATATATTCTTATCAGTGAATCATGATGCTTACAAATGAATAGGATCTCTCTTTATATAATAGAGGAGTCCTAAATAATGAACACTTTTAATTATAGTAGAAAACCGTATTAACATCTAATTAACCACCGTGGATTCGTCCATTCTGAGATTCACGCCACGATCCTCGACCAATCGCGGATATCTCGCATTAGCTATACCGATGTCACTTGGTGTCTGTCTCTCTCTGGCCGTGATTGATGTCGACCTCGGTTCGAAAAGAGGTTTTGATTCCGGGTTTGACGTCCTAGCTCCATGACGTGACATCCCCACCTCGACCAAAGAATGAAATCGAATAGCCCGATTTCTACCATATAGTAAAACAATACTTTTGAAAATGTTTGTAACAGTCAATAATAGAAATGAATCAAAATACATTTGTTCAACTAGTATGTTGATATTATCTCAACAAATAACAAGGAGCTTACTAATGAGGCAATAGTCTTACAATTTAGACCGAAAAAAAAAAGAATAAGAAACCAAAATTACTGTAAAAATTTGCATTTTGGTTCGGAGGATGGAACGAGCAATGAAACTTTGATGTTTCTGTACACATTTTTTATATTTCCATCCAATATTTTAAAGCCACACAAGTCACAAACTATAACTTTAAAAGTAGTAAGGAGACTTTTTTTTTTGCAAAATTTTTGAAGAAATAAATGTATGAAGTAGATATATAATTTTTTTGTTGTTGTCGAACTCAAACGAACAGCTTTATTAAACTGAACCAGACATCAACAATTTTACAATAAAAATAGGAGCATGCTTCCAGTTGAAAGGACTAGCATAATTCTTAGACTCTCTTTATTCAAGCAATCGAGCAATTAGATTTTTTTGTTCTTTATTCAAACCAGAGAAACTCTAGAATTTCTCTTTAACAAGAAACTAGAATCAACTAACAACACTTCGAATTCTGTTAAATCATCACTTGGTAATCGTAGGGTGGGGCGGGTTGGGGCGGGTTGGGGCGGGATGGGGTGGGGTGGGGGCTAAAAATATCTCACAACTGACTTGTACCAAATCATATTTATGTATCATAATTATGTGATAAAATAATGTGAAAATATATTTTAGTTAACAATCTATCTATATTTTATTTATATTATTAAAAAAAGAGTAGTATGCATTTTGGTTAAGCCAAGTGGCAAGCTAAAATGAAGCCACTTGGCAATTTTGAAACAATACTAATAATTAAAAATTATATATAGAAATATCATTAATGGAAGTAGTTTAATGAATCTTATACATAATCTAAATAGATCTTAGCAAATCCAATATTTATATCAATATTTATATTTATATTTATATTTATATGTATATTTGTACACACACACACACACACACATATATATATATAATACCCTACCCATTAGACATAGCCTCAGATATTCAGTATTAACTAGTATACGTACCCGCGCAATGCGCGGATCGATTCAAAGAAAAAAAGAGTGAAGAGAGATAATAAAACATATGTATATTGATCGGTAAAATATTTATTTCTCATTATGAGTTATAAAGTAATAATAATAATATCAAAAAGTTTAATTTCTTCGTAAGGCATAAAATCAACTAACCTATTTAGCTCTGCTAATTTATCCAGCGGCTTGCCACTAACTTTTAATAAGTTACCTGGCAACACAAGAAAAATTAAAAAGAGACAAAAAAATTACTCCTACTAATCCATAAGGAGTTAAAATATGTCTCTACATTAGTTAATCAAATAAATCGACCAACTTACTTGAATTACCATCAATAGAGTTTTCAAGAACCTCAATTACCAAGGGCTTAAATTAGATGAGAACTAATTCATTATAGTTTGCTATATTAAAAGATATAGTCTACTCTGATCTTCTAACTATAAAAGTTGCTAGTGGCATATGGAGCCTATCCAATATCAAAGAATATATGTAATCTAATCATAGAAGACGAATCTCTAGTAAATTATTCAACATTTACAATTGTCTTTCAAATCCTATCTTCATCAAGGATATCGACTAACGCTTGAAAGAATAGTACTTGTTTGCAAGAAATACTCTGCAATTTGTGAAAAGCAAAAAATATGATTAAAGGACAAATATTGTAAGATTATATTTGCAATCCAGTCTAGAATATAAAATTTACATCACCCTCGTCTATTTGGAATACTAAAACTATGAAGCAAATGAGTTGCTTTAGTAGAAGTGAGCACTTACTATTACAACCACAATATCGTAAATCAAGAATGTATAGTTACAACTTGCATGATCAAATTCATACAGATCAAACAACTCCTATAAGTATTTAATGTTTAAAAAGAATAATGATATTTCCATGTAGCTTCAAAACTTTGAACTTCGAACCTTTCTTACGGCTAGGCATTTCTTAATAGTAGCAGTGCAATCTTAATCTCTGTATATGTTTTATTTCTATTATCAGTCCTTGATTTGCAAGATTAAAAGCTAAGCTAAGCAAAGCCAATATCAAAAAAGAGTTAAAACAACAATTTTGCTTCAAAAAGTTAGTTAGGAGAAATATGTCTAATGACTGATGTAATATTTTTGTATTACTTGTACAGATCAAAACAAAAAAAAAAGGGCAACCCTCGCTCATACTATTTTAATTAGTAATGGTAATGATGCAAGTCAAAATAAAAAAGAGATTCCAAAAAACACCTAAAAGTAACACAATTTTAAAATAAAAAGTAATATTTTTAGTACCTATACAAATCAAGGATTGAACTATACATAAGTATTTTCGAAGTAGCTACAATAAAATGCCATGCTGGCTTGTAGTAAAGTGACTTGCAAACCAAAATATCCTTGTATATGTTTCTAAGAAGATAAGAGAAGGAGAAAGATCGATGCGACTTTGCCTTAAAAAAGTTAGTTAAGAGAATTATGTCTAATAGCTACTATATATAAAAAAATTGTACAGCATCTGCATATCCCAAGAAAAAAGAAAGAAAATAAAGAGGAAAAAAAGCAACTCACTTTTGTACTGTTTAACACAACTATAGAAAATAATGACGCGTTTCTCATTTAAGCATAAGGATAATTAGTTTTTCTATCAGAAAATGCTTACCTTGTGAGTGTTAACATCATGCATAATGGCATTGATGACTTCCTCACTGTTTCCATCATCCTCATCACTCAAGGCACTGCGCAGCTCCTCGATTCGATGTAGCCACTTTGATTTCTGTCAAAAAATGAAAACGCTTTGTGCATATGCTCATCATGTGCCATTTTTTTAGATGAACTGATAAAACGACAAACTCCGCTTAATTTAAATATCCATCTCTATAATTCGTATAAGCACAAATTCGTTTACCAAGAAACAGGAAGAGCAATTTGTGATTAATAATCAAGAGTGAAATTCGTATAAGCACAAATTCGTAAGCTAAATGGGTTTACCAAGAAATAGGAAGAGCAATTTGTGCACAAACTCGTGTCTGACTTGTTTTGTAACAAAAAAAAAACTTTTTTAGTCAAAAGTACAATCTGGCCTCTTATGCGTCAATTTTAAAAAAAATCAATTATACATTAGAGATCAAAGAAGACAAATAACTGTTGAAGAATGACCCAAAACAAAATGATCAAAGTAGCAGGAAGTTAATTTGATGGTTTGTAATGAAAAGTCCATATTGCAACACAAAACAATAATCCTATAGATCACATAAAATTTACTTAACTAATAACGTATGCAACTCTACGGTGAACATTGATAGAGCTTCTGATCTATCAAATATCCATGATAATTATAAAGAATGACGTTTGTTAATTAGTCCAAGGAAAACCAGAGATAAAAGAAGATGAAGTAGCAAATATGGAGTATATGTAAGTGGTGAACAAAGAGACCCTCGGTAAGCAACAGTTATGCAAATCGCAAATCTGCAAACAATGGATTAAAGTTCATACCGTTGTTATCGGGAGAAAATTTAGGCCGTTTCTGCTTTCGTATATCCATTCGATTTTTTCTAGCTAGTTTCTTCTCTTCTTCCATGTCAAATTGAGTCGTAAATGGCGTAGTCTATTGAAGAGAAGGCAGTTGATGATACATGTTTATACTGCGCTTCTTTATTGGAAAAGTACATGTAGTTGAGAAAGAACCACAATATTTGCAGTTTTGAGCAGTTTCTACACAATATAATCAATCGTGGGTTAGACAGTTGAGGCTATCGTGATTTTGTAGAGAGAATTTAGGGTAAGTTTGAAGATAAAAAGTTTTTACCAAATAATGTGGAGTAAAGGATTTTCACATATAAAATCATTTAATAATTGAAAAAAACGTGAGAATTGGAATTGGAATGAGTTTGTTTCTTGGAATGGGAGTTATCACTATATTTTTTTTCCAATTTTAATTTTAATGAAAAAACGTGGGAATGGAAGTAAATTGTCCAATTTTTCAGTTTTTTTTTTTTCAGTTTTAAAAACGTGGGAGCACCACTATGAATAACTGAATGTGTAAGTTTTTTTCTATTTCAAAATTTTTTGAAGCTCCAACGTTAATGGAGTTTTGTCATAAAATTTGACATGTGTTCACATTTTGTTTTGACACTTGGCATAGAATCATTGATTTGCCTCTCTTTTTCTATATTAATAGATAGATTATTAATGTGTTTTGTTAATCCTAATACCATAAGAATATATATATTTATATTAAAAGGAGAGTAGTATGCATTTTGGTTAAGCCAAGTGGCAAGCTAAAATGAAGCCACTTGGCAATTTTGAAACAATACTAATAATTAAAAATTATATATAGAAATATCATTAATGGAAGTAGTTTAATGAATCTTATACATAATCTAAATAGATCTTAGCAAATTCAATATTTATATCAATATTTATATTTATATGTATATTTGTACACACACACACACACACACACACACACACACACACACATATATATATATATATATATATATATATATAAATTGTGGTTAAGCCAAGTGGCAAGCTAAAATGAAGCCACTTGGCAATTTTGAAACAATACTAATAATTAAAAATTATATATAGAAATATCATTAATGGAAGTAGTTTAATAAATCTTATACATAATCTAAATAGATCTTACGCAGAGCAGAGTATTTCCTTATAAATGTTTATGTACACACACACACACATATATATATATATATATATATATATATATATATATATATATATATAATGATCCACACATATATTTTCTTCTATATTAGCTAGAAATATGGAGGTAAAAAATTAACTAAAAAAATAGAATAGAAAAAATAAAAATATAGAAAGACGTAAATTGAGATTTTACATAACGTATAAAAATTATTTATAAGGTAAACAAATTAAATATCAGTAAAATATTTTAATAACAAGAATAATAAAGTATATTAATATTGATAAATTATGCAAATTATACATAAATATTACTACAACATTTAGATATAATATGCACAAATAGTTAAGAAAATATTTTTCTATGATTAATATTTGAATTGAGTGCGGTTAATTTAAATTTGAAAGCATAACATATTTTTTTGGAAATGCGGTCCAAATTAGAAAATAGAATGATAAAAGTTATTTGAATTTGAGATGAGAAAGTTTTTTAATTTTTATCTATATTATATTAAAATGGTGCGGTAGAAATAGATATTAAATTCAATCAAGCTAATAAAAATTCACATATAATAATATTAGTTATTGAATAATATAATATTAAAAATAAAGAATAAATAGAGAAAAATAAAAATTCATAATTTTTTATCATAGAGAAGAGGCTAAAATTTATTTAAATTTGAGATGAGAAAGATTTTTATATTATGATAAGAAAAGTCATAATATGGGTAAGTTCACATAACTCAAGTCTAATAGATAAAATCAAAAACTAAAAATATTGAATAATTAATAAATTAAAGATAATGTGAGGAAATTTGAAAATCATAAGCTTATAAAATAAAGTAAACATAAATATACAATACTTAAAAATATTATTAAAATTTAAAATTGTCGAAAAATATTTTTAAAACAAAATAAATATTTATTTTATGATTACAAAAATTATATATTCATCTAATAAAAAGCCACATAAAATGTAATAAAATTATATATTAGATTAAAATTGCAAAACTATGTTAAATTATTAAAAATTTACTATTAGAAATGAAAGGGAAAGTCTATTTGAATTTGAGATTAGATATTTTTTAAAACTAAGATGAGAATGATCAAATTATGGAGAATACCACGAAACTGAAGTCTTATTTATGAAAATAAATAAATAAAAATTTAAAAATACATAATATAGGTACTAATGAAAATTAAAAATTAAATTTGTATCTTAAAACTATAATAAAAAAATATGTAAATAAATAAAATGACAGTGAAAATATTACTATAATATTTAGATATAATGTATTCAAACAATTAAGAAAATATTTTTCTATGATAAATATCTAAATTGAGTGCAATTAGTTTAAGTTTGAAAGCATAACATAATATTTTAAAAATGCGGTCCACTTTACAACATAGAATGATAAGAATTATATGAATTTGAGATGAGATTTTTTTATTTAATGATTTTTTGTTTTTGAAAATACCATGTAAAGAAAAAAAATGGTAAAAGTATTACTACAATATTTAGATATAATGTGTTCAAATAATTAAGAAA
This sequence comes from Nicotiana noctiflora, assembly GCA_032618575.1. Classification (NCBI taxonomy): domain Eukaryota; kingdom Viridiplantae; phylum Streptophyta; class Magnoliopsida; order Solanales; family Solanaceae; genus Nicotiana; species Nicotiana noctiflora. The sequence continues at coordinate 44,528 of JASVEL010013821.1, forward strand.
ATATTTTTTTATGATTAAATTGATATTTTAAAAATTTATATATTATATTAAAAGGAGAGTAGTATGCATTGTGGTTAAACAAGTGACAAGCTGAAAATTTAAATGCATTTAATACAAAATATATTATAAAAGAACTCAATATATTTGAAACGTAATAATCAAATAACTTATGTATTAACATTTTAAACTAATTTAAAGTTACAATTTAAAATAAAATATGATACTATTATTTTTGGTTGTAAGTAAAATATTAATATATGCAAAGACAGGTTAGAATGGTAAATTATGCTAGGAGTGCCCCTTACCTTAAATCTTAAGTAGCTCACTGAAGGAAGTGTGAAAGTAAGAAAGCAAAGTCTCAACCCGAAATCAATAGCGCGGAAGAAATAGAAAGGAGAAAGCCCATCTCTTTCCAGTAGTATGTATCTTTACTTCCTTGAACTTGGTACATATTTATGGACTGGATTAGTCTTTCTGGTGGGTATCCTAACTATTAAAATTTATAATATATAACAGTTAATAATATTAAATAATACAATAACTACAAGAAGATAACAAAAATAAAAAAGAATTTGCGTAAAAACGATGTGATAAATAAGACATATTTGACTTTCAGTTAAAAACAAAATGATAGTAAGAATTTTGTTAAAATAATATGATATAATGTGCTCAAACAAGAAATATTACAATATCACTTATTTAGTACGTTTTAGTATTGACACCAGAACGAAATGCAAGTACTAAAATTAAGGGGTTAGGTTGCTATAAAAAAAAATGTGTACTACGAGATTTGAATAATAATTTCATATCGTACTTCATATTTAATAACTAATGTTATATAATTTTTATATGAAAGATTTATATTTTAAGGTTATTTGCACATAATTTAAATAACGTATAACACAATTTGACATGATTTGAGTCCGCGCATCACGCGGGTACTAATACTAGTATTTAGTAAAAACAGTGTACATAAAGATACACTTCGTATATTCACCATTAAGTTGATAGAAAAACAAGTTTTTGCTTACAGGTGGATCATGCCATATGAATCAGAACTGTTTGGTCATAAAATTTCCCTTTCCATAAGTTTGTAAGGAGCGCTTTTGCTTTCGGTTTAAGCGAAGACAATAGCCTAGTCAGGAATTTTGTCAGAAGCGCCTACTAAATAGAAGCTAGGCAAGCCAAATATTAATAACAATTCCATTAATAACCAATTTATTATTAACAACATAAAAATTATAGCGGAATAATCAAAATTTAGCGGAAGACTTAGCCAGATATGATAAAGAAAAATCCAAATCTGATACACTACCCAAGACTGGTGTCACAATACTCACGAACTTCTAAGAATAATACACATAATCGTTTGAAAGAAAATACAAGTTGTTTATCTCGATTACATGAGATAACAGAATGAAAAGCATAGATAGGAGAGACAACGGGTCCTGCGGACGCCTGCAAGGCTACCTCGTAGTCTCAGTAGTCGGAAAATCCACAAATCTCTACCGTCGCTGCTGCTGTCCGTAACCTGTATCTGCGCAAAAAGAGCGCAGAGTGTAATATCAGCACAACCGACCCCATGTGCTGGTAAGTGCCTGGCCTATCCCAGCGAACTAGTGACAAGGCTAAGGCCAGTCACCCACCTAAACCTGTACAGTTGCAATATAGATATATATATATATATACAATACATTTATAAAGAAATACTCTGCTCTGAAATATTATTCAACAACTGAAGATATCCAAAATATTCTTACTTTCATGTTTCAATTTCCTCTTTCATTTCATGTCTCGTGGTAGGCGTACCACCCGCTCCCAACTGTCACAGTAATTATCTCTTGTGGTAGGCGTACCACCCGCTCCCAATGTATCAGAAATTATATCTCGTGGTAGGCGTACCACCCGCTCCCAAATATATCAAAATTATATCTTGTGGTAGGCGTACCACCCGCTCCCAATGTATCAGAAATTATATCTCGTGGTAGGCGTACCACCCGCTCCCAAATATATCAAAATTATATCTTGTGGTAGGCGTACCACCCGCTCCCAATATATCAATAGGCTACCGGCAACTATGGCCAATGCCAAGATTTAAATCACTTCGTGGTCGGCGTACCACACGATCCCATTTCATAAATATATATATATATATATTACCGGCATTTAGCCAATAATCTCTATATCAACAATATTTATAGTTACCGGTTTTTAAACCAATAATTTATAATAGTTTCAACAATTTATTCATAACCAAATTCATATTCCTACAAACTAGGATAGAACAAACACTTACCTCGAAAGTTCACGAACGATTCAATCCGTAGCAATGCCTTTTCCTTTCGAATTTGACTTCAATCCAACCGTATCTATACACAATTGATTTCATATCATCAATTCTACTTAACAAACTAGTTCATATTGCTAATTATGATTTTTACAACATTCTGCCCGGAATAGTAAAAATCGACCCCGGGGCCCACATAATCGAAACTCAAGTTTCGAACCAAAATAAGTTCACCCAATCCTCCATGAGTTCAAATATACAATTTGTTCTTAAATTCGACTCCAAAACGAAGTCTAGATCGTAAATTCATTGAAAACCCTCACTATACTAAATTCTCAATTTTTCTACCCATTTACACCTATTTAGGCTTAGGAATTCAAATAATATTGATGGAAAATGAAGAAAACGAGTTAAGAATCACTTACCCAAGAAGTTTAATGAAGAATCGCTCAAAAACCGTCCAAAAAGTTGTGGAGAAGAGAGTGTTTTGTGAAAAATGGAAACAATCCCGTAAGTGTTCTGTTTGGGGATTAAATTCACTGGGCAATAATTTCTTCATCGCGTTCGCGACACCCCGGCCGCGTTCGCGATGAAGGAAAATATCAGGCCATCGCGTTCGCGTAGGGTGAGTCGCGAACGCGAAGAAGAAAAATGCTGGGCATCAATTTTGGTCTACGCGAACGCGGCCTAAGGCACGCGATCGCGATGAAGGAAAATGCTGGGCATCAAATTTGGCCTACGCGAACGCGGCCTAAGGCACGCGATCGCGATGAAGGAAAAATGCTGGGCATCGCGAACGCGATCAACAGGACGCGAACGCGAAGAAGGAACGAAATGTTCTTCGCGAACGCGACCAAGGCATCGCGAACGCGATGAGGAAATGCCTGCTGCAGATTTCTGCAGTTTTTCTTAAGTTCAAAAACACCCCGAACCACCTCCGAAACACTCCCGAGCCCTCGGGGCTCCAAACCAAATATGCACACTAACCTAAAAACATCATACGAACTTGCTCGCGCGATCAAATCGCTAAAATAACATCAAAATCCATGAATTGAGCCTTAAAGCTCAAGAACTCTTTAAGATTTCATAATTTCCAAACTTTCCAATTTAAGGCCGAAACACGTCAAACGACGTCCGTTTTCAACCAAACTTTACAGGAAGCGCTTAACCAATATATATGACCTGTACCGGGCGTCGGAACCAAAATACGAGCCCGATACCAGTACTTTTTAATAAAAATTCAGTTTCATTTTCTTAAACATTTTCAGAAAACAATTTAACAGAAAAATTCTTTTACTGGGGTTCTAGACCTCGGATTTCAATTCCGGACATATGCCCAAGTTCCATATTTTTCTACGGATTTTCTGAAATAGTCAAATCACGGATCCGGGTCCGTTTACCAAAAATGTTGACCAAAGTCAACCATATCAATATTAATATCAAAATTCTTCTACTTTTTCACATATTTCACATATTTCAACATAAATCTTTTCCGGCTTTGTGCCCGGACTGTGCACGCAAATCGAGGCAACTATAAATGAGGTTTTCAAGGCCTCAAAAGCTCGGAATGATTAAATAAACAAGTGATGACCCTTTGGGTCGTCACAATCTCCACCTCTAAAACAACCGTTCGTCCTCGAACGGACAAAAGAAAGAAGTACCTGAGTCAGGAAACAAGTGTGGGTAGCGGCTCCGCATATCGGACTCGGACTCCCAGGTCGATGCCTCAGGAGGCTGACCTCTCCACTGAACGCGCACAGAAGGATAACTCTTCGACCTCAACTGTCGAACCTGCCGGTCTAGAATAGCCACCGGCTCCTCCTCGTAAGATAGATCATTGTCCAATTGGACAGTACTGAAGTCTAACACATGTGTGGGATCGCCGTGGTATCTCCGAAGCATAGATACGTGAAAAGCTGGATGCACGGCTGATAAGCTAGGCGGCAAAGCTAATCTGTAAGCCACCCCTCCCACTCTGTCTAGAATCTCAAATGGACCGATATACCTAGGGCTGAGCTTGCCCTTCTTCCCAAACCTCATCACGCCCTTCATAGGCGACACCCGGAGCAATACTCGTTCACCAACCATGAAATCTACATCTCGAACCTTACGATCTGCATAGCTCCTTTTCATGTACTGAGCTGTGCGAAGCCCATCTTGAATAATCTTGACCTTATCTAAGGCCTCCCGAACTAGATCCGTACCCAACAACTGAGTTTCTCCCGGTTCAAACTATCCAACCAGAAAACGACACCGCCTACCATACAAGGCTTCACAAGGAGCCATCTGAATGCTCGTGATAACTATTATTATAAGCAAACTCTGCCAAAGGCAGGAATTGATCCTACGAACCTCCGAAATCAATAACACACGCTCGAAGCATATCTTCCAATATCTGAATAGTCCTCTCGGACTGACTGTCTGTCTGGGGATGAAAGGCTGTACTTGGCTGGACTTGGGTAACCAACTCTCGTTGAACTGCCTTCCAGAAATGTGAGGTAAACTGCGTACCTCGATCAGAGATAATAGATACTGGCACTCCATGGAGACGAACAATCTCCCTAATGTAAACCTCCGCTAACCTCTCCGATGAATAGGAGACAGATATTGGAATAAAGTGTGCTGACTTGGTCAGCCTATCAACAATGACCCAAATAGCATCAAATTTCCTTCTAGTCAAAGGAAGTCCAGTAACGAAATCCATAGTGATCCGCTCCCATTTCCACTTGGGAATTTCAATCCTCTGGAATACACCACCAGGTCTCTGGTGCTCATATTTCACCTGCCGACAATTTAGACACCGAGCAACATACGCAACGATATCTTTCTTCATTCTGCGCCACCAATAGTGTTGCCGTAAGTCCTGGTACATCTTCGCGGCACCTGGGTGAATAGAATACCGTGAGCTGCGGGCCTCTGCTAAGATTAACTCTCGAATCCCTTCGACATTGGGCACACAAACTCGACCCTGCAATTTCAATATCCCATCATCATCTAGATTTACCTGTGTGGCACCTCCCCGCTGTACTGTATCTCTCAACTCACGCAAATGAGGATCATCAAATTGCCTCTCACGGATACGCTCTAATAAAGAAGAATGAGCGACCATGCAGGCTAACACTCTGCTAGGCTCAGAAATATCCAATCTCACGAACCGGTTGGCTAATGCCTGGACGTCTAGAGCCAATGGTCTCTGACTGACCGGAATATATGCAAGACTACCCATGCTGGCGGACTTTCTACTCAATGCATCGGCCACCACATTGGCCTTACCTGTGTGATATAAAATAGTAACATCATAGTCTTTTAGCAACTCTAACCACATTCTTTGCCTCATATTCAACTCTTTCTGCTTAAACAAGTACTGAAGACTCTTATGATCGGTGTATACTTCACATGCTACACCATACAAATAATGCCTCCAGATCTTCAATGCGTGAATAATCGCCGCCAATTCTAGATCATGCACTGGATAGTTCTTCTCATGAATCTTCAACTACCTCGAAGCATAGGCAATAACCTTGCCATCCTGCATTAACACTGCACCAAGCCCAATACGGGAAGCATCACAATAAACAGTATAAGGTCCCGTGCCTGTGGGTAAAACCAATACGGTGCTTGTGGTCGAGGTTGTCTTGAGCTTTTGAAAGCTCGCCTCACGTTCATCGGACCATTCAAATTGAACACCCTTCTGGGTCAATCTGGTCGGTGGGGTTGCAATAGACGAAAATCCTTCTACGAATCGACGATAATAGCCCGCTAACCCCGAGAAACTCCGAATATATGTGGGCTGATGTCGGTCTAGGCCGGCTCTCTGCCTCGATTTTCTTCGGATCAACTTCGAATACTGCTACTGACACGATATGACCCGGGAATGCAAGCCGAACTTAGCCAAAATTCACACTTTGAAAATTTTGCATATAGGTGGCTATTTCTCAGAGTCTGTAAGGCCACTCTGAGATGTTGCGCATGCTCCTCCTGATTGCGGGAATATATTAATATGTCATCAATGAAGACTATTACAAACAAGTCTAAATAAGGCCGGAACACCCGATTCATTAATTCCATAAAAGCTGCTGGAGCATTTGTCAACCCAAAAGACATGACCAGAAATTCATAATGTCCATACCGAGTGCGGAACGCGGTCTTAGGGACATCGGATGCCCTAATCTTCAGCTGATGATAGCCAGATCTCAAATCTATCTTTGAAAATACCTTGGCACCCCGAAGCTGGTCAAATAAATCATCAATTCGCGGAAGTGGATATTTATTTTTGATAGTCACCTTGTTTAACTGTCGATAGTCAATGCACATTCTCGTCGAACCATCTTTCTTCTTTACAAATAATACAGGTGCACCCCACGGCGAAACACTGGGCCTAATGAAACCCTTTTCAAGTAAATCCTGCAACTGTTCCTTCAATTCTTTTAACTCCGGCGGAGCCATACGGTATGGGGGAATGGAAATGGGCTGAGTGCCTGGAGCCAAATCAATGCAAAAATCAATGTCCCTATCGGGCGGCATACCTGGCAAGTCTGAAGGAAATACTTCAGGAAATTCGCGAACCACAGGCACAGAGTCAATAGAAGGAACCTCAGCACTAGAATCACGGACATAGGCCAAATAAGCCAAGCATCCCTTTCCAACCATACGCCGAGCTTTAACATAAGAAATAACATTACGGCTAGTATGACCTGAAATTCCTTTCCACTCTATACGAGGCGAATTTGGCAGGGCTAAAGTCACAGTCTTGGCATGGCAATCTAGAATAGCATGATACGGAGATAGCCAGTCCATGCCTAGTATAATATCGAAGTCCACCATATTTAGGAGTAATAAATCAGCACGGGTCTCGAGACCCTCGATTACTATAATACATGACCGATGAACTCGATCAACCACAATAGAGTCGCCTACTGGTGTAGACACATGAACAGGAACACTCAGTGGATCACTGAGCTGAATCAAGTATGGTGCAAAATAGGAAGACACGTACGAATATGTAGACCCGGGGTCAAATAATGCTGATGCCTTTCTATCGCAAACCAAAATAATACTTGTAATGACGGCATCAGAAGACTCAGCCTCTGGTCCGGCGGGAAGTGCATAACATCGGGGCTGTGCCCCCCACCCTGAGCAGTATCTCTAGGACGATCAGATCTTGGCTGGTCTCTACCTCTATCGGTCTGAGCTCCACCTCTGTGACCTCTACCTCCGCCTCTATGTCCTCTACCTCCGCCTCTGGCTGGCTGGGCAGGCTGTGAGGGAACTGGGGCCTGAATCGTGGCACGAGAACCCTGCTGGTGAGATCTGTCAGAAGCTCGAGGGCAATACCTTGCAATGTGCCTAAGATCACCGCACGTAAAACAAGCCTCGGCTGCTGAAAATGGCGAAGTGGTGGTGCACTAATAGGCTGCTGATCAGAGTAGGGTGGCTGAGAATTACGATCACCTGAAGCATCATGAGAAACCTGAAGAGCTGACCGATAAGGCCTAGGAGGATGGCCTCTATCATAAAAATCTCTATCTCCAGACGAGGTACCACTGAATCTACCCGAATTATGAGATCTCTTATCCGATCCATGTCTCGCTCCCCGTGACAGAGCCATCTCGATCCGGCGGGCTGCATTAGCCGCCTCCTGAAAAGTGATTTCAGTTCCTGCACCCATAGCCATCCGTAGCCGAATTGGCTGATTCGAGCCATCAATAAACCTCCTCACTCTCTCCCGCTCCGTGGGAAGTATCACAACAGCATGACGAGCCGGGTCCACGAACCTAGTCTCGTCGTGCGTGACGAGACATAGAACACGATGAAGACGCTCAGGTGTACGCGCATAAACTCCGTCGAGTGGGCCGGAAGGAACTTACTCCGAGAATAATTACGCAAGCGCTCCCGAGTCGAAGATGACGATCCCGCTGGGACTGGTTAGACAATAATCTCTCCACCAAGTCTTGGCGGAACCGGATAACCGAAAAGTAGCAAAATCCACACCATTTGTCTCCACGATACCCATAGTACGGAGAACTTCGTGGCGGGCTGTATAGGAAGTCCCGTGGGTCCTCTGAAGAAGCACCGCCGAATGTGGTAGTGAACAACTTGGTAAGCTCTGTCCAATCTCCACAACGCATCAGCGGACATCGCTGCACCATCATTAGACGGAGTCGCGATAATAGGCCGAACCGCCTCGGTGGGCTGAATCACGGGATGCTGAGCACCGGGAGTGCGGCTGCGGGTGCGCGTAGCGAGGTGCGATTACCTCACTCCCGGCTCGAGAAGTGGTGGGTGCTACGCAGGTAATAAACACTGCCTCGGTGACATGATCCATAAAACCTGCTATCCGGACCAAAGCGTCCCGAAGATCCGGTGAAAATAAAGCTCCTCCGGGACTCGAGTCGGGCTCTCTGGAGCTGCTTGGGGCGGAATTTCCTCCTACATATGAACACGAGGTTACGCCACTCGTCTTTGCTGCTCGGGGCGAGGTCTCGCCCCTACCTTGTCCTCTAGGACGACCTCGACCTCGGCATCTACCCCTAGCAGGAGCTGTCGCTGCTGGGATCTCGGGGCTGGCTGGTCGGTAGATGAGGATGCACGTGTCCGTACCATCCGGAAGAACAGAGTAGAAGTTCGATTAACATTCAAAAAGATCAAGTCGCACGGCCGGAAAGAATAAAGAGAATATTTTCCTAACTGCGTAGCCTTCTGAAGGATAAATACGGACGTCTCCGTACTGATCCCTTCAGACACTACTAAGGTTGTTCGTGAGTTGTGAGACCTATGCAACCTAGTGCTCTCTGATACCAACTTGTCACGACCCGGATTTCCCGCCATCGGGGTCATGATGGCGCCTATTAAATAGAAGCTAGGCAAGCCAAATATTAATAACAATTCCATTAATAACCAATTTATTATTAACAACATAAAAATTATAGCGGAATAATCAAAATTTAGCGGAAGACTTAGCCAGATATGATAAAGAAAAATCCAAATCTGATACACTACCCAAGACTGGTGTCACAATACTCACGAACTTCTAAGAATAATACACATAATCGTTTGAAAGAAAATACAAGCTGTTTATCTCGATTACATGAGATAACAGAATGAAAAGCATAGATAGGAGAGACAACGGGTCCTGCGGACGCCTGCAAGGCTACCTCGTAGTCTCAGTAGTCGGAAAATCCACAAATCTCTACTGTCGCTGCTGCTGTCCGTAACTTTGTATACGCGCAAGAGCGCGAGTGTAATATCGGCACTGACCGACCCCGTGTGCTTCGGTAAGTGCACGGCCTATCCCGACGAACTAGTGACAAGGCTAAGGCCGGTCACCCACCTAAACCTGTACGGTTGCAATATAGATATATATATATATATACGATACATTTATAAAGAAATACTCTGCTCCGAAATAATATTCAACAACCGAAGATATCCAAAATATTCTTACTTTCATGTTTCAATTTCCTCTTTCATTTCATGTCTCGTGGTAGGCGTACCACCCGCTCCCAATTGTCACAGTAATTATCTCTTGTGGTAGGCGTACCACCCGCTCCCAAAGTATCAGAAATTATATCTCGTGGTAGGCGTACCACCCGCTCCCAAATATATCAGTAATTATATCTTGTGGTAGGCGTACCACCCGCTCCCAAATATATCAATAGTTATATCTCGTGGTAGGCGTACCACCCGCTCCCAAATATATCAACAATCATATCTTGTGGTAGGCGTACCACCCGCTCCCAAATATAACAATAGGCTACCGGCAACTATGGCCGATGCCAAGATTTAAATCACTTCGTGGTCGGCGTACCACACGATCCCATTTCATAAATATATATATATTACCGGCATTTAGCCAATAATCTCTATATCAACAATATTTATAGTTACCGGTTTTTAAACCAATAATTTATAATAGTTTCAACAATTTATTCATAACCAAATTCATATTCCTACAAACTAGGATAGAACAAACACTTACCTCGAAAGTTCACGAACGATTCAATCCGTAGCAATGCCTTTTCCTTTCGAATTTGACTTCAATCCAACCGTATCTATACACAATTGATTTCATATCATCAATTCTACTTAACAAACTAGTTCATATTGCTAATTATGATTTTTACAACATTCTGCCCGGAATAGTAAAAATCGACCCCGGGCCCACATAATCGAAACTCAAGTTTCGAACCAAAATAAGTTCACCCAATCCTCCATGAGTTCAAATATACAATTTGTTCTTAAATTCGACTCCAAAACGAAGTCTAGATCGTAAATTCATTGAAAACCCTCACTATACTAAATTCTCAATTTTTCTACCCATTTACACCTATTTAGGCTTAGGAATTCAATTAATATTGATGGAAAATGAAGAAAACGAGTTAAGAATCACTTACCCAAGAAGTTTAATGAAGAATCGCTCAAAAACCGTCCAAAAAGCTGTGGAGAAGAGAGTGTTTTGTGAAAAATGGAAACAATCCCGTAAGTGTTCTGTTTGGGGATTAAATTCACTGGGCAATAATTTCTTCATCGCGTTCGCGACAACCCGGCCGCGTTCGCGATGAAGGAAAATATCAGGCCATCGCGTTCGCGTAGGGTGAGTCGCGAACGCGAAGAAGAAAAATACTGAGCTTCAATTTTGGTCTACGCGAACGCGGCCTAAGGCACGCGATCGCGATGAAGGAAAATGCTGGGCATCAAATTTGGCCTACGCGAACGCGGCCTAAGGCACGCGATCGCGATGAAGGAAAAATGCTGGGCATCGCGAACGCGATCAACAGGACGCGAACGCGAAGAAGGAACGAAATGTTCTTCGCGAACGCGACCAAGGCATCGCGAACGCGATGAGGAAATGCCTGCTGCAGATTTCTGCAGTTTTTCTTAAGTTCAAAAACACCCCGAACCACCTCCGAAACACTCCCGAGCCCTCGGGGCTCCAAACCAAATATGCACACTAACCTAAAAACATCATACGAACTTGCTCGCGCGATCAAATCGCTAAAATAACATCAAAATCCATGAATTGAGCCTTAAAGCTCAAGAACTCTTTAAGATTTCATAATTTCCAAACTTTCCAATTTAAGGCCGAAACACGTCAAACGACGTCCGTTTTCAACCAAACTTTACAGGAAGCGCTTAACCAATATATATGACCTGTACCGGGCGTCGGAACCAAAATACGAGCCCGATACCAGTACTTTTTAATAAAAATTCAGTTTCATTTTCCTTAAACATTTTCAGAAAACAATTTAACAGAAAAATTCTTTTATCGGGGTTCTAGACCTCGGATTTCAATTCCGGGCATATGCCCAAGTTCCATATTTTTCTACGGATTTTCTGAAATAGTCAAATCACGGATCCGGGTCCGTTTACCAAAAATGTTGACCAAAGTCAACCATATCAATATTAATATCAAAATTCTTCTACTTTTTCACATATTTCACATATTTCAACATAAATCTTTTCCGGCTTTGTGCCCGGACTGTGCACGCAAATCGAGGCAACTATAAATGAGGTTTTCAAGGCCTAAAATTTCCCTTTCCATAAGTTTGTAAGGAGCGCTTTTGCTTTCGGTTTAAGCGAAGACAATAGCCTAGTCAGGAATTTTGTCAGAAATGTTAACTTTATGATTTTTGATTTTTTTGTCGATGAATGGTGTACCAAATACAAATCTTTTAAATTAAATAATATTTAACTAAATAATTAAAAAAATTAATAGAACTATAATTTTATAAATCAAAATAAAAAAAGAAAAATACCACATAGGAAATTTGACTAATAAAAGAAAGAATAAAACCAAGAGAAAGAGAGAGTCGAGGGGATTCGTAGTTTGTAAAGAGCTTTTGTTGAAAAAGTTTTTGTAGATTTTTTTTAAATTATAAAATTTGTTTAATAAATAACTTTAGTTAAAAAATTACTTTTAAGATTTGTTGTTTATTTTTACGCAAAATTTAAGAATTATTTTGTTAGGATCGAAAAGGAATAACGAAATTGAACTTTTGAGTAAACAGCTCCGGAATGGATTTTGGATGATTTCAACGGTTTCGTATTGTGATTTGGGTCTTAGACGTGCTTTCAGATTCGAATTTAGAGGTCCGTAAGGTAATTTAAGGCATTTCATCGAAAGTTGGAAAAGTTGAAGTTTGGAAAATGGAGAAGCTTGACCCACAGTTGACTTTTGATATCGGGATCGAAATTCGATTTCGAGAGTTGGAACAACTCCGTTTTGTCATTTGGGACTTGTCTGCAAAGTTTGGCATCATTCTGGTTGATTTGATAGGTTTCATCGCGGGTTTTAAAAGCTGTAAGATTTGGAAGTACATAAGCTTGATTCATGGGACGATTTGTTTTTCTGGCATTGTTTCATGTGATTTGAGACCTCAAGCGAGTCCGTGTTAGGTTATAGAACTTGTTGTGTATGTAGACGGGATCCCGGGAGCCTCGAGTGTGTATCAGACGAGTTTCAGATATTTTGCATGGTTTTGAGCATATTTGATTATTGATGTTTTCGCATGTGCGACCTTGGAGCGCAGGTGCGGCTCCGCTTCTGCGTGAGCCCGACCTCTTCTGGGGTCATGAAGGCCCGGGAGCTTGCTCGCTTCTGCGGAGCCTGGTACGCAGGTGCGAAGGCTGCTTTGCGGTCCAACGATCGCACCTGCGGAGAAATCCCGCTCCTACGATCTCACGTTTCGCTTTTGTGGTGCCGCTGATGCGAATGTATATCCGCAGATGCGGTCCCTGACCTGGTTAGCTAGGTTCGCAGATGCGAACCCTTTCTCGCAAATGCGGTCCCCCAGATGCATAAGTTTTGGCAGAATCATATAATTCGAGAGTTTAGTCATTTTTTCATATTTTGAGTTTCAAACTTCAGATTTAGGAGCTTCTTTTGGGGATTTTCAAGAAAATCGATTGGGTAAGTGTTATTCACCTAGAATCTAACATATTCCATGATTTTATCTTTTTTTTTTTTATCATTTAACTTATGTTTTAAGTTGAGAAAAATATTGGGTTTTGAAGAAAATTTGTAAGATGAAAAATCAAGACTTGAGGGACCAAATGGCATCGAAATTTGATAACTTTTGTATGGTTGAACTCATATGGGAATGGGTATTCAGATTTTATAAAATTTATCGGGTTTTGATGTGTGGGCCTGAGGGTCAACTTTTGGAACAATTTTTGGATTTTGTGGTGTGTTGCTATGCGGTTGCATGAGGTTCTGACATGCTGTTGTTAATATTGAAGTTAATTTGGTGAGATTTGAGCTGTCCAGAGGTTTTTCACCCGAGAAGTGCATTTTAGAGTATCGGTTTGTCGTCTTTGAGGTAAGTATCTTTCTTAACCTTGTGTTGGGACTTCCCTTTAGGATTTGAGTCTTCTATATTGATTGTAGTTCGTTTAAGCAGGTTACAAGCGCGTGCTCGGACGTATTTGTGAAAAGTTGGCCTTTTAGGATTCTGAGGTCCTTATATTCACGGAGTATGAATTTGTTCTTGATATGACCGAGTTTTCTATTTACTAGTTTCACATCTACATGCTTAATTGGAATTAATTATTTTATGATTCACTCTTATTGCCTATTTCATTCTTATTTGACTTAACTGGTGATTTTTACCTCTCTTATTGTCATGCTATCTTTTCATAACTGCCTATCTTTATCTGAAATTATTATTATCTCCCCTATAATTATTTAGTCTTAATTAAGGTTATGATTATCTTCCCGCTGCTTGTCCTTAATTAAAAATATTATATATTCTTCGTAAATTGCCCAACCTTAAAAGAAGTTAAGATATCCTATATTTTGTTGACATTTACTTATTTGGAATTATTTGATTAGTGTTAGCTTCCTTGTTGAATTACATATTGTCTCCGTTTCAATTTATGTGAACATATTTCCTTTTTAGTCCGTGCCAAAAAGAATGATCACTTTCCTTATTTGGAAACAATTTACCTTTATGCAATGGTTTATAGCCACACAAAATAAAGGTGCCTCATTTTACACCACAAGATCAAAAGTCTTCTCTCTTTTCTTAAACTCCGTGCCCAGCCAATTAAGTTGAGAAAAATATTGGGTTTTGAAGAAAATTTGTAAGATGAAAAATCAAGACTTGAGGGACCAAATGGCATCGAAATTTGATAACTTTTGTATGGTTGAACTCATATGGGAATGGGTATTCAGATTTTATAAAATTTATCGGGTTTTGATGTGTGGGCCTGAGGGTCAACTTTTGGAACAATTTTTGGATTTTGTGGTGTGTTGCTATGCGGTTGCATGAGGTTCTGACATGCTGTTGTTAATATTGATATATGCACATGCGGTGTGACACACACACACACACACACACACACACATATATATATATATATATATATATATATATATATGTATGTATGTATGTATGTATGTATGTGTGTGTGTGCGCGAGAGAGAGAGAGAGTGGGGGGAGGGGGTTATGTATGCGGTGAGACAAGCGAGGAACATTATGATGCGCGTGTGGCGAAACAAGCGGGCACTTACTATATTATCATTGCACATGTGGCGAGATAAGGTGGGCTATGTTAGGGATTGATTGTGACGGTTTGTGCTGGCATGGGGGCAGTCTTGTTGTTGATATTGTGTTGTGGTACGCTTACCTGTATGAGCTTTATCTCGCGAAAGTTGTGAGAAAACATCTTACGTGTCCGTTCTTTTCCTTACATTTTTAGCTGGTATGATCTATGTTAGAGCACTTGTACAAGCATACACATAATTAAACACTCTTATTGGAATAGAAGTTCTCCCGGTGTTGTTGAGTATAGATGTACACCCTAATTTCTTGTAATATATGTGAGAGTGGCTCTATTGGGCAAGTAGGGTTGTCAGCATGATCATGAGGGCACAGGATGCCAAGTGTTAGGGTTCCGGTATTAGGACCCTTGAGCTTATAGTTTGTCCGAGGTTCAGTACTTCATGGAGTTTGTTGGCTAAGACCTTATGTGAAAACTGTCGTAGTTATTGAGTTATTGTTTGCCTTTACTGTATTTATGATTTAGGATTTGGGTTGTATTTTCGCTCGCTCTTCTATGTCATTATTATGGTGTTTCCGTTGTTACTTGTTGTTTTTCTTCTTTATTGTAATTGTTGAATTGTTAGCCATATCGCGTAGTCTTTATATAGACATCATGTTTTGTTGTTCCTATATTTATACTTGTACGATTTACTAGACCAATAGGTGTCTTGACTGTTCCTCGTCACTACTCCATCAAGGTTAGTCTTGATACTTATTGGGCATCGTTGTCGTGTGCTCATGCTACTCTTCTGCACTTTTTTGTGCAGATCTAGGTATTTCTTGCTCGTTAGTAGCTATGCGGATCGTTGTGTGAAAACTCAAGGTAAACATGTTGCTATGTCGTAGGCTTCGGAGTCACCTTCCTATTTTGTATATACACTGTTCTTACTTATTTCCAAGAGTTGTATTTATCAGTTGTAACAAACTCTATGGATTGTATTACCAATTTTGGGATTGTAAAGTTTTAAGAGGTTTCTATTTCAAATTTGTTAGATGTTATTCTAATATTATTGTTTCATTTAATGTTAGCCTTACCTAGTCCCTAAGACTAGATGCCATCACAAAACCCAACTAAGGAAAAATTTGGATCACGACACTAGTCTAATATTCTAATGAGATTTGTTGATAATCAGAGACTACTCCAAGAACCCTGGTCCACATTTCATATGTAATCTCTAATGTACATCAACAGAAGCGCAAAAAGTTTGGTGAGCAAAATATCGGCGAGGTTTGCAATTTTTTTAAATTCCATTTATTTCATTAACCCTCTTCACGTAATATACATTAGCCGTGACCTAGATAAACCTAAATGTTAACCTAGGTCAAAAGTAAAAGTAAACAACAACAACGCAACAACCCCAAATTAATTGGGATCAGCTCTATGCATCCTCTATATCCAATTGACTTTTAACTTAAAAGTAAGAAAGTAAAGAAAAGGCAAAATGTGCCATCCTTCCTTTTCATTCTTTGGTCCTCTTTCTTTCACTATTCCTAAACAATATTCCTCAAATGTTCATGTAAATTGCCAGAATCTATGCTGCGGACGTCATAGATGATGAATGAAATGTTAAGGTGTTTCCAGCAGGCATCGACGAATGAGGATCACAAGCTCTGTGGAGCTCATTGTACCTATGAAGATCAAAATTATGAAGCTTCATCAATCGCTTCTGCTTTGCACTAAACCGGCTCTGGAAAAAACCTTCAAAAGAAGGTTCTTTGGAGGTCCTAAGGAAGAAACCATAACCAGCCATGCAGTAAATGGATGTGACATAGAAGCAAATAGGCTCCATTACATCCCATGACAACTCCCAGAAAGTGAGCCTCATGAAAGCTGCAGTCTGAATCACAAAGAATCCTAGCCCACACCACAACTCTCTCCGCACCAATGATTCTGCCTTCTTGTCAATTGCTGCTTTCTTCTCCTCCATTTGTTGAAGCTCCTTCATCATTTTTGGGTCATTTGTTTCGGCCAAGGGCATTGGCATTAGGCCTTTCATGGCTTTCACCACCTGTAGCAACAAAAAAGGGACCAAAACGCTTGGGTAAAAGAATATAACTCCACTTCACACGCCTTATTTCTACTTCAGGTTTATATCATAATGATAATGATTTCTCATTTGCAGTACATAGTTAAGCCTGATCACACACACACACAACTTAAAATTCTGAATCTATTCAAAATAGTGTCTATTCCACCAGCGTTATGTGGGTGCCAAACAGACTGAACGAACAAATGGACTTTCCTATAACAAGCAAGACAAATTCTCACCATCTTGATTTTCTAATTTTCAACAGTTTTGATGCGTCAAGCATCAGAAAAAAACATGTGGGGGAGTTAAAAATTGAAAGAGGAATAGATGTATTTCGTTTGTTTCTGGTGGAGGATTTACTAATTTTTGGACTCCACTAAAACTTGAATGTCCTTTTCCTTCCTATTATCCCTTCCCCACCAAAACAGTATCTCTTGTCACTATTTCAAAAAGAGAATATTAGTCAAGTAAAAACAATTGGATGACATTTAGTTCAAAATTTTGCAAAAATTGAATAGGCAATGGGTAATAGGTTTCTTGGCTTTTGTGGGGAACAGTTTTAGAACCAAACAATTTCAGTTTCTTAAAACTAAAACTAAATGTAGAACTCTTTTTAAATTGTTTTAACCAAACACCACATCCTCCCCAAATGTTTGGAAGTCTAAAACAGGGGAGGGGTGTGTTAAATGGTGTAATTTTGGGTCTTTGAAAATGGTCCAACTGATGCACTCCCATACAAAAGTCACCATCTCGTTTTAGAGATCTCGAATAACTTTGTTTCACTTTCCTGTCGAAGAAAACATAGAGAAAAAATAGATAAAAACTCTATCAGTTTTCGGTAGACTTGTAATACAAAAAAAAACTAATAATAATATTTTTCTGAACTGAAAATGACAAAAGAAAAGATATTTGAACACCAAATACTTCTCAGCAAATGCAGTAATTGTGAGCTAATGAATGAACATAGACATCGGGTAAATCTGATCCTACGCGAACTATCAATATCCATAATTAAAATAAAAAAAAATGCACCAAAAGTGAGGGGAAAAACAAAGAAAACCAACCTGGTCAGGCTTAAGGAATACGATATTTCCCAAAACAATTACAGTTCCCGATTGATCAAGCATCTTCGCGAATTCTAGGGCTTGATCATCGTTTGGACAAGCTCCATTGCAGATCTGAATAAATTCCGCGTACGAAATCCAATCCTTTTCCATCTGTTTTAGCCTAGATTTCACCACCTCAAGCTGCGCCAACCTCAGAACCTTCTTCGCATCCGCCAACGTGAATTTCCCCTCAACCGCATCGGAGTCCTCCTCCGGTAACGGTTTCTGCTGCGGCGGTGGGATGAGTCCGTCGAGTCTGATCCTATCTCTAGCAATGTCCATCCCTCTCAATTTCTCAAGGAGCTTTTCTCCGATGGGAAGAGAACGGAGCTCCGGCGAGGTTGCCCAAGAGTCACGGTGAAGATATCGCCGAAAAAAACGATCGTCTCCGGGATCTGGAGCTCTCTTACTAGGATTTGAAGAGGCTATCGATTTGGTCATGGTTGAGGAGCAAATACGGCAGGTTGTTAGGGAAGGACGAGTAATATTGTAACCATTGAAAAGACGTTCAGCAAACATTTTCTTGAACGCCATTGATACACGAAGAAACTCTGTTCTTATTTTGGTAAATATTGTAGGTTACGGATGTTTCAACCATGAGAAAATTGAGTTGTAATCGCCTTGTATTTATAGGTCCTTTTGCCGTTAAAGAAACGCTAGGTTTTTCCTTTTTTATTTTTTTTGGGTTGACACATGCTAGGTTATTTTATCCTTCCCCGCGAGATATTCAGTTGTGACGAGAAAATGAATATTTCCAATAATATAAGGCATGTAAGATAGCGGTATTCGTTACGAAAATATCTTATCGTGGATGGTTCTATTTTTGTATTCTCTAAATGACTCAAACGGCGTTTGGGGGAAAATAAAAACAAAGTGTGACACAGCAAATTGTGTCGTTTTTTGAGCGGGTCATAGTATGATCCAATTCGTTAAAAAAATTTCTTAAAATAAGAAATATGTTGAGGCTTGTATTTTTAATTATATTCCTACTTGTTCAATTATACACATTTACAAGTAATTTTTTGTTTTTCATATTTTTAACTAAAGATGAACTTGCCAAAAGAAATAACAACTTTGGGAAAATACTGGTTCAAATCTGCTAAATTTTTTTTAATCTTTTTTCCCAAAAGAAAAAAGAAAAAGAAAAGTTGAAGGTATAGAAATCGCAAACGTGTCGCCACATATATTCCGAGGTGGCGGGGTCCGGTAAAGCTGGGGTAGGGCGATTAATTGGGTTAGTTGAATTGTTTCCAGAAAAGCCGGGAATCATAGTTTTGGAAAATAAAGAACTTGCCGCATAAGTTTATGCTACTTGAAAGTAGTAGTACTATAGATCCTAATATGTAACCTCCACCAAGTCCAGCCTATTCATAAGGCTAGCCGATGTCTTTTAACGCTTAATTCACTAAAATGATACAACCTAGGCTTACTTTTCTCCATCTTTTCCCATTTTTTTCTTATTAATTAATTTACTTGTGAATGGGATGAGACGTTGTTTACCCTAAAATTCGAGTAACAATTAAATTTTTATTGTGATTTTAAAGTTATGTGATTTAATCCAATACTAATTGATAAACAAAGAGTTTCCAGACCTATGCGTTCGCACTACACCCACGCGTTCGCATAGACCAAACCCCTGCCAAGGACCCCAGGCCCAAATACCCTACGTGATCGCACACGAACTTTAGCGAACGCACTGATCAAGTTTCCAGACCTATGCAATCGCATGGTCCCTAATGCAACTGCATATAACAAAACAGGGCTCCTCCCCCAGCCTTCTATGCGATCGCAATGCCTCATTTGCGATCGCATAGAGCAATTCTTCTGCAACATTTCTGTTGCATTTCTACAACTCCAACAAGCCAAAAACCTTCCGATTGACCACCTGAAAACACCCCGAGGCCCCCGAACATGTTCTAAAAGTGCCAATCCATCCTAAAACATCACACAAACATGTTCTAATCATAAAAACACATCCAACAACACAAAAATCGTCAAATTACCATGGATTCAAGCCTAAGTTAAACTAAAACTTCTGAAACTTGCATTTGATTAGAAATCTGACCTAAATACCTCCGAATGACCTGAAACTTTGCACGTATATCCAAAATCCCCTAACAAAGCTACTACAACACTTGGAATTCCATTCCGACCCTTGGATCAAAATCTCACCTATCAACCTGAATTCGCCAAAATTCAACATTCGCCAATTCAAGTCTAATTCTACACCGGACCTCCAAATTGAATTCTAAATTCACTCCTAAGTAACAAACCATCCCCAGAACCTACCTGAACCACCGGAACTCACACCCAAGCCCTCTAACTACATAGTCAACTTTTAGTTGACTTTTCCAAAATAAGCTTCATTCAAAAAGGCTAAGTGCCATATTTCCAACTAGAACCAATCCAATTCTACCCGATCAACTCAAATACCGATATTAAATCATGGAGGGACATAATATGAGGGAAACGGGGAGATAAATCACATAACGACGGGCTAGGTCATCATAGATAACAACCTATTGATCTTGTAGCATCTCGAATATTACTTGGAGGCTAACCCCTCCATCTCCTATACCTTTTGTTCCTTGGCCACTAGATTAGACTTCCCTACATACACTCCATTCGAAATTTGTGCCTAAATCTATATTCAAAGAAATATGCTAACTGATATTGACCGGATTGACCTGCATTCCCCTTGGGATTAACTGGTGGCACCCTAGCTCCTAGAGCAATTACATTATCATTTTTCCCGTGAAATCCAAGACCATTATCATTATATGTGGGTGCGTTTTGAGAATTTGACATATTTTAACCCGAGAACAAAAATTCTTGACAAAAACAAGTGTGAAAATAACGTGTGTTACGTAACGACCCGAATGGTCATTTTGCTTTCTAGAACCCCGTTCCCCTATATAAGACTTTTCATACATGATTTTACTGATTTATGACTTGTAGCGATGGTTGTTTCGAGATATGGAAGGGTTAGATCAAAATCAGAACACTTGGTTCCTTAAGGTTGGCTTAAAATGCCAAATTTGACTTCGGTCAATATATTGAGTAAATGACCTTAGAATCGGGATTTTACTGTTCCAATAAGTTTGTATGATGATTTTGGACTTAGGCGTATGTCCGGATTAGGTTTTGGATGACCTGGAACATTTTGGCTCCTAATAGTGAAAGTTGATTACTTAAGGATTTTGAAGTCCTTTAAATTTGGTTTTGGAGCAGGGTTTTATGATATCAAGGTTTGAATGGAATTTCGAAATCGATAGTAGTTTCATAATGTCATTTAAGACTTTCATGCAAATTTTGGTATTATTCCGAGTAGTATAAGTACGTTTCGGCATATTAGAAGTAGATTGAAGAACTTGAAGTTCATAAGTTTGATTCAATTGGTTTTAGGGTGTGGTTCTTAGTTTTAATGTTGTTTCAGAAATTCTGAGGGTTCGAGTGATTCTGTTTTATGATTCCATACTGATTGGTATATTCAGGCAGGGGCTGGGGGCCCCGAGCGTCAATCGGATGAGGCTCGAGCTAAGTTGAAAATTGGAGGAGGAGTTGAAGCTCCAGCTTCTGTTAGAACCGCACCTGCGGTTGGTTAGCCAAAGATGTGAGCTGGTAGGTGCGGGCCTTGAATTGTAAATGCGACTAAGGGTGGCCAGCCTAAAAACCGCAGAAGTGGTCCTTTCTTCGTAGAAGCGGAACCATAGAAGCGGTTAGCCATCCGTGAAGCGGCTCCCATCGGCACAGTAAAGTTCCGCGGAAGCAGACCACTTTCGTAGATGCGGTGGGCGCAGGTGCGACCCAGGACCGCAGATGCGAAAATCACTGAAGATAGTAACCTTCATTTATTACGGGAGTTAGACATTTTTGTCTCATTTTCACTCTATTGTTTTGGGTGATTTTAGAGCTCTTGAGATGGGGTTTTAACCAAACATTTGAGGGTAAGTATTCCTACTATATGTGAGTTAATTACTTGGATTTTTGGTAGATTAACATGTAAAGATTAGAAAAAATTATGATATTAGAGTAAAACCTAGGTTTTTGTTAAAATAAGATTTTAACCACGAAATTCGTTATGGAATGAAGTAAAAATCATATATTCTTGATACTTACGTTATGTGTAACAACTTTATTTGAAAATTTTCTAAATCGGGGCATGTGAGCCCTAGGATGAATTTTAGGAACCTTGCCTTTGGGGTTGGATAATCACTTTAATGACTAGAATATAAATTTGTAAACCAATAATGACTATTTTTATACTATTTGAATAGTTTCAGATTGTGCGGCTCCGATTTGAGAGTTTGAGCGCATTCTTGAGTTGGAAGTAGGCTCGAAACGAGATAAGTCTCTTTTCTAACTGTCACGACCCCAAATCCGGTCGTGATGGCGCCCAGCACACTGCTAGGCCAGCCCGACCAATCAACAATAACCATGGAGCCACAAGCTCACTTTATCCAATTTAAGCACAACAGTAGATAGATATATTAAAAACAGGGAACCAAGTCCCAACATGTGCCAACTCCCATAGACCGAAGGGTCAAGAGTCATGAGCCTCTAAAGAACATAAGTGTAATAAGGTTTACAACCAAAGCTCGGAGCGGAAAGAAATAACAATACATAATCAAAGACAGTAGGAAGGAATATCGGGTCCTGCGGACGTCGGCAGCTACCTCGAAGTCTCCATAGAATGGCGATAACACAAGCAGTTGCGATAGCTCTACTGCCCTCCTAATCCTGTATATCTGCACACACAAAAATGCGGGGGAGTGGGGTGAGTATATTTCAACTCAGTGAGTAACAATAGTAAACAACGACTGGAAGTGAGAACACCCGTACTATCACTATACAGTTCTAAGGGTAACCTCACTGGTAAGTCATCACTATAATGAATACCCCCAATATCCAGCAGTCCACATCTATGCCATCTAGGTCCCACATTGACCACATTCTCACTCATACCACTACGGTATACAGACTATCTCAATATATGGAGACATATACATATGTCTATATCATATCGATATTTTA
This sequence comes from Nicotiana noctiflora, assembly GCA_032618575.1. Taxonomy (NCBI): domain Eukaryota; kingdom Viridiplantae; phylum Streptophyta; class Magnoliopsida; order Solanales; family Solanaceae; genus Nicotiana; species Nicotiana noctiflora. The sequence goes on from JASVEL010013821.1 coordinate 67,527, forward strand.
GTATATATATGAATATGAATAAGTATGATATCGCGGCGCGTAGCCCGCTCCAATACATATACGCTGCGCGGCGTGCCCGCTCCAATACATATACCGCCGCGGCGCGCGCGCCCGCTCCAATACATATATCCCTGCGGCGCGCCCGCTCCAATACATATACCGCGCGCTCGCGTAGCCCGCTCCATTGAACGTCGACGGCGCTCACCGGGGTGTATACGGACTTCGGAGGGGCTCCCAGGCCCAAGCGCTACGGTGCTGCGGCGTGCGCCGGGTCCACCATATATCATCGCGGCGTGCGTCCGACCCAATATATATACATATATATACATATATAATTATATTGCCGCGGCGTGCGACCCGATCCCATAATATACCGGCGCTCACCGGAATGTGTGCGGACTCGCACTCCGAAGGGCTCCTACTGTACCCGGCGCGATACACACGCGCGCGTGCGTCCGTCCCACATGTATATTACATGTATATCACATGTACATTACCGCGGCGTGCAGTCCGATCCAATATATATACTGCTGCGGCGTGCGGCCCGATCCAATATAGGTATATATATATAATACCTCGTAATGGGTCCTCGACCCTATTCCAGTCGATATATACTTGGCTCCTCTCGGGCCCAATATAATATATCACAGCGGGTCCTCGACCCCTCTCAACCAATATAGACTTGGCCTTTCGAGCCCAATATAACATCTCATAGTGGGTCCTCGACCCTAACTCATCTCAATCGGTATTGACTTGGCCTTTCAGGCCCACTCAACTAGAACAAGGAATTCCACCTTAGATAATCTCTCTCAATGTACACATCTAGTACGGGCTCATATTATGCTATACAGCTAGAGCTACGGCCTGAGTGTATATTTCCAACACGATATAAGGGTCACCTAGCTCTATAGGTTCCCTAATGCTCTACAGATCGGCACGAGGCCCCAAACATGGCTTTTAGCCCTATTGTACAGTTATAATCTCATTAGCAGTCATACAACACAGTATTCTATTAGCCGGGAAGGACCAAGTCCAAGTCCCCAATCACAATGTCACCACACTCGTCTCAAGACGTGTGTTTCATCTCAACATAGCACTGTGAAGTGCTAGTACGGGGTTTCAAACCCTCAGTACATTATTTACTACCACCACTCACCTCGATCCGATAGAAGCCTTAATCCGCCTTGCGCTCGCCTCGCAATTCAATCACCTTGAATGCCGAATCTGCTCAAAATTAATGAGAATACATCAATATAGGCTAATTAAACACAACCAATTCGAATAACTCAATTTACATCAAAATTCCCAAAGTTGTCAAAACCCGACTTTTGGTGCGCTTCTCGAAAAATTATAAAAGTTACATATTCGGAATCCTTGTCTCAACACGAGTCTATACATACCAAATTCATAAAAATTGGAGTTCATTTGACCCCTTAAATCACCATTTCTATCCAAGAGGGTTTTCTACCCTTTTCAACAAAATTTCTCAAATTAAACACCAAAACTTGCAATAGATTCGAGTTATACAACCAAAATTGAGTTAAGAGTGCTTACCCCGTTGTTCTCTCAAAATATCTCCCGAAAAATCGCCTTACCCGAGCTCCAAATCGTCAAAAATGACAAATGGGACGAAGTTTGGATTTTATTCTGCTGCCCAGAGACTTGTTCTTCGCGTTCGCGGTCATACCCTCGCGTTCGCGAAGAACAAACTCCCAAAATTTTGTTTTTCACCTCTGCTCGGACACCCTCTATTGAAATGGCCATAACTCTTTACACACAACTCCAAATGACTATTATAATATATTTCTGAAAACTAGATTCAAAGGGCTACAACTTTCGTTTTTGAATCACCTCCAAATTCCTTGTAGATAAAAAGATATGAGCTTCCGAAGTAGGACCTGCGCGACAGAAATTCCTTCTTCGCGAACGCGAAGCACTGTCGCGAACGCGAAGAACACAAGTCCCAGATGACAAATCCTTCATCGCGAACGCGAAGCACTGTCGCGAACGCGATGCACAAAAGTCTCAGAATCCAATTTCTTCTTCGCGAACGCGATGGGACATCGCGAACGCGAAGGACAACACCAGATACCAGCAACAACACTTCAAAAACTTCCAAAAATGACCCGTTAGGCATCCGAAACACACCCGAGGCCCCCGGGACCTCAACCAAAAGCACCAACATGACTTAAAACATTATCAAAACTTGTTCCAATCATCAAAACACCATCCTAAACATCAAAATCATCAATTACACACGGATTCAAGCTTATGTTTATTCAAAACTTTCAAAACTAACATTCAATCCAAAACCCGATCAAACGATGTCCGAATGACCCTGAAAATTTGCAGGCATATCCAAAATCACCTAACGAAGCTACTGCAACTGTCGGAATTCCATTCCGACCCTCGGATCAAAATCTCACCTACCGTTCGGATTTCGCCAAAATTCAACCTTAGCCAATTCAAGCCTAAAATTACACCGGGCCTCCAAATTCAATTCCGATCGCTCCCCTAAGTCACAAATCACCTCCCGGAACTAATCGAATCATCAGAATCCGATTTCGAGCCCTCTAACCAAATAGTCAACTTCGGGTTGACTTTCCTTATTCAAGTCTCCTTCAAAAAGGCTATATGCCTCATTTTCAATCCAATTCACCCTTAACTCACCCGATAGACTCTAACACTGATATAAAATCATAAAACATGCATTTACAACATAACGGGGTGGTAATTCCCGTAACGACGGGCCGGGTCGTTACACTAACCTTGTAAGAGGAAAATTTCCCCATATGTGAACTTAATTAATATATGATTAATTGTGGAGGGCTACTTACACACGAAGTGATGAGAGTCCGTAGCAACTATTTCTGTTATGTCCGGATAGTTCTAGGCTTACACCATTCTTTGTGGGTACCGTTATATGATTATAATTATTAATTTGCATTTAATGGAACTATGTTGAATATGTCATGATTTTCAAGGATTCAAGTACATATTTATTTTGAAAAGAATTGAGGAAATATTAAGTTATATCTATATTTAACCGAGTCGCAAATATATCCCGCGAGGTGGGTGATAATTTCCACTACTTTCATAAGAACAGGTCGTTCGCCTCGGCATGTTAATAAATGTATATATGATTTGGGTCGTTCGACCCTCGCAATGCACAGTTTAATTTATGTTGGATCAGGCCGAATGTTCTCGGTGGTATTTGTGTGTGATAATAAAATCGAAACCCCTTATAACTCATATGATTCATTGCTTGAAAGATCACTTGTTTTAAATAAAGAAAGTGCCTAGATTTATTAATTGGATGGAAGGAGTTTCGGTATTATTCTTGTTTGAGCTTGTTGTTATCTAGATACATTGTGAATTAAAATATTGAACTCCATGTTATTATAACTGCTGGCCCTAGTAAGTGTCGGAGTCAACCCCTTGTCACTACTTTTTCGAGGTTAAATGAGATACTTACTAGGTACATACTTCTATGTACTCACGCTACACTTATATACTTGAATGTGCATGCTTTTAGGCATGTGCATCTGGTCATCAGCCTCACGCGTAGATTTGGACTTCCCAGCTTGAGATTTTCCTGTAAGCTGCCCTTCTAAGCCGTTTCACAGCAGCTGGAGTCTCTCTTTTGTTTTTGTTCCTGTCTATTTCTTTTCCAGACAGTAGGATAGTATGGTTTTGTATATTCTAGTAGAATGCCCACACTCTTATGATACCAGGTCTTGGTACACACATTGGTAGATTTATGATTTTGCATTATTCAATGAGAATTTACTAGTTGATTAGTGTTGGCTTCACTGATAAAGGTGTTGGCTGTCATCAAGACCTCATATGGAATTTGGGTTGTGACATGTTATCAGAATCAGTACTGAAACAATCACTAAGCCAAACTGTTTACCCTAGAATTCGAGTAACAATTAAACTTGTATTGTGGTTTTAAAGATATTCGATTTAATCTAATACTAATTGATAAATAAGGAGTTAAATATACAAACTGAACAAGTAAAGCAAATCAAACCAGTGTGCAAGCCAAGTCTTGACCTCGAGTTATGGTGGCATCGAGGTAGGTTAGTAAGAACAATAAAATAATAAGGCAACTCTGAAGAGCAGTAAGCAAGAAAGTGAAGAATGTATATTCCTTTGTCAAGGAATCGTACAAATGATTGAGATCCTCTTTATATAGTAGGGGAATCCTAAATAAGGTACACTTCTAATTATAGTAGGAAATCTTATTATACAGCTGTCTAACCGCCAAGCACAAATCCGTTTCAAAATTTACGCTGCGATCTTAGGGCCGTTGGGGGAATCTGGCTCCTTCTGTTATAAAATCATAACGGCATTATCTCGAGGTTGGTCATACTTAGCTTCGGTGTTCATTGAGCACTTCGATCTTCAAGTCTTGCAATCCGTAACCGGGCTCGAGTCCGGTCCATTTTGAACTTAGGTTCGAAGCGGCTCTTCGAGTCTACAAAATCGAGCATATTTGATTTTGACCATATACAGACGTAAATAATGAAAAAAGAAAAGTGATTAAGTAAAGGCTTTAGGTAGTCTCATCATCATGCACCTAAATGGTATAAGTTGAAATCAGAAACATTAATTATAATTATTGGACACTATGATTAAAGGTAACAAAGCTGTAGCATGTTCTCGGTTTATCGTTATATTAAGACTATCTTAGTTAATATCTTCTCTATTTTTTTTTTCTTTTTTAATTTGGTACATACCCTGAAAAGGTCATAACTTGTAGTTTGCACAAGCATTTTGTGATGTGATCATCGACTCTCTATTAATATATTGTTTACTTCTCCATTTATTTATGCATGTTCCAAGGCCGTACAGTGTGTAGCTATAATTGAACTGGATATAGCCTTATTCCTATCTTTACAAAACATTAAAGAATAATTATATGATTTGTATAGCTGATACAGTGACTCTAGACATCGTCAGCCATGGAAACCAAATCCTAAAGAAGTGTGATTATAATAGACTAAGGATAAAGTATACTATAACGTTGCGGCTCATTAGAGATAATGCTGAAAGGATTAAAGATTGTGAGATTTAGCTAAGGCCGTTGGAAAAGATGAGATTGACACACCATTTCTTGCCAAAAAGAAAATTCGAAGAGAGAATTTTATTAATGATGTATCGATTGATGAATATGGTGGGAAAGAAATGACGCATAGAACTCGTTCCACTTCCACAGATTGATTGACATGGATGCTACTATATAGTCAATCTCCAATACATGAACCACACATTTAACGTCGTAACTCTTCAACTTATTTTTCTAATGTTCTTCACCCTTAATTATTTCATTGAGAGTATTGGATGCTTACCAATTGGTTTATCAAAGCCATAAATGGACAAAAAAAATTCGTTACTAGGAGTGCCTTAGATTTGCTGAGTTATTGAGTGCTAATATATGGCGAGAATATACAGCATCTAAGATGAAATGAGTGCGCACCAATAAAACATAGAATAGCCTTAGATTTGCTGAGTTTGTGTTTCTTTCTTTTCTGATTCCTGGGGTTTGCTTAATAGAACCTTAGCCTGTTTTATGTTAGTTTCTACAACGGCATATATTCCGATGAATACAGTCCTATGAACAAAATTATCATATATACTGTAGTTTCTATTCCTCTTCATATTTTATCCTTTATTGACAATTGATGTTTTATTCTATAACTAGCTAGTATGGTGAATTCTATGACTCAAATCTAATATCCTTATTTTTGTATGTGTGTATCATCATATTTTAAGTATGAACGATCTCTTCTAATTATTAAGTAACTCTTTCAGACTAATTAAGCTTGGAAATATATATATATATATATATATATATATATATATATATATATATATATATATATATATATATATATATATATATATATATATATATATATATATATATATATATATATCAATCTTAACCAAGACATTGGCACCACTATCATATGTATATTTTTACAAAATATGTTTTATTCCATGACTTAACCAAATTATAAATATGCAGTTGATGTCGTGTTATAATTATGTATATTTTGACGTTATTTACCTTACTTGTTTGTTGTTTGGATGTTAATTTGTGCGATAATTGAGCTTAATAGAGCTTATTTCACGTGTAGGAATGCTTAGACATGAATTGGAGAAAAATTGCACGAAATGGTACCTCAAGCTACAAAATGGAGCAATAAAACAAGACGTGCAATACAATGAAAAGTCATGGAAATAGACAGTGCAAGGCCTTGTCAAGGGCGCTGTCATTGGCGCCCCAGACAATGTCTTGCGCAGAAACATTGGCGCCATAGACAGCGCCTCGCGCAAAAATAGTAGTGCCCCAGACAGTGCCTCGCGCCGACGATGCTATCCGAGCCAATTTTAATTCCTCACTAGTGTTGGATGTGTAGACTTCAGCACAAACCCTATAAATACTTCTTAAAGCTAGTTTTTGAAGAGTTAGACAATATAAAGGGGTGGGGAAACTTTTTTAGAGCAACCCAATGAGGCAAGAACATGCTAGGAGCAAGACGGAGAATTTTTCTACGAGTATTTTACTTTCTTCTTCCTATTTTCATTATTGGTTATGAATATGTTCTAATATTGTAGTATTGTATATTATTCTAAATATGTTATTTGTTATCAAGAATTTTGATGGAGCCTTTTGTAAGATAAATTCTTATTACATTTTAGTATAATTGAACCTGTTAGATTACTCTATTTATTCAATTTGGATTGTTGTTAATTGAATAGTCATCAATTGATTGTGCCTATTTAGTGTGTATTGCTTGCGAGATGGTACATATTTAGATAGTTGTTGAACAACATCACTTCTAATGTATCTGAAGATCAATACAGATGGTTTAAAGGCGGGATTAGAGATAATAAAATGTTGGTGCGGTCATGGTGAGTGGTGAACTAGTACCAGCTAATGTAGTTCGAGAGAATATGTCTAGTAAACTATGGTAGTTGCTCGAGAGAGAATTATGACACCCAAAATACTCACAATCGGTAGAGAATACTTAGGCGAAGTTATAGAAGACGTAGTGGGGATTTCGACACTTGGGGAAATCAAACTCTAGACCTCCTTAATTTTATCTTTAGTTGTTAATCTACTACGTTAATTTGTTAGTTAATTCGATATAAGAATCTTAATATTTATAACTTAGAAATTGTTCGAGCTTGTCTTCTTAGTGATAGTCAACTGTGTTGATATACCTTAATTCTATGTAAGATTTAACCACGAACTGTTAAACTGAATTATATTTAGGCGTGACCAAATTTTGAAATCATTTCTTCTCCTTTATTTCTCACATATCTTTAAGAGAGTATTTTAAGTTAAAGAAGTGATCTGAAACTTCCACCTCCAGTTAATCATTTCTAGAGGATTCACTGAAATCTATGCTCGATCTTGCCTCTCTGGTTTTAGGTGACTTGCCTTTCCAATATCTGTAATAGTTTTGTTTTAGATTTTTCTCTGTTTCAGATTTTTCTAGATTGTTGTGAAGAGGAGTATAATGGAAGAATATCCTTAGAAATATTCCATACATACATGCATGAATAATGAATCACAGGGACTATGAATAATTAAAGACGTAAATGATTAAAGAAATATTAGACTTAATCTCTTAATTATATATATTACTCTTTCAATTCCACGCTATCTTCAACTTCCAAGTTTCCCGATAAGCATGTTGTTAATTACGTCTACTTTTGCTGTAATCCGTGAATTTGAAAGACAGCAGGATAACTTCAGCTAGAAGATCGTACTTAATCTATTAAAGAAATAAATAAATAAAAGAAGAAAACAAAGATGCAGCTAGCCGCCACTATTAAGTTTTATCAAAGATTTCAAAGCTATGTGAATGATCCATCTCGACTTCTTTGTCTTGCATTTGCTTATTTTCATCTATGAAATCCTCCCTAAAAATATGCTGCATGGTTTTAGGTAAAGTAGAATTTCGTTTAAATAATATGGAAGTTTTTATCAGCTACTTTCGAGCAGAATTCCACTTAAAAATGCATATAATATACCATTGATCAAATTTGCAACAAGGTCGTTGTAGTATAGTGGTAAGTATTACCGCCTGTCACGCGGGTGACCCGGGTTCGATCCCCGGCAACGGCGTTTCCATGTGTTTGTTTTTGGGCTTTTTTCTCTTCATCACTTTTCATTTTAGCAGAATCTGTGAATGTATTAACGGGCCTAACTTATTTTTTTATATTCCTTTTCTCTTCATAATCTAATTTCATTTACTATTTTCATTATTTTTTATTATTCCTTTTTATACATATTATTATTAGAGAAAAAATTAAATAGTGTACCAATTAAATATAGCTAATACAACCAAAAAATATTAACTAACATTTGATACCAGTATAGTATATAGTTATATCAACACGGTATACAATTGCACTCAAAGAGTTAAATAAAAGTTTAATTCAATTATTCAACTGAAATAATATCAGTTGTCAATAAAATTTTAAAAAATTCTAAAATGATCTACTTGTAAGAGTATACCGTTATATTATATAGCATGCTATAATTTTATTTTATTTTTGCAATTTCAATTTATTGGTCACGCTAGGTAAAAGCTTAAAACAAATTTAAAGGGAAAAGGCAAGTGAATTTACGGGTAATAAGTATACTATTATAGTAAATTGTATACAATTAAAATATATTGTTACAATATCTTGCATATTATTACAGTATACCATAACAATATATTTGTATACTATAATGATATACTGTTGTAGTATAACAATATATTAGTATACTGTAGCGGTATAATGTTACGTAACAGTGTTCTTCTTCGATTGTCAATTTAAAATTTTGTTCTCAATCACCTCAAATCAGCTCTAAGTCTTGACCAAACTGACTCAAAATTAAAAAAATTCAAGACAGTATACTATTCTAGTGTTACTAATTAAAAATCAAATAGTGTACCAATTAAATGTAGCTAATACAACTAAAAAATATTTTAGCTACATATGATATCCATATAGTATATAGCTATACCAACAGAGTATACAATTGTACGCAAAGAGTTCAATTTTTTTGTAATTCAATTATTAAACTAAAATAATGTCTGTTGTCATATAATCTAATTAACTCAATGAGAGCTTATGCAATGAGTAATACCTCCATGGAATTCTATTAAATTGCTCATATAGAAAAATATTTGAACACAACATCCAATTAAGTAATCATGTATTTTTAGGTGATTAGTACGAAGATCACGCGTGACGTTGAATAAAAATCTCATATACAAAAATTCAAAATCTATCGAACTCAATAAGATTGAGAATTTTGAGAAAAAAATATTGAAACCCTAATTTATAAATTTGCTTTCTAGCTTTTTTTTCCCTGAAATATATGAAAAAGAGAGGATGTAAAAAGGGGATTGATAGGGTGGGATATAATCCAATTAAAGAAAGGGAAAAGAAAAATATAAAGAAAAAGTACAAGGCAACTTTAAATTGCAGGTTGTTGTAGAAGAATAAATAAGAAAAATGGGTCACAGTAAATAATTTTGGTCGACTAGGTATATAATGTAATAATTTTGAGAGTAGATAAAAACGAGTAATTAATTTATCTTTAGTAGGTATATATCATAAATTGCTCATAGAGCAAACCATGTTTATGTGGCTATAAGATCAAGACTCTGAAGCATTTTGGGCTAACAGTATTCAAACATTTAAATTGTAGAAATTTGTTATCCGTAGTACACGTTTAATTCATTTTCCTCCAGATACAGTTAAACATTTAATATCCACATTCTCCTACCAAATTAAATATCTTGATTAGCATATTAAATATTTCAATCTGATGATCTTCCTTAATCCAACATTAACAACGGGCTAAAATAAGGTTTGCTACAATAATGGAAGATGAGAAAAATGTCTATCATATTAACTGGAAGGTCACCACTCACGTGCCAACATGTCCTCCTTTAATTTCTACAGTACAAGTGTGTCTTTTTCTGCTACATACTTAAGAAACCAGATTGGGATCCCTGGGGACCAAAACCTATCCCACATTTTCATACACCACAAGCACTTGTGGACTTGAGAGTGTAATTTAATCTGCCTTGTCTCCTCATGAGTCCAAAACGTTTTTAATGATTTTTTGGACAAAAATTAAATTTTTAATATTAAATTTTTTTTATATAAATAGCTATTTCGCAGTATAATACTGCAAATTACCCAAATGGAAATTTAGCCGTTAAAGCAATTTGCAGTATAATACTGCGAATTATAGTTTTTTTTAGTAATTCACAGTATAATACTGCGAATTACAAAAAAAAAAAAATTTATAATTCGCACTATTATACTGCGAATTACAATTTTTTTTTTTTACTGTGTATTATTAAAAAAAATTAATTAGCAGTACACATAACAATAATTCAAATACATAAAACATAATACTATATTGAGAAATAATTATTAAATATTTCTACAAGAAAACAATAAGACTCTTCCTGATAACAATAAGAAAATGATTTATTAGCTAACCAATTGATGTACTGCGTCTAGAATAGTCTCCAGATATTTATTTATTTGATCTTAAAAACACTGTGGTTGATATTTTGGTTAGTGTATAGACATTGAAAAAGGACCATTTTAGCAATTTTGGTCAAATAACCGCTTGCAATTGGTTGTCAAAAATAAATGTGGCCTGGTAGCATACACGAGCACTAGGTTAGACAACGGATGCTGCTTAGTGAGAGTTATCTGCAGGAGCAAAAGATGGAACATGTTAAATAATTGCCTTGTTCAAGGTGACATGCTCCTTATAAAAAGCTACATTTGGTAGGAATGACCGAATGAAGGTTATTATTCATGATTAATTTAATATGAATTTGAATATTTTTGTGCCTCCTGCCTTTCTGAATCACAACTCCTTAGATTTGATGTTAATAAAATAATTGATCTTCTTGAATCTTGACCGCAGTGCACGACTAGAGCAGTTGAAGTACCTGTGAGTCTAGGGAGTAAGCTTTGACTGATAAGATATCAATTGCCAATATATATATATATATAATAGAAGGAATAAAATGATCAATTCCTTAAACATGAAAAAGAAAAAGGAAAGTTTTCTAATTAGCAGGACGTTAGTAATTATTTTTTTAGTGAATCGAACCTTTAATTACAAAATCCTATAAGAATTGACATGGTTGGTGCATTGGACAAGAGGTTATAATAAGAAAATTACAAAGAAACACAAATTTTAAAAAATCTTTTTAAGAAATTGC
>JASVEL010013822.1:0-59739 GCA_032618575.1 Nicotiana noctiflora
AAACAAAGTACTCCCTCCGTTTCAATTTATGTGAACCCATTTGACTGGGCACGAAGTTTAAGAAAAGAGAGAAGACTTTTGATCTTGTGGTGTAAAATGAGGCACCTTTACTTTGTGTGGCTATAAATCATTGCATAAAGGTAAATTGTTTCCAAATAAGGAAAGAGGTCATTCTTTTTGGCACGGACTAAAAAGGAAATAGGTTCACATAAATTGAAACGGAGGGAGTATTAGTTATGCATAAGATAATATCAGATAGGGTGTAGGGTGTATAACAACTAATGCATTGGTTTAAAAAGTGCACCAAACAAGGTACTCCCTACGGTCCATAATAAGTGACCAATTTACTTTTGGCACGTCCATTAAGAAAATACTAAATTCTATATAAAAATATCCAGTATGACTAAAATACCCTTAATTAAATATTTAGGTGAGGAGAATGAAAATTTTTTAAGGATATGTATAAAAAGGTAATTTGGTAAAAATAAATTGAGTCTTTCTTGATTATATAAATGGATACTTATTTTGGACAAAAATAAAAAAATAAATAGGTCACTCATTGTGGAGTGGAAGGAGTATTATTAATACACAAAGCTAATGTATACATGTAATGCATCCTACCAAACGATCCTAATTTTGTTTGACTCGAAAGATACTAATTATTTTACAAGTGAAAACAATCAAAATGAATCAAAGGTAAATTATAATCGAAGATAATGAGACCTAGAGATATGTATTATATTTGTTATTATTTCCAATAGATTGGATGAGAGAGAGAGAGAGAGAGAGAGAGAGAGAGAGAGAGAGAGAGAGAGAGAAAGAAAGCTTGTTCCAAAAAAAATCAGATCCTTTTACAATATTGAGATCCTTCTTTTTATAACATGAGAACCTCCTTGAAATAATATAATAATACATAGATTGATCACACTCTTTTGAGGAGACGACACATGTGGTACACTTCACCCCGACATTCTTAAGTCGTGTCCTTTCTTTGGTTAGCGTGTATTCGTTGGTCGTTGCTACCAATTTGGAGACATAGTGGGCAGAATTTGACCCCATATAGTTAGTCCCTCCGTTCGTCGGTGACGCATCGAAGTGTGTCCTTGATGGACGGAACCGTGAATCTTGTTTTGGGAGAATTTGACCATGCTTGAAGACGGCAGCATGAACAAGTGAACATTTGAATTTATTGAAATATTGGCGTGCAATCCCTTTCTTAGAGTGATGTCATCACACGCATGCGTCATCATCACGCGTGTTCCCGAGGCATTACAAAAGGCATTTTGATGCTCGGTTTCCCGCGCCTGTTTGAACCTCGCCTCTTTCATTTCAACTCCACCCAACCATATAAATAGGGAAAGGGTTTAACTTAATCCAACTTCCAATAATTTGCAAGCATTTTCCGACCTTCTAAGAGAGCACTCCCTTACTTCGAAAACCCACAGTTTCTCAGAAAATACACTTTCGATTGTGTCATACACTGCTCCCTAAACAAAAATCACGACCAAACCCAGACATGATAATAATTCAAGGGCTCGTGATAATATGCCATCCGATGTGCCGCCTCCATCCGGCGGTGATGAGGGAGGAAGGGCAGAGGACCTCACCCCTCTTACCGTGGACAATGTGCTACCAAAGCAACTTCTTGTTAGGAGGGACTTCCAAAAGGACTCCCCCAAGCAACCTTTGGAGAAGGCTGAGTTAACGCAAGATGACTTATATGGTATTCGCGCGCCATTCGGCATACCTACTCATGTGGAGATGGTCTTGCGGGAACGGATTATGCAAACATCCACAGACTGGGATATTGCACGTTTTATGAATATCCTTTTTAATCGGTTATGGCCTTCCCATCTTTCCTTTGGCGGAGGGGCTTTGCCGCTTTTGCAACATGTGTCCATATTAACTTACTCCGTACACCTTAAAGATATGTAGGATAATGTCTATATATGCAGAGTTGGCTAGGTGCAGATCTCTATCCACCACCTTTGTAGTTTTCAGCGCCAGCTATCCAAGGGGTACTATGTTGTATTTAAAGAGCCATGGCTCGAATGGGCTGGTCGTCTAGACCGATGATCGGGCTAACCGCAGTTATTGGCATAAGTACTTCTTTATCAGAATGGAGCATCTGGTGTCTAGCACCGTCGAGTTCATAGAGAGGTGGAATTCACAACATAAGTGTTTCCATACGTCGAGTTCATTATTGTATGTGACCTTAGCGATTTTGGTCGTACCATCATTATAATTTTTCCTTTTATTTTTCAGCAATAGCTTACACACCCTGATTCATCACTGATATCAAGTAATGGGTAGTCGGTTTGCTGCCTTACGCAGCCCGCACATGATCCGAGTTACTTCAACGCTACGGCCCCATGGGCCCTTCAGGTATTTCTTCGACTTTGATCGGTCGTTTCCACAAACTTTATCAACTGAACTATTTGTATCGACATGTCGAAATGTTCCTAAGAAGAACGCGATGGTACCTACCTCCGCTAGATCAGATGTCGGCTCGAATGTTCAGGAGATACTTTGCAAATCTATCAGGGAGGGTGTGCCCATAGTTCCTTTACAAGAGGTTACGCCTGTGGAGCGGCTACGAAAGAAGTGACACCATCGACATCATCTCTGCAACCTGTGGATGAGCCTTCCAAGGGCGAGGAGCTGAGGGGAGAAAAGGGCGGAGGCTTGAAACGGGTAAGGCCGTGGTGATTGGGGATGAAAAGAGTAACATGCCTCATCAAACATATAGACTTGTCTTTATGACTGACGCTATTCGTTCAGGGAGGCCGGCCTATCAAGCAAGTGCTATTGTCGGTACCAGCTCTGTTCATGTTGCTGAGGGTGGCTCGACACCTATCGTTGGTAGGGATGCTGAGGGATCAGACCTTGTGGCGTGGAGGCGGCATGAGGGTGCCTCTGACATAAGGCTGATGTATTTATCTATTAGGTCGGGATCCTGCTAGTGTCACGCCCCAAATCGGGAAACATGACCGGCGCCTGACCGGGTTGCCCCAGTCAAGCGGACCTGGGTGCCTTTCATTCCCTCGCGTTACCCTTGTATTGATTGTTTCTCATTAACCAAATATCTTACTAACCATGAATGATTTCACATTAAACAAATAAAACCATACGAGTGATTCATTAACAAGTTTGCAGTTTTTACAACGCCCGACATAAGATAAAGTATACATAAGACTGGAGTCCCACAGTTTACATGCCTACAGACCCTCTAGGATACAAAAAAGGGAATACAATACTTGCCGATAACAAGGCTCCGGCTATACCTTACAAAACCAAAATAAAATCTAAACAAAAGTGGCATGAACCACACAGGGCCCCAAGGAAGAAAGGGGCTCACCAAAACGGGCAGTAGAAGGAGAAGGATACTACTGCCGATGAGCTGAAGTGCCTGCTACTGATCCACCTACAATCATAACACGAATGTAGCGTCCCCGGCAAAAGGGACGTCAGTACACTTGAATTGTACCGGCATGTATGGACAAACTTTGTCCCAAGTAAACTCAAGCCATTGAATTACATCAACAATTAATTAAGCCAGCCAACCATGTTTCCACATTTTCCTCATTTCAAATAATTCTCAACACAAAGCACTTTCTACGATCAACCAATTTAACAATAACCAATCAATCACGTAAAGCACAAGTAGTCAAACAAAGGGGCAATCGGTGCCCCACAGGTTGCAAACTCTCCTGCTGTCTCCTTTCACAATTTCACATTATTGATTTTTATATCAATTTTCAATAGCGATTTCGATCGCTTTCCATCCTTATTACCCCCGACCACCCTTATTACCTCGGCCACCCTTATCACCCCAACCCACACCTTATTTCTTCATGTTGCGGCGCGCAACCCGATCCCACCGTACAGTTTTAAAACACAACAAGTACAAACAGCAGATAAGGCATTTCACACAATTTCAACAAGTTCAAATAAGCAACTTATAGGTTGGTTCATGTTCACAATTACTTCTCAAGCCAATATCACAATCAAGTTACAAATGTTCCAAAAATCAAGAGTATTCATACCGTATTGTTCAATGACTTACCAATCCTCAAATGTTTCGTTTCTTTTCCACAAAGTACCATATATGCCATTATAGCCATTATTCACAATTCTTTTACCAAATTAAACTCTCATTTTACATCACTCATAGCTCAACAACAAACTTTGAATATCCAACAACAACATCAAGAATTTCACACAATTTATGAATTTAACACGAACCAAACAAACTTCACACATATAGGCGATTTCACAAGAATCAAAATTAGCCATACATACCTGGTGATGAGTTTTCTTCCTACTTTATGGTTACCCAAGATATCCTACTCTTGCCAACCTTGTTCTTGAAGACTCTTACTTCTACTCACTTCTTTTTACTAGAAATCAAGTTCAATAATCATGCATGAGTGTAGAAATTCTATTTTCAAAAGCTATTATATGCAAACCTCTCTTTACCCAATTTAAAACTGAAAATCAAAGAAAATAGTTAGGGTTTTTACCTTGAAAAGATTGGGGAAGTTGAATCCTTGCCCTAGGATCCCTTGGAATTAAGTGGTTGGAACAATCTTCGAAGATGAAGAACTTCTCTCTCTAAAACCCTTCTATTCTCTCTCTAATTTTGGTAAGATGATATGAGAAAATGAGGGTGAAAGGTGTTATATTAAAGAATAGGTCGGGTCAAAATGTTACAAAATCTGGGCCGGGGCGAATCTGCGGTGCACTTTGCGACCGCAGAATCAACACGCGGTCCGCATAGTGACCGCAGAATGGCCTCAAAAATTACTCAAGTTCTGTTACAGAATGCGACCAATATGCGGTCCGCATTCTTGATCCGCGGTCGCAAAGTGCACCGCAGATTCATTATGCGATCGCATATCGACCGCATTTTCAACATGATTTTGGGAGACTTTCTGGAAAGCTTTGCGGCAAGAATGCGGTCCGCATAGCAGATTTGCGGTCGCATTCTTGACCGCAAAATTGACACTTTTCGGAAAAATTAATTCTCTACATTTTTGAAACTTAAATCACTACCAAGGCCATGACACTATAGCTACTATGTTTTATGCACAAAACTATAGCTACTAGGTTTTATGCACAAATATTTTACGGGGCCTTACAGCTAGATCTCTTCTGATGTCATTTCTTCGCTCTTTCCTAGACTCCATTTGGACGGAGGTCAGAAGTTGGGTAGGTCCGTTGAGATCGTCCTCGTTGACTCTTACCTTGGCGCAGTAGGCATTGTTTATCTCGTTCCAGGTGATTGGAGGATATTTCATGAGACGCCTTAGTAAATTTTTGGTCTCCCCCGACCCACTTCTGCTTAGCCCATTCTAGAAAGCGGCTATCGCCATTCCTTCAGATACATTCAGATGGGTCATTCTTACATGGCTGAACAGGGCGAAGAAGTCCATGATCCCTTCGCCAGGCAATTGCTAATGGCGAATATGTCATTCACCCTCGCCTCTGCTTTTTTGGCTCCGTCATGAGCGGTGATGAACTTGTTTTCCATTTCCTCGAACGTTTCTATGGAGCGCGCAGGTAACTGTGAGTACCAAGTTAGGGCTCCGCCGGTTAGGGTCTCTCCATACTTCTTCAGCAATATGGATGATACTTGTTCTTTTGCGAGGTCGTGGTGTAACCTCTTTTCTATATTGTTTCTCGATAAAACAAGCGACGTCTCTTTTTGGCAGAAGTTTTGGGCCACCTGGCATTTTATCTACCCTTTCTTGGTGTGCTTTCATTTGGCTACGACACATTTTGTTTTTGTTCTCCATCTCCTCCATTTTTCTGTAAAGGACTGTGAGGGTGTCATTACCTGCATCACTAACATTGTGAGTAATACCTGTTGGGGGAGGGGGAGAGTGTGTTGTTCATTAGCTGTTGATGCGACACCAGTTCTTGTTTCAACTCTATTCTGCCTTCGAGTTGTCTTGTCGAGTAAGATGGTTAGCGTATTTGTCAACCATGCCTCAAGTAACTTTTTCACTGCAAGTGGTGCTTCTTTTATCGTGGACGTAGAGGAACCCTTTCCGTGCGAGGTCGTGAGGTGGAGGCAAGTTTTTTTGCCTGGGAGAAGTGTTTGGTTTATGTCTTCACTCTCCATTTCGTCTACTTCATTAATGGTGTTGAGGAGGTTGGCGGTGAGATCGGCTATCTCCTTTCTCTTTACCTCTCCATTGCCTTCCATATCAGATTTGTGCAAACAAGGAAATACGAGATTTTGGAAAGTTTTGTGCGTTTTTTTAGATTTAGAAGAAACTAAAATTTTAACTAGAAAATTCCTTACGGACAACGCCAAATTGTTTGACCAAAAAACGTTAAGCTTTTTGTTAAACTAATTAAATAAAATGATTATTGCTAGATTCTAGTTAAATATAATAAGTTTTAGATCCATGTTGATGGATATCAATAATATAAAAACCACATTTAAGGCTATTAAATATCAAGGAGGTGTTTGATGATATTGTTATAAGTGAATAAGGGGATAGTGACAAACAATAATATGATAAATGACAATAAAGAGAATGATTTACCAAAATATTCAATGAGGTGGATGATTCTCATTCTAATAGAGATGTAAGGTAACCAAATGTGGGAATATAAAGAACTTTATCACATGTGATGTGAGAAAGTTTGAGACAAACAACAAATCAATTTTGTGTAAAGATAAGGTTGTAGTTACTTGAGAATTAACTTTTCCAGATAGAGATTATCATATAGAATATTACACACCCTTTTCTTTCTCTCTCTTCCTACTTATATGAGACATATCCATTACCTACTGAAAGTACAAGTGCAGAGAATATTCCTTTAAAATATCTTATTGCTAAACTAGCCGTTTTGGCCGATATGAGTGCTCGACCTCGACCTTCGCTGCTCGGCTCGCCTATGTTACTTCTTCAGCATGACCTTGGCCTAATTAATTCTTGATTACCCTCTTTTAGACGAGATCTCCTTGATCAGATTTTGACCCATACAGTAAGTAACATACAAAAATTACTTCTAAATAAAGTTAGTTTGACCATGAAGTAAAGCAATACCACGAAAAGAGGAAATAATATATTTTCTGTAGATTGACTTCAAATCATTTGGAAGAAATAATTACATACTTTGTATATCTTCAAAATGAGAACTGAAATTAAAACAGAATTGTTTCACAAGTAATTATGCCTTTTTTTTCTTTCTTACAAACAGAGAGCAAACGAAAATACAGAAACTCAATTTATATTCAAAATTGAGCAAGCTATTCGCATAAAACCGTTGCAAAATGAGAGATATAAATTACAGTAATGGTTTTCTAATCACTGTTTGCAAGATCGGCGTTGTGACGCACGGAATAGTAACCTACTGAGCTTTGACTTAGTTATTCTGGGAGGAATTTCATCATTATCCACTTCTACTGAAAGAAGGTTTTCATCCCCAGATAACTGACCATGCATATTCAAGCCATTTTCAAGTTGTATGGCTTTTTCCATTGTTCCAATTATTTTTCCAAAGCAAATATATCTACCACAGGCTCCGTAGTCCATATCTTCATAAGCATAAATATGTGCTTCTGCCACTTTGCTAACATCTTCAGTTGCTAAAAGTCCTTGCCGTAGCATGAAATGACCACCTATAATTAACATTTGTTCGAGTTAGCAAATGAATGAATCAATCAACTACGTCCTCTATCTATAATCAGTTCGAGGTCAGGTACTTAAAGTGAGTTCTCAATCCATATATAACTAGTTTGAGATTGCCTTCTTTTCGAGTCAAGAAGACGAGATCAAGCATGCTCATGGTCGAGCCACCTTGAATTCCCAGCTTTATTGCCACTTAATTTTGGGCTCAACCAGTTTGTTCCTAGCAATGGAACTATTATGTTTACAAATCTTGAGTCCTGCTAGTACAGGCTCCCAAATGTATATAAGGTTAAGGCCTAGTCCCCCTTAGACAACTTCTCTTTTCGCACGGTGGCAATAAAATCGTGACTCATCTTTCAAGTTCTAAAAAAAAATAGTCGAGATTGGAGTCTTACACCTAAATGATGGGAAAAAGCAGTTGTCATTTGAAAGTAAGGCTCTTCTCCTGTTTTATGAATCCTGCAACTCTCTTTACTGAGTGAGACTTCATCTATATCTTTACTAGTGGTTTTTCTTTCATTCAATCATCACTTCTTTATTCCAATCTCCAATTTAATTGGGTAAAATATAGGTAATAGATTCGTCTTGATTGATATGTTACCTTTGAGGTATGGAATAGAAGTTTCAAGGTGAGCATTTGGGAAAGATGGTGCCATGAGAAGTCCAGGACATAAACTAACAAGTTTCACCTTCATCTCCCTTGCTTTATCCCAAGCAGCCTTCTCTGCCCTGGTCTTGGCCAATGCTAGCCAAAGCTGTTTTCCATGAAAAAAAATTAATAGTCAATAAGATTAAAAAAGAGCTCCTCTCCTCTTAGCATAAGCGAATCCAGAATATAGAGTCAGTGATTCAAATGATCTTATTAAATGTATACGTCTGAATTATATTTGTATTCCCTCTGATTTTTAGACAAAATGAGGAATGAATGTTAACAAAAAGTAACAAGTACCTTGTTTTCTCTACAGAATGTCTCATCGCTCCAAGAACTTTCATCTATAAGGTTTGGCAGGTCATTGGCTTTCCAGATGCATGCAAGTAGAGACGAAGTGAAAATGCATCTTTTTATATATGCTGTCCTGCCACAAGCTTCTATAACATTCTTTGCTGCTTCTGTTTCAAGAAATGCCGTCCGTTCCTGGGACATATTGGCTTGTTAGCATACCTTTCGGATTTACACAGGTTGAATTTTGTTAGTAGAAAGTAAAACATTACTCAGGCAGAGCTGCGCCTAAAGGAATTTAAAGAACTTTCTCTCTTTTTTAAATACATTTTTCAGTAGTTTGATGTGTATAAAGGAGGTTGAAGAGAAATTGTTGCTTCAATTATTCAACGGGCGGATCCAGAATTTAATTTGATTGGCTCAACTTTAAATTCTCATTAGTGAATCCGATGCACTTCTGAAATTATGAATTAAGACTTCAAAGTTCAATATTTTTTGAAACATTAGTTCAAATATGTTTACACTCTTTGTGGAAAATACTCGATTAGTTAAAACCGAGAAAACCAGGCCCCATCCGCCTCATCCTAACCAGGGTACAACACTACAACAATAGCAACAACAAACACAACTTAATCCCATACGTGGGGTCTAGGGAGGTAGTGTGTATGCAGCCTTACCCTTACCTTATAAAGTCAAAGAGATTATTTCCGATAGACTCTAACCAGGATACAAGACTAAAGAAGATAAATATTTTAGAGTTGGGAAATATCACATACTAAGTACCAAGTAGTAGACTATATAATATGCAATGCAGAGGAGAAAAATATGACCAACCGTGTATCCAGAGATCCCATGTGGATCAATAAAAGATGATGTGTGGAATATAGCATGGCAACCTCTAAAAGCACTACAGAGGCTCTCTAAATCACCCATTCTTGCCACCACAACACTTTCCAATTGCTCCATTTCTTCTCTCATCAGCTCCTTCATGTCCTCAAGATTAGCTGTTCAAAAGGAAATAACTTGGAAATATTAGCAACAAACACCAAAGATAAAGAAGGGCTAGCTTCAAATTCTGCCATCAACAAAATATTCAACTATATACACAAGTAGGAGGTCACGGAGCCTTGGTATAATTAGTAAAGTTGCTGCTATGTGACAAGGAGGTCTCACGAGTTCAAGCTGTGGAAATATCCACTTGGAAAAATGCAAGGTAAGGCTGTGAACAATAGATCTTTGTGGTCTGGCCCTTTCTCGGAGCCCGTACATAACAAGAGCTTAGTGTACCGGGCTGTCCTTTTTATATACACAAATAGGAATTGCACAAGTACACAACTAATTAAGGAAAAGGGGTTGCTAGTACCTTGATTTTGAATGGTAACTCGAACAAGGTAACCATATGCTAAAAGCTTCTTGATCAAGTGAGAACCAAAGTAGGAGTTTCCACTGGTGACACAAATAATTTTCCTGTCTCTTGCATTCAGACTGCAGCTAAGATCACTAGAAAAGCACATTCCATGATCATTCCTCTGCTTTAGTAGCTCTATTGGTAAGGACATTGCTACCTCCATATCTCTCTCTCTGCAGCTCAGAATTTGAAGTTTTCTTGTGTTCAGAGCCTTAAGCTACCTGACACTTAAGTTGATATAGTAAGAGTGTGGCTTTCTTGAACTTCTAAAAGATACTAGTATATATAGTTAATACTAGCTAAAATACTAAAAATAGTTAAGATGGCAAGAAAGAAGAGGTGATGTGATTGTATTGAAGTATTTAATGTCAAGCAGAAAGTTAGGTTGTGTTTGTGGATATAAGTGGCCCCAAATTCTGCAGTTTAGGAGGTTTCAGTCTCACTCAAGCAGTATATATAAACTGAATTTCAAAGATTTAGCTAACACCTTAAACTAGATATTAGACCTTGGGAATAATTTAGATTAGGGTAAGAGATGTATAATTAATTACAATTAAGGAGGTAGGTTTGCCAATCAGGTTCCCCATCTACACCTAACCAACATATTAGTCGTTGATTAAAGTATGAAGTCTTGGATACTTCTGTCTAATTCAAGGAAAATTCAAGGTAAAGTTTGGCCAAGGGTCTTATGTGTCCACTCTAGGATCATATTTTTTAATGGAAAATGTTAAATCTAACTACAATTTGAAAAAATAATTTTACCAATTCATACGGCAAAAATCAAGAATAACGGTAAGACTGCGTACATTTTATTCTTTCCGGTCTTATTTCTATCCAGACCTCAACAACAACTACCCAGTAAAATCTCACCGGGTGGGGTCTGGGGAGTTAATGTGTACGCATACCTTACCCCTTCCCGATAAGGCAGAGAGGCTATTTCCGTAAGACCCTCGGCTCAGAGAATTAGAAAATAAGAAAAGACAACTCATTAATAACTCAAATAGCAACCGTAATAGTAATGAAAGCATAACGACCAAAAGATTAAGGACATGCAATAAAACTAACCAGTATCTAAGGCCCAGGGCCAATATAAACAGCAAGTACAGAGTGTATTTAGCCTAAACTGCAAGCTATCTAAGGTCTACCTTAATCCGGCACCACCTCGCCCCCGGAGCGAAATTAGGAAAGAACTACTACCTCTAGCCTACAACCCTTACGCTAAACCGCCAGACTTTTCTATCAAAGGTCATGTCCTACCTTCCTATCGCACTCGTGAAAAATACTGGCTTTTTGTTATTGTTATTGTTGTTATAAGGCAAAACGGTAGCTTACGTGGAGACTGCAAAATCGTCCAAAAGAAAAGTCATCCAATTGATGCAACAGCGACACTCATTTAATGCTAACCGGTAGGGTTTGTGGCTTTTGAATCTTACACATCCTACCTTCTTTCAAATCACAATCTATTCTACGTAGCACTGCTTTAGTCATTAGATTGCAATTCGAGAACATTGAAGATTCTTTTTACAACTTCAATCAACTAAACTTTGACCTACATTGCACGTTCTTTTTTAAGTCAATCCTATTTTTTTTATTCAATTTTTTTTTATTTTGTCTGGTACATAATAAGCGACTATTTTACTTTTGTATTTTGATCCAAAATAAATATTCATTTATATAATCAAGAAAAAATTCAATTTATTTTTTTCAAAATTATCATTATGTGCGTATCCCTAAAAAATCATTACTTCTCACATTTAAAAGAGAAGTAAGTGCTACTATAACTATAGTGCAATATTTAATGAAGGATAGATTAGTTATACATATAAGTCAAGTTAATGACATGATTAATTAACAAAATAAAGAGTCAGTTTCTCGGTTATTGAATAATAATATCTATAGGGACAAACTTTGGTTGGTCAAAATAGCTACACCGAACAATTGTTTGTCCTTAAAGAATTCCATGAGCCTCCAGAAGCGTGTATCTGCATTTGGTACCTTTAAACCTCGTGAAATTCCAACTCAGAACAAACAAGGCCACAATTAGTTAGCATGTATTTTAAGTCAAACGAACTCTTGATTAATATATCTACATTGTATGAATAGAATGTTGAATTTCGCAATGCTACAAAACCAATTGCTTGCCGTGTGATCTAGTAAAGACAACAAAAAGGAGTTATAAAAGAATGCAAATTTCAACGCTAGCCAAAAAAGGAATAGCACAGTGATTTATACAGTGTAATTACATGTCAGATCTCTCAGTGAGTTATGGTATATTCATTCCAAGATTGTGAGAAACCACCACTTGTCGTCGCGAATTGCTCGGATTTTGCACCAGGTGGGAACACTAGGGCAATATTTGATTATAAGCCGTTGAACACTCAACTCCTATAGCTGCTTTGGGAGTAATTGAAGAAATCTGAACTGTATTCTTGACTTCCAAAGGCCATTCTTTGAAACATTCTTATCTGTGCAGATTGTTCCCTTGAATCAAAAATTTCACTTTGTCCAGGTTTCATTCCATTGGACAGATCTGACAGCTCATCCATGGAATCTAGAGCTCTAACCACCTGGAACGAGAAGAGAGACCGACAATGCAATAAAATTAGGATTGCAACATAATGAATAATAAACTTCCTCTCTGCAAAAAAGACTAATCACCTGGCTCATACGAGGCCTTTTTGGGCCTGAATGACGTACACAAGCTGCAGCTGCTTCAATCATCCGGAACATCTCACTTGCAACAAAGTTCTTTTCAAGCCTAGGATCTACTATATTTTCAAAATTTTCAGTCTCAAGTGCTTCAGCAAGCAAAGGTCGAGCCTACAAGATAGAAGGTAATATTCTCAACTTTCACTTAGCGAAGACACTAACCAAGTGACTATGAGAATAATGAATAAGCAAACAGGACAAACTTTCAAAACAGTTCCATCCCTAGTGTGAATAGTGATATTATTAGTCAGCAAGGATAAGAGCAGTATCACCCCTTCCTGATATTCTGTCTAAGGGTATTTAGGGGTACAGGGAATAAAAAGGCATGGGTTACTACATTTTATCCTGTTAGTTTAAAGTAAGGGATCAAAGAGAAGGTTAAAGATGGCACGTGGTCAGCGAATGGGAGCGCCGCATGGGAATGGGGTGCCTTATCTTTTCTTTTATTTGTTGATAAAGAGCTACCATGTCCTTTTCTTTTATAAACTTCAGCAGGTTTTCCTATGAACTTGTTAGTTTAAGAGCCTGTTTGGATTGGCTTAAAAGCTGGTCAAATCAGCTTTTAAGCCAATTTTAGATGTTGGGAGTGTTTGGCAAAAACGAAAACAGCTTAAAAAAAGTTAAAACTAGCTTAAAAAAAGCTAAAAGCCATAAGTTGGCTGATCCCAACTTTTTTTTTCTAACTTAAAAGCCAACTATCTTTGACCAAGTATTTTACCCTTTTGTCCCTAATAATATTTATTATTCTAAAAAAGCATAACATATATTTAAATTATTTAAAATTTAGTCACTTGTACAAAAGTTTAAAAAAGGCTGAAGTTTGGATTTACTTGTTCACATTTGGCAGTTCATTTAATAATTATAAATATAATTTTGTCAAATATAACGAAACTTTATTTTTATAAAATATGTTAGACATCGCGCTTAAAGATTTAAATTCAAACCAAAATAATTTTTTTAATATTTAAATTTTATATTTTGATGTTTTAGTCTGTATTCAATTTTTATAATTCACAAACTATTGAGTACAAAATATATTGCAAAATATACATATATTATATAAAAATAGTACAATTGTTAATTTTGTTGTTTAAATATATAAGGAAAAGCTAACAATTAGTTGTAAGTTTAAATATTAATTATTTCGTGATCATTTCAAATATTAATTATTTCATATTTATATTTAGAAGTTTGAAATAAAATATTATAGTAATAAGCTTCTTTATAGTTTAATAGCTTTAAGGATATTTCAGTCATTTTAATAGAAAAAGTGCTTACCAGCACTTGTTTACCAAACATTTTAACAGCTTTTTTTCAGCTCCAGCACAATTATCCAAACGCATAACTGCTTATTTATAAAACCAGCTTCAGCACTTAAAATGTGCTTTTAAGCACTTGTGCTTAAAAGCTACTTTTTTTAAGCCAATCCAAACGGGCTCTAAATAACCTTCTTCCAATTCAATTTAGGATAATCTCAAAAGAACAAGAAGCGCAACCCGTAAGTAATGGAGGTTGCATATTTCTAAACTAAAAAGGTAAACAGTACTTGGCCCAATCACATAGCTTGAACTTCATGTTTTGTTTTTGCTAACAAAAAGTGAGGATTTTATTGTCATCCTCTCCCAGGGTGATGGAACTTAGGGACGAAATTAGACTTCACAGCTACTCAATTAGCAGTACTAACAGAAAAAGAAATATTTGAGTGTAAACCACTGCCAGATAAACCTAGTAATCTAACTGAGTGGAAAGAAGTAGGAAAATTCTGTTGCTACCTGCTTCGCTTCCAAGAAAAGGTGAAATACAAGCTTGCAGTTAGGTGACCTTGCCACTTGAACTAGACATCATTTCCTAGTCAGTTTATACTAGTCTCAATAATGTTAGTGCTTTAGCATTTTGTTTTTTTACTGTCCTAGTTGTGCTATTCCTAAATCACTCAACATCTTATTAATAAATAAATTTCATTTTACTACATATCACTCCCAGCCAACTATCCATGAAACACGAAATATTATGTTTACACAAAAAACTCAAGTGAAATGAACTATCTCCTTTGACTCTCCATAATAGTTACAACTCCCTTCCCTTCAAAATACAAGATTTCCTAAATCACTCTACATCTTATTAATAAATAAATTTCATTTTACTACATATCACTCCCAGCCAACTATCCATGAAACACGAGATATTATGTTTACACAAAAAACTCAAGTGAAATGAACTATCGCCTTTGACTTTCCATAATAGTTACAACTCCCTTCCCTTCAAAATACAAGATTTCCTTTGACTCTCCATGCTGGGCCCAGGTTTCAATATTTAGTTTCTCTTTAAGTCAGCATCAACATTAATCATTGCAGGAAATTAACAAAAACTAAAAATGTGAACTTACCCATTCAACCAGGCTTTCATCACCTAAGGGCTGAGATTGATCAACAGGTTTCCGCCCCGTAATAAGCTCCAAAAGCACAACGCCAAATGAATAAACATCAGATTTCTCCGTTAATTTTCCACTAGATGCATACTCTGGTGCCAAGTATCTGGAATCATTCATGTTAATATCAAGTAATCAGCTCAAGCATCATATACAACTAAAAAGAAGTCATTTCAATTAATATCAATTTAGCCCATTTCTTTGCGCAGGAAAACAGGGTCAATTAGAAAATCTAGGCGGGCCAATAGTTGCATAATGGCTGTGAGAGGCTGCGTAAAAACAACTGTTTGACTGAAGACTAAATCCTGCCCTCACACGAGCAGAAAGTTACTAATTGGAGGATGAAACCAACTTTAGGCTGTTCTTACAAGTGGAAAATCAATTTATATCATTATTAAGGTCAATTTACGGACTCCACTGAGGTTCAAAGAAAGGGAAGTGACATAGAGTAATAAAAGTTTTAAAAGTAAAAGCAGGTTTAGGATTACAGTTTGTGGAGATTACTTGTGGTGACTGCCAAAGGTGTTTAAGGATATTGTCAGTTGATACAAGATTGTAATAGCATATGAGGCCAAAATAGATTTCTTTTAAATAAGACTTAGCACACGTATGACCTACCCAAAGGTTCCCATCACACGAGTTGACACATGTGTATTGACATCACCTGCTAACCTTGCAAGCCCAAAATCTGCAACCTGCAAGGAGAAAATGCATTGAAAATGGCATAAAATGCATAAATTATGAGGCATAACGCATACGATTTTCTATACACCATTAAAGCATGGAACGCAAGAAATTTGGTTCAGTTGCCTAAATTCAACAAACAATGACAAGGTTGGATAAACTGGCATACCTGTGCTTCAAAGTTGATATCCAAGAGAATGTTTGATGATTTGATATCCCTATGGATAATGCGGGGATGGCCTGAGAATGACATAAGTAGCAAAATTTTAAGGATTAAATCAGTAAAGGATAATTGCATAAAACAACAATATGCTCTATTACCAAAGAAAGCCCGCGGCACATTACAACTTACAACAACAACAACAACCCAATATAATCCCACTTAGTGGGGTCTCGGGAGGTTAGTGTGTACACAGACCTTACCCCTACCGTGGAGTAGAGAGGCAGTTTCCAAATAGACCCTCGGCATCCTTCCCTCCAAGAACTTCCCACCTTGATTTTGGGGAGACTCGAACTCACAACCTCTTGGTTGGAAGGGGAGGTTGCTTACCATCAGAGCAACCCCTCTTGTCTTACATTACAACTTACAAGATTGGTCTATTTTAGTGTTAGTTTTATCAATAAACAATGCAGTTACCAATTGCATTGACTAGTCAAGGTTTTACATTTCTATATCGGAGGATGACAAAATCAGGTTATTTTGATGGAAAACACATGCTATGCGTGCATTTGGTATTTTGCATCTGAACTTCTTTGCAGAAATCTAAAACCGCTCCTCTAACAGCTTAGTCTCCATTATTCCTTTTATTAAGTCTCCTGAAGCCCTAGGCTTTAATGGACAAGAGGAAATACAAATATAAAAGGAAAGAAGGAAATTCTACTGATACGGGGGAAGAAGGAAATTACAGTCTTCATGCAGATAAGCAAGTCCACGTGCTGCACCAGCAGCTACTTTTACTCGGGTAGCCCAATCCATAGTCCCGCCTTTACCTGCAGCATTCAATCAAGTGATAGTAGTTAAGTTTGGCATCACATCTGAGAATAGAAAATGTTTATGTTCACTGAAATGTGGCACAACAGAAGGCCAATTGGCCGTATAATTGTTAGCAGCTAGTCATGTCTTTGGACATTAGTAGCCATAGAAAACGAAATAAGCAACCCATCTTGAAATTGTGGAGTTGGAGATCTCAATCATAGAGAAGAGAATCTAGAGTACAGTAATCGAAGTAGTTTAATTCATCAGTTCCTTATTTCAAACCGGTCTTACCATGAAGATGATAGTCAAGCGTGTCGTTTGGCACATAGTCATAGACAAGTAACCTTTGTTGCTCTGAGATACAATAACCAACGAGCGAAACCAAATGACGATGGTGTACACGGCTGATAATCTCAACCTCTGCTCTGAACTCACGTTCCCCTTGTCCACTTCCACTTTTCAACTGTTTGACGGCGACTTCCCTTCCGTCACCAAGAACACCTTTGTAAACATACCCAAACCCACCTTCACCCAAAATACTCTCAGAGGAAAAACCATTTGTTGCCTCAGCTAATTCTTCATAAGTGAACCATGATCTTGAATTTCCAATACCGCCATGCTCTGGAGAGTACATAAAATTGCTTTGCGAGCCACTTGCAGCTAGATAAGTAGAATGTTGGGACCTTGATCTTAGGAATGATGTATCTGGAAAAATAAGTATTTTGTTATGGCTCCAAAGGCTGGGAAGAGGGTGGGTTGTTAAACTTTTAAAATAAACTGCAAACAATACTTGAAAACAAATTTGAACAATTGGCAGAGCGAAATCAATTTTCTGACCCATACTTTATACTTCAAAGCTGATCAATAAGTGGAAAGTCAAACAGATTTCCAAGTTACACAAAAGTTCAAAATCCTATTTTTCTTGAGAAAGTTTTGCTGTGTGCCTGCACTCAACCCGGTAGCAAAAGGAAAAGGGATAGAGCAAATTTTCATGCAAAGAAGCAAAAGTATTCTTATGATAGTAATACATATGGGCCATCTGTAATTTCGAAAAACAGAGCTTATATGCCCTTCTTTTACAAGGAGCTTATATGCCATTTTTTTGCAAGGAGCTTATATACATTTTAAAGAAAATTCCTTCTATTAGAATGATCATTATCATTCAAATGCAATAGTTCCTAGTCAATGTCACCACTACAGTAATCCATGCAAGGAAGAGTTCGGTATGGTTGGATGCATTTAGTTACTCTTGGCAAATTAGAATGATTTAGCCAATAAACAAATTCCACACAACAAAATCTACAAGTAAACTCAAGAACCTATGCAAAGCAATACCTGAATTTGGTGAGGAAGCAGCAAATGGAGAGGGTCCCAAGTAATTGAGATTAAATGCGCTCTCTCTTTTCTTTCGCTTCCGTGTAAACCAGACAGCAAGAATCACCAGGCTAAGGGTCAAAAACCCAGCAACAACACCAATTGCCACTACACCTCTAGTCCTATGTCCCCCACCATTTCTGGGACTTGAATCTGCAGTGATAGCAGGATTAGGGGTAGTTGATTTAGCCGTGGGCTTCTCTGTAGGAAGGCGAGGCACAGGTAATGGAGGGGGAGCTCCAGCTAGAGATGCATTATTAGGGGGAGCAGGAGGAGAAATAGAAGGAGGTGGAGATGTTAAGGTGACAGGTGGAGGAGCAGATGGCAGTGAAGCTGGAGGGGGTGTTGATGCAGCAGGTGGAGGGGAGTTTTGTGGCGGGTTTACAACAGGTGGTGGTGGTGGTGGTGGAGGAGAATCAGGGGGTGGTGATGGATTTTTCACTGGTGGTGGAGGGGAAGGAGAAACTGCTGGAGGGGGAGAAGGTGGGGAAGGAGGAGGGGCTGGAGGAGGAGATTTTCGTGATGGTGGGGGTGGAGATGAAACTGGAGGTGGGGCATTGGCAGGTGGAGGAGCCTTAGGAGAAGGTGGTGGTGGTGAGGGCGGTGGTGGCGGTGATACTGACGGTGGTGGTGATGCTTCTGTCGGAGGGGGTGGTGGAGGAGATTCTGCAGGAGGTGGTGATTTTGACTCTGATGGAGGAGGAGGAGGAGGAGGAGGAGGCGGAGCTGGTGGAGAAGAGGATTGAGGAGGTGGAGCTGAAGAGTCTGGAGGTGGAGGAGGAGATGTACTAGAACTAGAATTTGAAGGTGAAGCTGCAGGGAAAACTGGGAGTGGAAAAATAGAAGGGGAAGAATCTGGAGAGGCCATTTTCAATAAAGTTCTCAACTTTAATCATGAATTATGCAGTAATCCTCTCAAATCCACATTGAAATTTCTCAAAACCTCTCATTTACACCCCAAATAGCCAAAATTCCAGTTGATGATCCAAGAATACAAAACCCTTTTCCCAAACACTATATCTCCACTATATGAAAGCCTCAAAATGAAGTCGCAAGATTCAGCCTTTAAAGCCAAAACTACTGCTATGAACCCTAAAATAAAGAAAATATTAATAACCCAGATCAACAGATTCCAAGAATGTACTAAAACTGAAGTCAACAGCACCCAGATTCAGTAGTTAAAGAAAACTTGACAGAACCAGATCCCTCAAATTGTCATTAGGAAAAAGATTAATACAATGTTAGTAGCTCAAAACTCGACTTACCTCTTAACCCACTGCTTTCTCTTAGACTTCTGGGTCTTGCTCATTTTAGAACATGAGAAATGGTGAAGCTGTACTAAACAAATGAAATGTGGGCAAATGGGGAACGTGGGTGCGACTTCGAAATAGTCGTTTCTTGATTTCGTTTAGTAAATCAGAATCTTGAACAAGAAAGACACAACATGGTGAGGGCCTAGGGAAAAAGACTTGGTGAATAGGTGATGGACTCAGCATTTACGTCAAAAAAATTAATTATTGTGCAGAATAAAGATAAATAAACATTCTTCTATGTGTGAAAGAACGTTATCGAGAAGCTAAGTCAAAGAAAACATCATGAAGCCCATGTTCAAGGATGAGGTTTTTTTCGGTTTTGTGGTCTCTGCACAACAATTCTAAACAGACAATCATTAGTCATACACCCTACATTACGTTTAGAATATTTTAGTAAACTACTACTAGTTCTCTAGTTGTCTTCTCCGATATTATTCTTTTGTCAGTTTATAACTGTCATTTTCTTTGGAAAAACAATATACGTTGCTATTAGCAGTAATTTATGACTCACTAAATTACTCCCTTAATTACCGGCTACGCGTAAACAATGGCGCTGTTGTGCTAGGTTTCCTTTTTTACTGTCTTTCATCTTCTCCTTTTTTACTCTATTCTTTGTTCTTTTCTTTTTCCTTTTCTGTTTTTGAGTTAATTTCAATAATATTAATATGGAAATAAAAGTTTAACATTTTCAAAATAAATATAGTGACTTTCCAAATATAAATGAGATTATTATCTTAAAATATAAGAGGTTATTTGGTACAAAATATTATAAAAAAATTTTACACTGTAAGTGTACGTACGTTAAATCATTGCTTCTATATCTCTTCTCTTTTCTCTTTCTTTTTTCATGCTGCTGCGACGTTACAAACCAACGTGGAAATTTGAATATGAAGTATATACTAACTTGTTAGAATACCATAAAGTTTGTTGAACTAACGAGAGAATAATGCTTTTGCTTTAACAAGGGCAAGAGTAGATGCGGTGAATTTTGCACGTTGATGTTGAAAGCAAAGTTGATTTCTTTTTGTGTGACCTCTGTCATACTAGACTTTAAATTGACTTCTTCCTTATTCGAGTTTCTACTTTTGAGCTTGAAAACTAATTTGGGAAAAGTTATTTGCTTGCAAAATTTTCAAACAAAAGTTCAGGTAAAGAAGTTATATTTGACACACTTCTTCAATCAAACAATCTTTTTTTGTTAGTGTATTCTAATATTAAAATTATAGTATTAAAGTACATTATCGTTTGTAAGATAATAGTTATAAATTAGCAGGAAAGTGATTATTTTGGTGTAACTTTTGAAACCACTAATACCATGATTTATCATTAATTACTCACTAAATGTAACATTATTTTGTAACTACCAACCATGCAGTACAATTTTATTATCCCACTACTTTGTTATTTATTTTATGGACCAGATTTTACACCTATAAATAGTGATGTTTCTTCCTTGTATAGTATATGGGAAAACATTACACTGTGCATAAAACAAATAAAATTAGTATAGTGAAAAGGAGAGTTAAGAGAAAGGAGAAAATAAGTCTTCAACTTGTTATCTACAAAAGAGAATATTTTTTTTGTTGAAGGAAGATGTTCATTTTGATGAAGCTTTGGACTCAACAACTTGTCCAAGATTTGTTCAAGTCATACGACGTTGTTGGGTTATTTTATCCTGAAGCGGACAAGTCAAAAATATTACTGCTGGACCTGTGAAGATACTGCTGCAGTGGGCTTGAATCTCCTTAAAGAGAGCAAGATATCCGCGCCTCCGCCTGAAGAATATTTATTTATTTTTCTTCATCTTATTTATTTAATTCACATATTATTATTTGCCTATATATTGATGATTTATGAATATTTGATTAATATGAATGTTATTGGAGAAACTAAAAGCATGCTTAGCAGCTATTTTGACATGAAAGATTTGGGTGAGGCAAATTTCATTCTTGGAATGGAGATTACGAGAACATGTGATGGAATTTTCCTTGACAAGTCATATTATGTTGAGAAAATTTGAAAAATAATTTTATTGATTGCAAGCATGTTCTAACCCCTTTTGATTCAAGTGTTCACTTATTTCCTGTACAAAGTGACAATGATGTGATAAATCAAAAGGAATATGCTAGCTTAATTGGAAGCTTGAGAATATGTGAAACCATGAGTACTTAGCAAGTTTACAAGCAAGCCAGGTAATGAACATTGGCATGCCATAACAAAAGTTATGAGCTATTTACGTGGAACATAAGCCTATGTCTTATCTTATAAAAAATATCTTGTTGTACTTGAAAACTTTTCTGATGCGGATTGGAACATTTTATATTTGAGAGGCGGTGCTATTTGTTGAAAATTAAAAAAAATTAAAAAATAATTGCTAACTCTACCATAGAGGTTGAACTAAGGTTGTCTAACATGTGGGTTGAACCGGGCTGGGTAGAAAAAATTTTGCACCGTACGAAGTTAGAACCGAACCGGTTACGGGTTAGGGGTTATCGGGCTGTCACGACCCCAAACCCCGATCGTGATGGCGCCCAACACATTGCTAGGCAAGCCCGACCATCTTATTCAATTACCAGCCAAGTATAATTAATACTGATTAATCGGCGTGATTAGCCCGTTTTCATAACAAATCAAGAAGTGTAGAAATGAAATACAAGAACACAGTCCCAACCAAATCGTGGTGTCACAAGTCTGAGCCTCTACAATTGAGATCTACTACACAATCAAGTCTAACCAAAATGGAGACAACAAAATGATAAAAAGAAAGAGGTCGGGTACTGTGGACGTCGGCAGCTACCTCGAAGTCTCCACGTGATAGTAATGAATAAGCAGCTGTGATAGCTCAATTGCTCTCTGGCACCTGCGAAGCTGCATAAAAAGTGCAGGGGAGTGGGGTGAGTATATTTCAACTCAATGAGTAATAATAATAAAAATAACTAAAAATAAGAACACCTGTACTATAACTAAACAGTTCTAAGGCAACCCCCACAGGTTAGTCATCACTATAATGAGTACTCTGATCTCCAGTCCACATCTATCTCATCTAGGTCCCACACCGACCACATCCTCGCTCGTACCACTACGGTATACAGCCATTTCAATATATGGAGACATATACATCTGTCGATAACATATAAATATTTCAGTATATATATGAATATGAATAAGTATAATGTTGCGGCTTGCAGCCCGCTCCAATACATATACCGCTGCGGCGCGCAGCCCGCTCCATTTAACGTCGACGGCGCTCACTGGGGGTGTATACAGACTTCGGAGGGGCTCCCTAGGCCCAAGCACTATAATACTGCGGCGTGCAGCACGATCCACACAAATATTACTGCGGCGTGCAGTCCAATCCAATATATATATGTATATATCTCTATACTACTACGGCGTGCAGCACGATCCCATAATATACACCAATGCTCACTGAGAATGTGTGCAGACTCAGACTCCGAAGGGGCTCCTACAGCCCAAGCGCAATAATACTGCGGCGTGCAGTCCATCCCACATGTATATTACATGTATATTACTGCGGTGTGCAGTCCGATCCAATATATATACTGTTGCGGCGTGCAGCCCGATCCAATATAGGTATATATATATATAATACCTCATAATGGGTCCTCGACCCTATTCCAGTCAGTATATACTTGGCCTCTCAGGCCCAATATAATATATCACAGTGGGTCCTTGACCCTGTCTCAGTCAATATAAACTTGGCCTTTCAGGCCCAATATAACATCTCATAGTGGGTCCTTGACCCTATCTCATCTCAATCGGTATAGACTTGGCCTTTTAGGCCCACTCAACTAGAACAGGGAATTCCACCCTAGATAATCTCTCTCAATGTACACATCTAGTACGGGCTCATATTATGCTATACAACTAGAGCTACGGCTGAGTGTATGTTTCCAACACGATATAAGGGTCACCTAGCTCTATAGGTTCCCTAATGCTCTACAGATCGGCACAAGGCCCCAAACATGGCTATTAGCCTAATTGTACATTTATAATCTCATTAATAGTCATACAACACAGTATTCTATTAGCCGGGAAGAACCAAGACCGAACCCTCAATCACAATGTCATTACGCCCGTCAGAGAACGCGTGTCTCATCTCAATATAGCACTGTGAAGTGCTAGTACGGGGTTTCAAACCCTCAGTACATTGTTTACTACTACCACTCACCTCGAACCGGTAGAAGTCCTAGCTCTCCTCGCGCTTGCCTCGAAAATCAATCTCATCGGATGCCAAATCTGCTCAAAATCAATAAGAATACATCAATATAGGCTAATTAGACATAACCCAATCGAAATAACTCGGTTTACACCAAAACCCACGAAGTTGTCAAAATCCGACTTTTGGTACGCTTCTCGAAAAATTATGAAACTCACATTTTCGGAATCCTCGTCTCTCCACGAGTCCGTACATACCAAGAACTCCCAATTCGGACCACAATTCGGCCTCCAAATCATCAAATCTCATTTTCAAATTTCTAGGCCTAAATACCCGGTTTATACCTCAAAAACACGTAATATAGCCGGAATATTCAATGATAATTCAATAATATTGACTAACAATGATCATAAGGGACTTACCTCAAGAATTTCCGTGATTTTTCGCTCAAAATTGCCCAAAATCCGAGATTGAAACTCACTAAAATTGATGGCTAGTCTTTTAATAAGCTGTCCAGATTTTTTTTCCCGATTTACTGTTCTTGCGCGTGGGTGAACAGTCACGCGCGGTTACTGTTCACGCGCGGGACTGTTCACTGTTCATAATTCTAGCAGCTTTTTAAGGAAAAATTGCAGCACAGCCATTTTTCACTAAAATGGTTCTAATTCCATCATACGAATTCGGAATTCGACGATTCTTTTTTCTGGGGCTTTGTAATATCGATACGGATCCAGTGGTTCAAACAAAACTGAATTTGGATATCATTTACTCAGTAAAACATCAATTTTGCTCGTTAAACAATTAATTCACATTTCGCGTCAAAAACCCAATCGCGACTTGATGAAATTAGACCAAACTTTCCAGATCAGTCCTATAATTCATTATCTAAATTCTCGAAGTCTCGAAATCAAATTTGAATCTTTAGAACTAAAATAGACCTTTGGATCATTACATTTATGCCCAAAACGGCAAAAAATCTTCCCAAAACTGTTCCAAAATTTATCCGAGCCTCATGGGATCCCAACAAAGTATACTAACAAGTCTCATAATATATTACGGACTTGTTCGAGGCCTCAAATCACAACAAACAATACTAAAATCATGAATCAACCTCCAATCCGAGCTTTATGAACTTTAGAACTTCCAACTTCTATTTTCGATGTCAAAACCTATCAAATCAAGTCCGATTGACCTCAAATTTTGCACACAAGTCCAAAATGACATAACAGAGCTACAAAAATTTTCGGAATTTCATTCCGACCGTCGGATCAAAATTTCACCTATCAACCGGAATTCGCCAAAATACTAACTTTGCCAATTCAAGCTTAATTCTACACCGAACCTCCGAATTCAATTCCGATTGCTCTTCTAAGTTATAAATGATCCCCCGAAACTAGTCGAATCATCAGAATCCGATTCCGGGCACTCTAACTCAATAGTCAACTCTAGGTTGACTTCCCATATTCAAGCTTCCTTCAAATATGCTATTTGCTTCATTTTCAACCCAAATCACTCCGACTCACCCGATATACTCTAATACTGGTATAAAAGCATAAAATATGTAAATGCAAGGTAGCGGGGTGGTAATTCCCGTAACGTCGGGCCGGGTCGTTACACGGGCTTAACGGGTTCAGGTTCATCTGGGTAAAAAATAAACCATAAGGGTTAAGGGGCCGGGCCGGGTTATTTTTTTTGGTTATATTTTGTATAACTATTGTAATTTATATTAATATAACGTAAAAAAAAATACAATGAAGATAGAAAAAAATTGCACTTATAAATTGCAAGTGCTACATTTATTTAGAAATTCAAACTTACAATTGAAAGGTTTACATTTAACAACAAGTAAATTAACGAAAAAAGAGTAAATTCAATAGTTTTACATTTTCTTAGACTCTAAAATCTTTAAAATATTTTAAAAATTTAAATCTAGCCTTTAAACTGGTCCTGGCTGGTTAATCGATTCTACAGAAATTTTAGTTGACCGAATTTGTCCGGTCCGATTAACTGGTAGGATTTAAGTAAACGGATCAACCCCCTCTATCCCTTTAACCCAGCCTAAACCAGCACCCTTATACCAAGCAGGTTCCGATTTTAACCAGTCTTGGCCGGTCCGAAAATGGGTTGACCCAGCCCATAGACACCCATAGGCTCAACTAATTGCTTTAGCTTCAGCTAGTGAAGAAGCGAATTGGTTGAGAGATTTATTATTTAGAATTCCTTATTTTGAAAAATCAATTCTTCATATTTTAATTCATTCTGATAGCACCGCTGCGATTGGTAAAGTACAAAACCGTTATTTCAACAGTAAATTCAGACCTACAAGGAGAAACACAATGTGTGATGTTTGAAAAGTGGTAAAATTGATGTTGATTATGTGATAATTTTGCAGATTCACTAACCAAGGCCTTGGTAACATAAAGGTTCTGGAGTACATCAAGGGGGATGAGATTAAAGTACATCAAGACTAAAGCCGAGCCGAGCCGATTTGAGCGAGTGAACGACGAAGATGGCGGCGCGACGCTTGCCTTCTTCTTAACTCTTTATGAGCTAAAAGAAGAGCAATTGCTTATATAACCATCAAAAACCTTTTCCTTTTCCAATATGGGACGATTTTCATTCACCAAGGGGGAAACTTAAAATTTTTATTTTCTTCCTTTTCCCATTCACCCCATTTTAAGCATTAATAGCTTAAAAATCCAGCAATCCCCCACATGAATGGGGAATGGTTATGTGACGGAAGTATGCATGAAAAACTGTATGATTTGCAAGCAAGAATTTATTGCATCTAGTTAAGTAGGTTTCCATTTGAACTTTACATAGTGAACTTATGTCGGATATACTTGGTCAATCGGTAGATTTGATATCTTTGAGCCTTCGAACTTTGGTGTATACTTAGACAACCATAAGTCACACAATCAACTGTTAATCGTCTTTGGTTCTTATTGTTGTGTTCGTTTCAACCATGAACACCGCCTGATTTCATAAGTGTGTAAAGAACTGGCCTTTCAAAGTTCTCCTTGAAACGGCTAACACTTCCCTTTTACATAGGTGATTCCTAAATGTGTCATCTCGTAGATACACTATTTGATATACCCCATACCAATTTTAGAAATCATTAAAAAGCCTTAATACTTTATCCTTGGTACTAAACATTGTCTTATCACGAGAATGGACCAAAAGTTTAGTTGACAATGTTGAACCGTCATTAATGACTTTGTTTGATCTAACTGAACCTAGATCTTGGTATCTCCAGTCTTCTAGGTAGATTTACCACCACTATGACTTGTTCTCGACCATAGTCCCATTTCCCTTAATGATTTTCCAACTATCTCTCTAGTTAGGCCTTTTGTAAGTGGATTTGACACATTATCACTTGATTTTACATAACCAATCATGATAATTCTTCTAGAGAGTAATTGTCTAACGGTTTTATGTCTTAGTCGTGTATGATGAGATTTACCATTATACATAACGCTCCCAACCCTTCCAATTGCCGCTTGACAATTGCAATATATGCGTATTGCTGCCAACAGTTTGGTCCAAAATAAAATATCTTCCAAGTTTGTTTAGACGACTTCCAAGATACCGCTCCTCTGTCACACCTCCTTTTTACGCACCCGCGAGAGCGCGAGGGAGTTTTTCCAATTAAAGGACAATCGAGATGGGATCAATTTATTAAATTCAGAGTCGCCACTTGGGAAGATAATGGTGTCCCAAGTCACCGGTTTGATCCCGAACCGAGGAAATTTATGACTTTGTAATATAGTCTGCGAAACTAGAAAAGCGGATAAGGAACTCTGTTAACCCGGGAGAAGGTGTTAGGCACTCCCGGATTCCGTGGTTTTAGCACGGTCGCTCAACTGTACTTTTTGCTTTTATCCGATTTCTTTATATATTTTAACTATGTATTTTTAATGCTCCGCTTTTATTTTTAGAAGAATTGCGACGTCACGAAAACACATTTCGAGTAACACCGCAACCGGTACGCCTGTGACTTCAATGTATTTCAGTTTCGCCGAGAATAAGGTTTGGGTCAC
Source organism: Nicotiana noctiflora (assembly GCA_032618575.1). Lineage (NCBI taxonomy): Eukaryota > Viridiplantae > Streptophyta > Magnoliopsida > Solanales > Solanaceae > Nicotiana > Nicotiana noctiflora. The sequence continues at coordinate 27,702 of JASVEL010013822.1, forward strand.
ATAAATGCACACCCGTGTTTAGGAAAGTAATTTATTTACAAATCGTGCCTAACGAGTCTATCGTCTTTATTAATTTTGGGAAAAGACCGTGAAATTTGCTAAACGGTCTTCCCGAATCTAAGATTTTTATAACAATTAATTTGAGGGCCCCGCAATTGTGTATTCCATGCGGCGAGGCTCATCTCACTTTTATTAAAGGTCATACCTAAGTAACTAAATTTTCTATTTATTTTGTCTCTAATGATTGATTAATTCACGAGTACAAGTTTAAATTCCGAATTCAATTTCTAGTTTGAGTGAGAAGAGCAAAAACTATTTAATTTGGACCTTGCTATTTACTTTAAAGTCCAGTATCACATTTACCAATTAAGTTTATATATCGGAGCTTTTATTTTAAATTGTCATTATACCTGATTCTTTATCAGCATGGCCTTTTCTTTTTGGGCCTAAATTCGAATCCAATATAAAAGGAATTGTATGAAACTTAAATACACAATCTAACTCTTTATACAAGTTACTAAGGCTTTGTTTACGGTTACACTAATGTATTGCTTACCCATGATCAAGGATGCAAATGAACTAACTAAAGCTATCTATTAACTTTGCTCTTTTAACAATCTATGCCTCGAGTGATTACTCTAATTATTTGATCTAAATCGCCAATTCGGTTCTTTGCTCATAATGATGTATTTTATGTTTGATAGCTATGCCTTGTCTAGTTCAATTGTAGGGTTCTTTAAATTGTACCTGGAACACAGGCTTATTAAGAAAACTGTTAACATAATATATGCTTTTACTACAAACTAGTGTTAATCTAGCTAAACATGGCAGAACTAAACCAATAACAGAGATTAAAATCCTAGACTATCAGAAGGTCGAAACTAGAATGTTCGATTAATTTGACTTCAGCTTTTCGATTAAACATACTACAACAATTTCAAATGAATACAATTATCAATCAATTCGAATTACACGGCAACAACAGAAACTCGTATAACTCTCCAAACTGCAGTTCATCATTTGATTTCAGAGCAGTGTTTACACTGTCTCTCTAGTTCAACATGGACATGAGAAGTACCTGGATGATGACAAAGAAGAAGGAAAGGAGCAATCAGCAGTAGTAATGCAGTAGCAATACAACAACAGCAACACTCAGCAGCAGTGACACAGTAGAAACCACAACAGCAGTAGTATACACCCAGCAATAGCACAGAACAGCAATACCAACAGCAGTAAAAGGACCCAACCAAACCACAGCAACAACAGCCACACTGGCAGCAAACACAGGAGCAACAGCAACAAACCAACAATGCAACAGTGACACAATGTGTATGTGTGTGTGTATTTTGTTTATTCGTCTGTCTATCTTCCCTATTCTCCCTGTATTTTTAGTTCAAAATTCTTTCTCCAGATATCTCTGTGTGTGTAGGAATATTTCTGTCTATCTTTTTTCGAATCCTACTGTCCAGATTAATGCTATCTTTATAGCTCAAAACAGACCCCTCCCCCTAAATGACTTCTTGATTCAAGTTAAAAATGGTTCCCCATGCTTACATGTTTGTCCCTTCTTGTTTCAATCAAAAGTCATGGGTGTATTATAGTATTAATATTAACTCCCATGCCTATTGTTTGGTTCCCCACTAACACTTGTCTTTTCCTTAATTAATTCAAAAGTTATGGGCAACATATTTTAATCAACTCTTTTAACATCTTCCAAAGCCACTATGTCTTGTTCCTCACTAAGTATTAAACAATACCTTATTTTAATATTATTGGTGCTTAGTGGATAAAATACTTTAACATAAATAATTCTTTAAGTTTTCAATTTTCATACTACCCCCTTTTAAGCCTAAAATTACTATCTTACCCCGACTCCTTTAATCTATAACAAAACTATTAGTTATAACCAATTCAGCATATCAATCAATTACTTAGCCATATAAACTGACTCCTATCAAGCACGTCAAAACTAAGTTCAATACAGGACATCATCAAGATTCAATTCACCAAAATTAGTTCAAACTTGTATTCACATTAAAAACAAGTATCAAAATGAAGATCAAGGACTCCATGATTCTGAGTAAATCACAATTCAAAATTAATCTAAATAAAGTGAATGAAACACTATGATATACTAGATGACAATAAACTGAACTCATATGCAAACTGATGAACGACAAAGAACAGGGAACCAAACATTACACAAAAATGAAGCAATTCGACCCAGCAAACAATCATAAGATGTTATCACATAAGCAGCAAGTAAAATAGGAGAAAGTAAAACAAATAGATCAAACATATACACTTATTTCAGACAGAAATCGAGCAAATTGAAACTCGGATAAAAGAAATATAACTTGAAACAAACTGACCGGATTAGAACAATAATGAACTCGAACAGAAGCAAAATTTCTTCGGGAACCTCGCCGGAAGCTTCGATTGCGCTTGAATGGTGGTGGCGTTGAATCACAAATCTTACTAATTCAAAACTTAGATATTCTCTTTTTTTTAAATAGAATCTGAACAAGCTTAACGACACTCGACGAAACCGTGATGAAACTCAACAACGGACCTCAAAACGGCACCTCGGATTTGCAGGCGGACAACTCGAAACCCAAACGAAAATGCTTCGAATGTTTCATATAGTGGACTGTTCTTGTCCCTTCTAACATTCTGTCCGGTTTTCCCCATCTCCGTGTCTTATCATTTTTATGGTTTCTTGTATGTGTGTGAGGGTGAAGCCCACCGGAGATGGCAGACGCATGGTGAACGGAGGTCTGGCGGTGGAGACGGAGGTTTTAGAGATGATGAAGACGCAGCAACGACTGTTTTGGTGGTCGACGACGGAGATGGCAGGCTGGTGGTCGTTTGGTTGCTGGTCGACGAACTGGCGGTTGTTTGGTAGTCGTTTATGGCTGGACGCTGCTTCAGGTGGAGTGAGCGATGAGGAGGCTGATGGTCGTTTGGTTGCTGGTCGACGAACTGGCGGTTGTTTGGGTGGTTGAGCGACGGGGAAGCGGTGACGACGGCTTGGGGTGTTTGAAGTAGAAGAGAAGAGAGGTGGGGGGGGGTTTAGGATTAGGGTTTGTTTTTGTGTAATGAAAAATGATGGTGTATTGAAAAGAGGGGGGTTTGATTATTTCGGACCGGGTCGGTTGGGCTGAGGTGTTGGGCTGGCTGGGTAGGGAATTGGGTGGTGTATTGAATTACATTGGGCCTGGTTTTGCTATGGCCCAATTCCGATTTCCATACTACATTCCATGGTGTATCATATACATATGTGTGTATATATATGTATATATATATATATATATATATATATATATATATATATATATATATATATATATATATATATATATATATATATATATATATATATATATATATATATATATATATATATATATATATATATATATATACTAACTCATAACACAATTAATTTTTACTACAATCATCCCACATAATTACATATCACTTAAATGTAAACCGTATAATTTTGATATTGAACACTAAAAAAAATGCAAAACATGATGTATATATTTTGTATTTTACTAATTTAAATAAATAAACACGCACACACAAACATGCAAATGTAAGATAAAAATAACACAAAAATCACAAAAATCATGCTCAACATAAAACTATTTTATTTTTGAATTTTCCGGGAGTGATTCTCATGTAGGGCAAAAATCACGTGCTCACACACATAATATCCAAAAGCGATAAAGCACAGAGCATGTTGTTCAAATCATATAATGAAGATACGAGCGATTTTTGCCTGTTCGAGCACCCCGTGTGAAGCATTTTTTGGAAAAGTTTGACCGAACCTTCGCTTCAAAGGTCTCCTACATATCCCTGGCTAAAAGGGAATCAGGTCAGTGTAGTTCGGGAAGTTTTGGTAGCTGGGTCTACCATGACTGCTGTGATCTTGCTGTTACTGATGTTGCTGCTGTTTCCACTGCTTAACTGATCTCCTCATTACATCGTGCTAAAAATAAAACAAGAAACTAGGCTAGCCTACGGATCACATGATCCTATCTATCTTCAACTTGCTTTTGCCACCTTGCTTTTTGTTGGCTTGATCGTTCCTTCTGATGTTTCTTCTCTTCTGCCAATTGTTACTTCGGCCTATCTTGATTGCCGGACTCCGACCGTTGGTCCCTTCCTTATGGTCTTCGAACTATTCTTCGTCGAAGTCTGAATCCATCTTTCTGATCCTTGTTGCCTTCCTTCTGATTTTGAACCTGAATTCATGCTGGGGATTTCCGTTATACTCTACTGCTTTCCTTGCACAACTTCGAAAGTAAATTGCCACTCCATTCTCCAGGCGGGCTCCCCGACTTCAATTACTACTTCAAAATAAAATCGCCACTCCATTCTCCAGGCGGGCTCCCTGACTTCAATTACTACTTCAAAATAAAATCGCCACTCCATTCTTCCAGGCGGGCTCCCTGACTTCAACTACTATTTCAAAATAAAATCGCCACTCCATTCTCCAGGCGGGCTCCCTGACTTCAACTACAACTTCAACACTAAGTCGCCACTCCATTCTCCAGGCGGGCTCCCTGACTTCAACTACAACTTCAAAATTAATCGCCATTCTGATCGCCTTCCTTTGTGTTCTGTACTACTTTCTTCTTCCTGCGTCGTCTCTTGAACCATCATTTCTCCTAAATCACCTTGCTTCGGAACTGCTTTCCTCTTGGGTCGTGTTGCTTTCCCTCCTAACTGCTGGGGATATCTTTAGAACTGTTTACTTGCCTGCTGAGAATAATGATGCTGGGAAAATTTTCCTTCATTCCCTCCTTTCCTTTGACTCATGCGCTTGAATTTGCGTTGGGAACTCTTGTTGTAACTCTCTGCTTTATGGTGGGTTACTGGTTTCGAGACCTGCAATGTAAAGACTGAAGACTTGCCTTTGGTTATACAGGTAGGCGCCTGCTTTTAGTAGCAACCTTTGAATTAAAAAATGCATTCCGGCAATAATTTATGAAATATGCAAAGGACAATGTAAAATAAAACAAACGTAAAATATCCTATTCGAGGGCGAATACTCCCATTGTATCCTATTCGAGGGCGAATACTCCCATCGTATTCTATTCGAGGGCGAATACTCCCATTGTATCCTATTCGAGGGCGAATACTCCCATTGTATCCTATTCGAGGGCGAATACTCCCATTGTATCCTATTCGAGGGCGAATACTCCCATTGTATCCTATTCGAGGGCGAATACTCCCATCGTATTCTATTCGAGGGCGAATACTCCCATTGTATCCTATTCGAGGGCGAATACTCCCATTGTATCCTGTTCGAGGGCGAATACTCCCATCGTATCCTATTTGAGGGCGGATACTCCCATCGTATTCTATTTGAGGGCGAATACTCCCATCGTATCCTATTCTAGGGCGAATACTCCCATTGTATCCTATTCGAGGGCGAATACTCCCATTGTATCAATGTATGAAAGTGAACAAACCTGAGACGTCCTGTTCGAAGGTGGACAAACCTGACGTGTCATCTTGAATTGCCTTCCTCGTTTCTCCGAGAAAATTTTCAACAACGGCAGAAAATTTTCTGCCCCAGTATTGGTGTTCTCCCTTGTGGCATGACTTTCTGCTATCAATAGCACTTTCTTTCCCCGTTTCAAATCAAAGAAAATTTGTTAGTTCAAAACATTGTGAGCGGTTGTGCCGCTCCTGTGTGGTGGTTTTTTTCTTTTTCTCCTTTCCCTCGCTCGGGGTTCCCAAAACTTGTAGGGGAATGATTTCATTTGCTGGAGATGATATTCCTGCTGGGATGGGTTTTTCCATTTATCCCTTCCCCTTTCTGTGTTTCTCAACTTGCTGGGGGTTATTTTGTTGAAGATGAGATTTCTTTTCTTCCTTTACCACTCTGTGTTGTCCGACCACCTCGGAACTTGCTGTAGATAACATTGTTGGGGGATTTTCATTTCCTCAAAATTGGTGTTTCACTCTTCTTGAAGGCTGTTGAGGATGACACTGGTTCGAAGATCATTTCCCTTAAGACTTTCCTTCTTCCCTAAGTGGATATTGATTTCCAGAAAATTTTCAAACTGAAAAGAAAATTTTCTGCCCCAGTTTAATAATCTTCTTTGCACCATACTTCTCTGTCGTCAATGGCATTTCTTTGCCTTGCATAATAATTGGAAAGTTGGTGGCAAGTTTTGAAGTCATTTCTCACTATGTTTTGACTAGACTGACTTTGATGGAGAATTTTGACAAAAGGAGAGAGATAAAAAGAAACGAAATAGAAGACAAAGGAAAAAAGAAAATGACTCTCTAGCAAGAAATATCTATAAAACTTATCAAACGCGAATACCAACTCTACTGGTTATGACATGCACATATGGCCTATCCTTCGTCGTTAATTGCCTTTCACGATTTCTGTCTCGTGATTTCCATCTGATTATCACCTTTATTCGACTTGTGGTGCCCGAAGGGTTTTCACTTTCAAGCCTCTCTTATTTTGATTTTCTCTCAGCTTTCGTCGTCTTATGGTGCCTGTGAAGGTTTTCACCGGTAAGACTCTCTCATTTGTATCGCTTTTATCTGGGGATTGGGGTGTCACTGCTAAGGCTTTCTCGTGTTTCCCTCCTGCTAGGAATCAGAGTCTTTTCTGCTGAGAATCAGAGTGTTATATTCTGATAGGACTCTCTCACTCGCCTGACGTGGCATCTTTTGAAGACTGATCAGAAGGTCTTTCTGGACCGTAATGTGGGATTTGGATAGGGCTCGAAAGAAAGGGTATTGAAGGCTCAAAACAAAATCAATTTTGGGTTCAAAATTTACAACCTTCGGACCTAAATTTATTTATAACCAACACAATTTTTCTTTGCCCCAGTTCTTACTTGTGGAATTTTTATTACTTTATTTGAACTATGACCGAGCTGTGAAGCGCCTACGTATCCTCTTTAAGGAATCAGGTCAAACGTAGTTCCCAATTCTCTTTTTTTCAAGTTGCTCTTTTTCATTCATTTTTCTTTTTCTTTTCTTTTCTTTTCTTTATCTCTTTTTGTTGTTTTCTTTTTTTTTCTTTTTCTTTATCCCTTTTCTCTTGTCTTTCAAACCTGTGTTTCTAGTCTTTGCAACTAATTCCGAAGGAGGGGTATGAAAGATTTTAAAATAAAGCTCAAAGGGTTGACGATGGATAAAGTGTTTGGATAGCAGAACAAAATGCCTTCGTCATTCCAATTTTCAAAACATGCCAAGTTCAAACAACATATTCACGACATCTTCTATTTGTGCCCTGATTGATAACCATATCGTCCATTCGCCTTTTTCATCTGTCATTTTAAAGTATTGCTGGACGACACTTCCATTTCAGTATCGTGAGCGAACCCCATGTCAGCATGGCCATTTTGCCCTTAAGGCTTTCTTTGTATTTTACCCGCCCCAAATTTCACGTGATTCGGGTTCCAAATAATCTCAAATCGTTATTTCTTTTAAAATGCCATAACTATCTTCCAATTCCTTCATGATTCACTTTTAAGATTAGGCCACAATTATGCGTGCATGTCATGTCACTAGAATCGGCGTTCGAACAGATGACAAATCTAAATACATAAGAACTAAACAAAAGACGACTGGGTAATAAAAGACCAAAATTTCCACTAAACGGAGAAGTGGTTGAAATACAATCAAGCAAACCAAAATACAAAACTGAAACGAAACTTGAAACGACTAAGCAAACTGCAATGACCAAAAATGGAAAGATAAGAGGGTTTCACTTCAAAACAAGATCCGGGTCACAACCCCGAAAACAACTCGGACAAAAGAAATGACAACAAAACAAACCACCGAAGAATAGCTCAAGATCTTAAGGGTGAGCTGGCAATGGATTCTGATTAATGTTGGGTGCCTCCGGTGTCTGCACCTCGATCTTATTGGTGTCAATAAGATTTTGTACTGCATGTTTCAGTTTCCAGCTGTCACGACCCCAAATCCGGTCGTGATGGCGCCCAGCACATTGCTAAGCCAGCCTGACCAATCAATAACATTAATGGAGCTAGAAGCTCTCTTTAGTCCATTTAAGCATATTAAATCACGAAGCAATAGCGATACAAATAACGAAAACAGGGAACCAAGTCCCATAATACATCAACTCCCATAGACCAAGGGTCAAGAGTTGTGAGCCTCTAAAGAACATAAGTGTAATAAAGTTTATAACAAACTCAATGCGGAAAGGAAAGACAACAAGATAAGAAATGACAGCTAGAAGGAATATCGGGTCTTGCAGACTCTGTAGCTACCTCGAATATCCACAAACGTCGCCTCGCACAGCTACTGGATCACTGCTGAGAGGTACCTGGATCCGCACACAAGGTGCAGGGAGTAAAATGAGTACTGCCAGACTCAGTGGTAATAAACAAGGGTAAGACAGCGGAGATAAGAAATCCGCAATAAAGCACTATGTAAAGCTATAATCAGCTACCCTGTCATAGAATCAATATTCATTGTACCTGTTCCAACAAATGCCAATAAATAGCATAACAGCTAGGAGATGTAGCTAAATGCAATGCAATGCATGATATGACCGCTACGGCGCGTAGCCCGACTCCAATTTTGGGTACCCGTGCTCACCGTGGGGGTTCAGACTCCGGAAGGGCTCCTACAGCCCAAGCACATCTCATAGCGATATTCTCGCGGCGTGCGGTCCGATCCAACATATATCTCGGCGTGCAGCGCGCGGCCGATCCACTACTAGTCGGCTAATATGCAGTACATGACCTCGCAGCTCAAAAGTAGTTTTTGAAAACTCTTTTATCATTTTTCGATTGGAAAACAGGAATATCAAGTTCCGGAGATTGGAATTAGCATAATAACAAAAATAGTCGCGGACTAGTAGTAAACTAGCATGTCTATATGATAAGACAATGATAACGATCCCCGCGGGATCCAATAACTGGCTCACGGCCCACAAGTATACTCAACCGCCCAAGAAGGGGGTTCAACGGCTCAAGAGTGGCCATTATCACAATATATATATATATGCAACCATCCGAGAAGGAGGTTCGACGGCTCGAGAATAGCCAATAATACAGTATCAACAGGTCGGACTAATATATAGTCTCCAGTTCATGATCGACCCCGCACTCTCAAGAGTGTGCGTGTCTCGCCGCTATACAACGTCACAAAGTGGTATACCGGGGTTTCGAACCCGCCGGTCATCACCCACATCTATTACTCACCTCAATACAGCGCGACGACTACTCCGCAATGCCCTTGCCACGAGAATCAAGCTCCGCACGCGTAGAATCTGATCAAATACGGTAGAAACACAACAAATTAGGCCAATGGGACGACACCCAATCAATACAACTCAATTTACATCAAAATTCCCAAAGTTGTCAAAACCCGACTTTTGGTACGCTTGTCGAAAAATCACGAAAGTCACATATTCGGAACCCTCATCTCAATACGAGTCTAAGCATATCAATTTTACCAAATTCGGACTCCATTTGCCCATTCAAAACCTTGATTTTCTAAAGTCCAAGCCTAGGGCTAAATCCTCCATAAATTACCCCAAATTCCTCCATTTTCATGATATAATTGCATAATATTACCAATACTAATCATAATTTAAGTCCATAGATGATTACCTGATGATTTCCCTCTTGAATTTCTCTTCAAAATCGCCCAAATCGCCTCTAAAGCCGAGACCCAAAATGTGTTAAATGTTCTGAAATTTTTCTAACTTCTGATACACTTACTTACAGCGATTTTCGCTTCTGCGGAACATTTTCCGCTTCTACGCTCCCGTATCCGCGACCAAAGGGTCGCTTCAGCGGTTCCAGGCCTAGCCGGCCATTTCCGCTTCTGCGAACAAAGGGCCGCTTAAGCGGACCCGCTTCTGCGAAGAAGCTTCCGCTTCTGCGAAAACATCCGCTCCTGCGCTCCTCAGTCCGCTCATGCGGACACGCCCAGGCGGTCAAGAATCCGCTTCTGCAGACCTTCCCATTTTCTTCTCGTCCGCTTCTGCGATCACTGACTCGCACCAGCGACGCCGCTTCAGCGGAAAGGATTCCGCTTCTGCGATGCCAAGCGCTCCTGCGCTCCTCAGTCCGCTCCTGCGGACTCGCCTCCGCGCCCACATTTCCGCAGGGGCGAAAATGACAGAACCAGAATACTTCAACCTGCAATTTCCATGATTTTCTTCCGTTTAACCATCTGAAAACACCCCGAGGCCCCCCGGACCTCATCCAAACATACCAACACATCTTAATACCTTATTCGAACTTGCTCCAATCCTCAAAACACGTCTAACAACATCAAAACCCATAATTCGCATCGAATTCAAGCCTAAATTCCTTAAAACATTCCAAATTACACATTCAATCAAAAACCCGACCAAACGACGTCCGAATGACCCGAAATTTTGCAGGCACATCCAAAATCACCTAACGGAGCTACTGCAACTGTCGGAACTCCATTCCGACTCCCGGATCAAAATCTCACCTACCGTTCGGATTTCGCCAAAATTCAACCTTAGCCAATTCAAGCCTATTTCTACACCGGCCTCCAAATTCAATTCCGATCGCTCCCCTAAGTCACAAATCACCTCCCGGAACTAACCGAATCATCAGAATCCGATTCCGAGTCCTCTAACCAAATAGTCAACTCCGGGTTGACTTTCCTTATTCAAGTTTCTTTCCCAAAGGCTATTTGCCTCATTTTTAATCACAATCACTCCTAGCTCACCCGATAGACTCTAACACTGATATAAAACCATAAAACATGTATTTACAACATAACGGGGTGGAAATTCCCGTGATGACGGGCCGGGTCGTCACACCAGCATTTCTCGGTATCATGTCCGGGAGCCCCTGAACAATACTCACAGCTTACTGAACGATCCACATTTGGGGGTAGGGGATTTGGCAATCTTGTCTCAACAGGACTCAACAAACCTATCTGCTTCAATTTGTGGAACAGAGCAGTATAAGTTTCTCCCAACTCAGTGAATGTTCTTTGTGTCTTTTCCTTTCTGAAGGCATGATTCCCTCTGAAACCTGGTCCTGGAGGGTTATCGTAAGCCCTCGGTGGTGGATATGTGTTTCGGGGAGGGTGATTAGGGTGATTTGGGTAGTAGGGTTTGGCTTGGTAGTGAGGTGAAGGACCTTTCGATCTGGACCAAGTACCCTCCTCTACCGTTGCAACTTCTTCTTTTCTCTTCTTCCCGAATGCAACCCCTGTGCCATTCCGAATAGCTTGAGTTGTTGCTTTCAACGCGGAATAGCTCAATATCTTATTGGACTTAAGTCCCTCTTTCTATCATTCCGCCCATTTTGACCACCTCATTGAAAGATTTACCAACCGATGTCACCAGGTGACTAAAGTAAGTTGGCTCCAGTGTCTGCAAGAAGTAGTCTACCATTTCGTTCTCTCTCATCGGGGGATCCACCCTTGCTGCCTGTTCCCTCCAGCGGAACCCAAATTCTCTGAAGCTTTCAGCGGGTTTCTTCTCTAGCTTGAGCAATGATAAGCGATCAGGGATTATTTCAAGATTATATTGAAACTGGCCGATGAATGCTTGGGCCAGGTCATCCCATGTAAACCATCTGCTGGGATCCTACCTGGTGTACCATTCTAATGCGGACCCTCCCAAGCTCTGACCGAAGTAAGCTATCAGAATTTCATCTCGCCCTCCAGCTCCTCGCATTTTGCTGCAGAAACCTCGGAGATGGGCTACTGGGTCACCATGCCCCTCGTATAGATCAAACTTGGGCAATTTGAACCCAGCGGGCAACTGGACGTCTGGAAATGGGCACAGATCTTTGTAAGCAACGCTGACTTGGTTGCCTAAACCATGCATATTCCTGAAGGATTGCTCCAGGCCTTTGACTTTCCGGATAACTTCCTCATGCTCCAAACTTTTGAAGTGCTTTTCCGGTTCTGCCGGGTTATCCCAGTGAGGGGTGTGTGAATGCGGTTCAGGAGCCTTAAAGGTAGGCTCAGGATCATAACAATGATTGTCATGTATTTGAAAAACCGGTTCACCGGACGACTTCTGTAAAGTAGCAGGTGGAGGTGCCACGAAAACAAGGGTGACCGGAGGAGGAGTATTTTGTCTAGCTGGTGGAACCTGGGATGTATAAGGGTTTTCCCCTCGATAATATGGATAGATCGGTGCACTTGTCGAGGGGTCAATGGGCGGACTCTCTGGAGCTGGTGTAAGAGTAGGAAGGTTTGGTGATGACTGTCCCCTAGCCCAGGCTAGGTGCATCTCTGTCATTTGTTGTCTTAACTGTTCCACCTCATCTTTCATTATCTGTATCTCTGTTTTCTCTCCATCGAGACTTTTGCCTGAACTAGACATGCTTGCTAGAATTGGCCCTTTTGATCTAGTATGGTAATGGTGATTGGCCAGAATATTCTGTCAAGCCAACCGCTAAACTTTCTGAAAATGCGCAACAAACTTGTTAGTTTACTGAGTTTAACAGATATGTTATAGCACGTAGTATTCAATGCACCTAGCCGGTTAACCATATGCGTATTCACCGCATGCGTCATTCCAGTTTTTCTTTTCAATTATCCTTGAAAACCTCTCTTGTTATTAACTTCCATTTTTTCTCTTTTTTTTTTCATTTTTTTTTTCATTTTTTTTTCATTTTCATTTTTTTTTCATATATATACATATACAGTTGTGGTCGAATCTTATGGAGATTGCCTACGTATCATGACCCCGCATGAATCAGACCGAGCGTAGTTCTTGCAGATTAATGCAAGAAATAAAGAGATGTTTATTTGATTTTTTTTTTGAAGGAAAATTACAGAAACCGACTACAAACTTGAAAAACTTTCACATTTTGTGTCGGAGATTTCTACAAAAAATAAGAATATTTTTGGCGTCAATTATGACTATTTCTACAAAATTGGCCACATAATGGCTTATTTGACAAAATGACTATTTTTTACAAAAATTATTTAAGAAAGATAAACTAGCAAAAAAAATTTTTTTTTTATCCTGTGGCTCATGGGGCATCGATCGGCATCACCATAAACCAACACAAGACTATTTTTCATAATTGGCCATGTAATGGCTTATTCAGACAAAGTGGCTCTTTTTGCAAAATTTTATTTGAGAAGATGCAAATTCAAAATTTTTATCCTGGGGCCTATGGGGCATCGTTCAGCACCGACACAGGCCAACACAAGACTGAGAAAGTTCAAATGCAAAATGTAGCTATTTCAGTAAAATTTCGGCCATGTAATGGCTTGTTTGATAACGTGGTTATTTTTGTAAAGTTGAGTGATGACTCAAAACTTGATTTTTTACGGATACAGCCTTTCGACATTTCCGCGAGGGAATATTTCAAGGTTGTGTCCAAAATTATTTTAAAAAATCCAAAGTGGCTATTCTTGCAAAAACAGCCTTCCGGTGTCTTTTGAGGGACATTCGGCTTATTTCAAGCAAGAATAGCATCACCCGACTTATTTATAACAAAATCAAAAATTTGACATTTTTTTGGTTATTTTTGCAAAAAGGGTGTGAACCCGGACTTGATTTTGCGGCTGTGAGCACGTGATTTTTGCCTTACTTGAGAAGTACTCCCAGAAAATTCAAAAATAAAAATAGTTTCGTGTTGGGCATGATTTTTGTGATTTTGTGTTATTTTATCTTTTTGTGTGCACGTTTATTTATTTAAATTAAAAATACAAAAATATATGCTAGGTTTTGCATTTTTAGTGTTTGATATCGAAGTCATGTGATTTACATTTTTAGGTGATATGTAATTATGTACGTTAATTGTAGTAAAAAATAGCGGTGTTATAGGTTAGTATATATACATATGTGTGTATATATATATATATATATATGTATATATGCATATATATATATATATATACACATACACATATATTACATCATGAAGATCCGATCTGGGCCAAAACTTAGTCTAAAACCAGGCCCAAACGAATTTCCTCTAATCCAGCCCAAATACCCGTCCAAGCTTCAGCCTGTGTAACGCTTGATCTGGACCGTTGGAGTTTATTATCCAACGGCCCAGATTAATCCTTTAATTCCAATATACACTCGGACTATGACTTAACCAAACGACACCGTTTGGTTTAAGTGAGGGGATCCTGATCGTTGATCGTAAATGATCCAACGATCAGGATTCAATCTCATATCTCGTATATAAGGCTCATTCCATACCCCGCCCCCCCCCAGACCCCCCCCTCTCCCTTCATCTCCCTCAGAAGCTCTCAAAGACCCAGCGTAACGCCGCCCTCCTCCGCCGTGCCCCGCCCGCCGGAAATCGCCTCACGGCGGTTCCGGTAGGCCAATGGCCACCAAACCAATGCCAAAATCTTCCCCTCACCTCTCCCATTACGAATCTGGCCTCCGCTAACCTCGAATCACTCCCGAGCTCCTCGAATCTTCATTTGAAGATTCGAGTCAAACTCGAACCAATGCCAAATCACCCCAAACTCACCCCAAACCCTCACATGGCCTCCCTCGTACCCCCGCCGGCTTTCGTTTACCTCGAATCTAACCAGAAATGCAAAAGCCCCAAATCCGAGCCCAAGAACCCTAGTTTTTGAAGAAACCCAATTCGAGCCGGGTTAGCCGTAATTGAAGTCCAAGGGACTTTAGTCTAGGTGTTCTCAATCGAGAACATCTTGATTAAAGCCCGTTTGGCTTCAATAGTTCCCAAATTTTGGTTCAAAGCCTGGGTCGGCAGTTTTCTTATGAGGTATCCATTTCTTCTCTGGTCGATTCAATTCAATTGTGTGAACATGTGTGTTTGTTTTGTTTGTGTTTCAATTTTTATCTGTTATTAATTTCTCATATCGATTGATCTATTCTCCTCCTTCAACAGACCTTTTATGTGGTCGATTCCTATTCTTTACCAATTCTTGTTTGAATTCAATGCCGCAACAACTTGTATGCCTAGTTCGTTTAATGTCGTCAACAAATCAATTTGTTTGTATAATTTGCCCTGGCCTGCCCGTATGCAATGCACAAGTTTGGGATTTGGTTGCTTGTTTAATTCTGGATTAAGAGTTAATTGGTTACAGAGTTAGGATTTAATTGAGATTAATTATTTAATCACTTGCCCATAAAAGGGCTAGTGGAACCTGCACAGCAGGGTATCCCACTGATGCCCTGCCACCAGCCTTATTGTTTAATGCTTGAGTCCATACATTGGACAGTAGATAGTGGGGAATGCAGGGAATTTGATGGGTTAGACAGAGAGGAGGATGGGCAGAATTGGTTGTCTGATTATTATATCTTGGAGTTACATTTGTTTGCAACTATAAGTATAGATAACTAGTGAGTAGCTGAAAAATATAGACAGGGGGACTAAAGTACCTGGAGAGCAAAAACAGTACCTGGAGAGCAAAAACAGTCATAGCTAAAGACATTAGAGAATACTGGAGAGATAGCTAGAGAGTACCTGGAGAGAAAATAGGCAGCAGGGATTCATTTTCCTTACACACATAAAAGATACAGAAAAGAAGCTACTGTTTCATTGGTTTTGGTCACTGTTTCGATTGTTTTGCTTCAGTGGTTGAGTGTTTGGCCACTGTTGTTGTGGTGTTTGTGTCTGTGTGGCTGCTGGTCCAGTGCTGTGGCTGTGCTACTGTTTTAACTGGTTGTTGTTGCTGTTGTGTTCATTTGGTGCTGCTTGTCCAGTATTGGGGTTCTTGGTCTATTGTTGCTGCTGTTAGTCATTGTTGTTGTTGTTGGGTCTTTGTTGCTGCTGGAACATCTCAGTTGTGTATGCTGCTGCTGTGTTGACCATTGTTGAGTGTTGTGGTAGTTCTTGAGTGGCTGTTGGTCTATTTGATTGCTGCCACTGGTTATTGTTGCTGTTTGTGTCTATAGTGGTGCTGCCTGGGTGTATTATTGCTGTTGCTGGTCATTTGCCGCTGGTACACATCTCATTTGTTGTGTGCTGCTGCTGTGTTGGCCATTGTTGTTGGTGTGGTTAATGTGTTGAATTTGTTACTGGTTGGTTATTGTGTTTGCTGGCTTGGTCTATTGTGTGGCTGGATTGGGTTATTGAGTTGCTGATTGGTTCACTGTGTTTATTATTGGTCTACTGTTACTGTTCCTGTTACTGTTGCTGCATTGCCATTGCTCACTCTTCCTTGTTCTTCCGCATTCCAGGTACACATCTCTGTTATTGTAATTCCTGGGTTCGAAAAGAATGAAGTTTGAAGCTTATGCTTAAAGTCTATTGAATCATGTAGTCGTCCAAAGTTCTTATACTTGATTACGTTCTGTTATTCTTTAATTAAGTTGGTATTGCTAGTTTTGTTATGGAAATATAGCTAGACCAAAGATACACTATCATTAGATATGCGCGTGAACCTGAATTAGTCTGTTGTATCTCTGTTCAATCTTCCCTACTCATGTGTGTAATCTCCAAATCTGTTAAACGTTAGATCTTATGTTAAAAACAAGATTAGCTAGGGAGTTATTACTCAACTGAATGACGTAATTAGATTAAAAGAGTCGGGAGTGCATTTCATGTGACCCGACCCCAATTTCGGGCAAGAGTAAATAAAGCATGTCATGAACCACAGGCGCATTTCATGCGATGTGGTTCGTAGCGAGTTTTAAGTAATTTGGAATCGACTCCTAAGTAAAATACAGTGGGATGTAGTTCTCTTTAGATTTGAATCAAAGGTGCACCTCGCCCAATAGTTACACTAATCGCACAGCCTTCATAAAAGTACATATAAAATACTTAGATTTTGAGATGCGTCGCTTCTTAACGAATATCACGCCCTTCTCAACAATGTAAATAAGCAGTCGATCCGGGCGCATCTCTTAGTTCTGTCTTCTTAAATATGGGTGTGCATTTCATGCGACCCGAATCCAGACCCCGAAATGTTGAATAAGAATATGTCGAGAATTCGGGTGCATTTCATGTGACGTGATTCGAAAGCATATTTTTAAGCAATTTTCTCTTTCGTAAATCATAACCAATAATAAAAGCGGTAAAGGGATATTAACTTGCACTAAGTACATAATTGTAAAAAGCAGATAGATCAGCCAAACACGACAATTGAGCGACCGTGCTAGAACCACGGAATTCGGGAATGCCTAATACCTTCTCCCGAGTTAATAGAATTCCTTATCCGGATTTCTGGTTCGCGGACTGTTAAATAGAGTCATTCTTTTCCTCGATTCGGGATTTAACCGGTGACTTGGGACACCATAAATCTCCCAAGTGGCGACTCTGGAATAATTAAAATAAATCCCATCTCGATTGTCCTTTAATTGAAAAAACTTTTTGCATCCTTGCGGGTGCGTAAAAAAGAGGTGTGACAACGGCTATGGCCTTGCAATATTTCCACAAGGAATATTTCAAGGTTGTGCCCGCAAATTATTAAAAATGATTCAAAGTGGCTATTTTTACAAAAACAGCCTTCCGGTGTCCTTTCGGAACATTCGGCTATTTTCAAAAACAGCGTCACTTCGATTTATTGACAAAATTAAACACACACATTTTTTTTTTATTTTTTAAAGGGGTGGTTGAACCCGATGAGGGTTGCCTACGTATCTCACCTAATGGCGAGAATCAAACCTGCGTAGTTCGGTCAGATTATTTTATGACCAATTATTTCAACAAAATTGCTCTTCCTATTTTTCAAATTTTCAAATTTTTGACAACATTTCGTCAATATTTTTGATATTTTTCTATTCCAAAATTCTATTTCCTTTTTTTTTTTTTTTAGGAATTTAACCAATCATCGTAATAATATATGATAAATAAATGCAACATATAATATGCTCGGTCCTTGATTACCGGGTCACCTGTCCTAGACGGACCCAACCCCTATGTTGAGTCCCCTAAGTCAAATGCAACGTGATGCAAATAAGCGTTTCCTACTAGGGATCCGGCATGAAGTCATGTTATTCTAAGTTCAAAACCTTGGTACATGATCTAGACCGTGTACCCAAGCGGACAACTCGGGCTGAGGAAGGAGCTCCTTTCCGGGAACCAAAGGCCAACCGGCTTAGAAACTTTCCGAGCCTCTTCATTATTTCGGGGTATGACACTAACAGAATAAGGAGTCTCAACCAGTGAGCACATCCCCGGGGGTGAGAAGTGAAGGGTTTTCGGCACAGTTTTATATACAATTCACGCAATATCAAAGCGGTAAACATATAGCAGTTTGTATATACAATGCAACTAGTATCAAAGCGGTAGACATGTAGCACATTAATTAAACATATAATAAAATCAGATATAGGCAAAAACAACAATTTAACTGAGCTCGAATTCTTAAACCCTGAACCGAAGTTCTGGATTAATTGTCCCCAGCAGAGTCGCCAGAGCTGTCACACCTCCTTTTTACGCACCCGCGAGAGCGCGAGGTAGTTTTTCCAATTAAAGGACAATCGAGATGGGATCAATTTATTAAATTCAGAGTCGCCACTTGGGAAGATAATGGTGTCCCAAGTCACCGGTTTGATCCCGAACCGAGGAAATTTATGACTTTGTAATATAGTCTGCGAAACTAGAAAACTGGATAAGGAACTCTGTTAACCCGGAAGAAGGTGTTAGGCACTCCCGGATTCCGTGGTTTTAGCACGGTCGCTCAACTGTACTTTTTGCTTTTATCCGATTTCTTTATATATTTTAACTATGTATTTTTAATGCTCCGCTTTTATTTTTAGAAGAATTGCGACGTCACGAAAACACATTTCGAGTAACACCGCAACCGGTACGCCTGTGACTTCAATGTATTTCAGTTTCGCCGAGAATAAGGTTTGGGTCACATAAATGCACACCCGTGTTTAGGAAAGTAATTTATTTACAAATCGTGCCTAACGAGTCTATCGTCTTTATTAATTTTGGGAAAAGACCGTGAAATTTGCTAAACGGTCTTCCCGAATCTAAGATTTTTATAACAATTAATTTGAGGGCCCCGCAATTGTGTATTCCATGCGGCGAGGCTCATCTCACTTTTATTAAAGGTCATACCTAAGTAACTAAATTTTCTATTTATTTTGTCTCTAATGATTGATTAATTCACGAGTACAAGTTTAAATTCCGAATTCAATTTCTAGTTTGAGTGAGAAGAGCAAAAACTATTTAATTTGGACCTTGCTATTTACTTTAAAGTCCAGTATCACATTTACCAATTAAGTTTATATATCGGAGCTTTTATTTTAAATTGTCATTATACCTGATTCTTTATCAGCATGGCCTTTTCTTTTTGGGCCTAAATTCGAATCCAATATAAAAGGAATTGTATGAAACTTAAATACACAATCTAACTCTTTATACAAGTTACTAAGGCTTTGTTTACGGTTACACTAATGTATTGCTTACCCATGATCAAGGATGCAAATGAACTAACTAAAGCTATCTATTAACTTTGCTCTTTTAACAATCTATGCCTCGAGTGATTACTCTAATTATTTGATCTAAATCGCCAATTCGGTTCTTTGCTCATAATGATGTATTTTATGTTTGATAGCTATGCCTTGTCTAGTTCAATTGTAGGGTTCTTTAAATTGTACCCTGGAACACGGGCTTATTAAGAAAACTGTTAACATAATATATGCTTTTACTACAAACTAGTGTTAATCTAGCTAAACATGGCAGAACTAAACCAATAACAGAGATTAAAATCCTAGGCTATCAGAAGGTCGAAACTAGAATGTTCGATTAATTTGACTTTAACTTTTCGATTAAACATACTACAACAATTTCAAATGAATACAATTATCAATCAATTCGAATTACACGGCAACAACAGAAACTCGTATAACTCTCCAAACTGCAGTTCATCATTTGATTTCAGAGCAGTGTTTACACTGTCTCTCTAGTTCAACATGGACAGGAGAAGTACCTGGATGATGACAAAGAAGAAGGAAAGGAGCAATCAGCAGTAGTAATGCAGTAGCAATACAACTAAAGTACATTATTCTATTCTACTACGTATATCTGACTATCTCTAAGCAGCTCCTACTTTCAGAATAGCACGTAACAAACAATATGTGGCTTCTTTTTTTGGACTGGTAAATGTACAACAAAATGAATTTAATATCTTACAAACCAACAAGAGCAACAACAACAAACCAACAATGCAACAGTGACACAATGTGTATGTGTGTGTGTATTTTGTTTATTCGTCTGTCTATCTTCCCTATTCTCCCTGTATTTTTAGTTCAAAATTCTTTCTCCAGATATCTCTGTGTGTGTAGGAATATTTCTGTCTATCTTTTTTCGAATCCTACTGTCCAGATTAATGCTATCTTTATAGCTCAAAACAGACCCCTCCCCCTAAATGACTTCTTGATTCAAGTTAAAAATTGTTCCCCATGCTTACATGTTTGTCCCTTCTTGTTTCAATCAAAAGTCATGGGTGTATTATAGTATTAATATTAACTCCCATGCCTATTGTTTGGTTCCCCACTAACACTTGTCCTTTCCTTAATTAATTCAAAAGTTATGGGCAACATATTTTAATCAACTCTTTTAACATCTTCCAAAGCCACTATGTCTTGTTCCTCACTAAGTATTAAACAATACCTTATTTTAATATTATTGGTGCTTAGTGGATAAAATACTTTAACATAAATAATTCTTTAAGTTTTCAATTTTCATACTACCCCCTTTTAAGCCTAAAATTACTATCTTACCCCGACACCTTTAATCTATAACAAAACTATTAGTTATAACCAATTCAGCATATCAATCAATTACTTAGCCATATAAACTGACTCCTATCAAGCACGTCAAAACTAAGTTCAATACAGGACATCATCAAGATTCAATTCACCAAAATTAGTTCAAACTTGTATTCACATTAAAAACAGTATCAAAATGAAGATCAAGGACTCCATGATTCTGAGTAAATCACAATTCAAAATTAATCTAAATAAAGTGAATGAAACACTATGATATACTAGATGACAATAAACTGAACTCATATGCAAACTGATGAACGACAAAGAACAGGGAACCAAACATTACACAAAAATGAAGCAATTCGACCCAGCAAACAATCATAAGATGTTATCACATAAGCAGCAAGTAAAATAGGAGAAAGTAAAACAAATAGATCAAACATATACACTTATTTCAGACAGAAATCGAGCAAATTGAAACTCGGATAAAAGAAATATAACTTGAAACAAACTGACCGGATTAGAACAATAATGAACTCGAACAGAAGCAAAATTTCTTCGGGAACCTCGCCGGAAGCTTCGATTGCGCTTGAATGGTGGTGGCGTTGAATCACAAATCTTACTAATTCAAAACTTAGATATTCTCTTTTTTTTAAATAGAATCTGAACAAGCTTAACGACACTCGACGAAACCGTGATGAAACTCAACAACGGACCTCAAAACGGCACCTCGGATTTGCAGGCGGACAACTCGAAACCCAAACGAAAATGCTTCGAATGTTTCATGTAGTGGACTGTTCTTGTCCCTTCTAACATTCTGTCCGGTTTTCCCCATCTCCGTGTCTTATCATTTTTATGGTTTCTTGTATGTGTGTGAGGGCGAAGCCCGCTGGAGATGGCAGACGCATGGTGAACGGAGGTCTGGCGGTGGAGACGGAGGTTTTAGAGATGATGAAGACGCAGCAACGACTATTTTGGTGGTCGACGACGGAGATGGCAGGCTGGTGGTCGTTTGGTTGCTGGTCGACGAACTGGCGGTTGTTTGGTAGTCGTTTATGGCTGGACGCTGCTTCAGGTGGAGTGAGCGATGAGGAGGCTGATGGTCGTTTGGTTGCTGGTCGACGAACTGGCGGTTGTTTGGGTGGTTGAGCGACGGGGAAGCGGTGACGGCGGCTTGGGGTGTTTGAAGTAGAAGAGAAGAGAGGTGGGGGGGGGGGGTTAGGATTAGGGTTTGTTTTTGTGTAATGAAAAATGATGGTGTATTGAAAAGAGGGGGGTTTGATTATTTCGGACCGGGTCGGGTTGGGCTGAGGTGTTGGGCTGGCTGGGTAGGGAATTGGGTGGTGTATTGAATTACATTGGGCCTGGTTTTGCTATGGCCCAATTCCGATTTCCATACTACATTCCATGGTGTATCATATACATATGTGTGTATATATATGTATATATATATATATATATATATATATATATATATATATATATATATATACTAACTCATAACACAATTAATTTTTACTACAATCATCCCACATAATTACATATCACTTAAATGTAAACCGTATAATTTTGATATTGAACTCTAAAAAAAATGCAAAACATGATGTATATATTTTGTATTTTACTAATTTAAATAAATAAACACGCACACACAAACATGCAAATGTAAGATAAAAATAACACAAAAATCACAAAAATCACAAAAATCATGCTCAACATAAAACTATTTTATTTTTGAATTTTCTGGGAGTGATTCTCATGTAGGGCAAAAATCACATGCTCACATCCTCCACCGATAGTGAATACATAACCACTTGTGGACTTGGAATCAGTTGATTTGATGATCCAATTTGCACCACAGTATCCCTCAATGACCGTAGGATATTTACTATAGTGCAAACCAAAGTCCTGGATATGTACTAAATGTCTCAAAACTCGTTTCATGGACATTCAATGAGATTGACCTGGATTGCTCGTCTATCGACTCAATTTACTTATAGCACAAGCTATATCTGGTCGTATACAATTCATAATATACATTAAGCAACCCAACATACGGTCATAATCCAATTGTGATATGATTTGGTCTTTGCAAGATTCACGTCAATTGGAGTCTTTGTAACTTTAAAGCCCAAGTGCTTGACTTTTTCAAGTACCGTCTTAATATAATGAGATTGTGACAATGTCAGACCTTGAGAATTCTTATGGATTTTAATTTTCAGAATTAAATCAGTAACTCCCAAGTATAGTCTTCAACCCGACATCTTCGATTTTGTATTCTTTTCAAGTGCAGTGAACAGTTCTTTTGACGTTTCCACGTCACTATAGACATTATACAAAGTATCCTCCAGCCCGATTAGAATATAATTCTTGCAAAAAAAATCTGAATGCTTCTACAACTCAATCACGAGAAAGCATTCAGTTTACGGATTTTCATCAGACAGCACAGGAACATCTTCCTTGATGAACTTCTGAAGATTTAGAGTAGCCAAACAGAAGAATATCTTTTGCTGCCAATGCTTGAAATCAATCCCGAAAAATTTTCTGGATTTCTCCGCTGGTGCCAATGCTGTCAGTGTTGTTCGGCTCATTGAAGCATTGGCGGTCACCATTGGAACAGCTTGGTTCACATTATTATTAGTCATTTCTGTAAAAGAATGACACAAACATTAAAATCGGGTATATTTTAATCTCCAAATATTACAAAACCACAAAAGTTTTACTCTCCAAAAATAGTAAGTACAAATACAGAAAATATATTATATTCCCTACGTTTGTTAGTAAATTGTATTTGTAAAATAATTCCGGAGAAAATAAAATAATATAAATAGAAATGTAAACGAAATAACAAAAAGCAATTCGAACCCACTAAATTCACAGTGTTTCCTTAAGAAATTTAATCCCCTCCTAGTACCCAAGGTTATGGATTATTTCCTCCCAGGATAGAATGAATTACACACTCGTGTAATGGTATTTCAAACTCTAGTGTTTCAGCGAACACAAACTTCGGTAGCAAATCACACTTACTATTATTTTTTAAAAGTTAAAATATGCAGAAGAAATGAGAAGAACTCAAAAAAATTGTATTGAAATTCTGCGTAGAATAGTCTTTTATTTATAGCCAAAGTTGGGCTGAAATCTGAAGAGGTGCAACTCTTCAGAATGGCTGCTTTTACAAAATGGCCACATCATAAATGTTATAACATAAATGGCTATTTACTCAATAATAAAGAGGTAAAACTGAAGGGTAGTTAATTTTTTATTACAAAAATAGAAAACTAAAAATTTGATAACTGAATTGGATTTAATAATAATATTTATTTAAATATTAATAGTTTGTTATTAAAATGAATATTTAATAATATTTCTGTTAATATTTCCTATTAACAGATAAATTTGGTCCAAAAATTAATCAATCGATCATTTGACCAAATCCGAATCTGAAGCCGAGCGAGCGACGACGAGGACGACACGAGGCTTACCTTCTTCTCAACTCTTTATGAGCTAGAAGAAGAGCAATTGCTTATATACCCATCAAAAACCTTTTCTTCTTCCAATACGGGGACAATGTTCCTTCATCAAGGAGGAAATTTAAAATTTCACTTAAAATTTTCATTCATCAAGAGCGAAAACTTAGAATTTCACTTAAAATTTTCATTTTCCTCCGTTTTCCATTCACCCCATTTTAAGCATTATAGCAACATTATCTACAAAAGAGAATATTATTTTTGTTGGGGAAGGTGTGTTAGTATATTGTATTTGTAAAATAATTCTGAAAATATAAATATAAATACAGTATACTAACAAGCTTAAAAAATTTAATATATTCTCTGTATTTGTACTAACTGTTTCTGGAGAGTAAAACCTATGTGATTTTGTACTCTATTAAAATCTATGTGATTTTAACGTTTGTGTCATTCTTTTACAAAAATGACTAATGAGAATGAGAACCAAGTTGTTACAATGGTAATTGTCAATGCCTCAACAAGCCGAACGACACCAGCAGCATTGGCACCGACGGAGAAACCTGAAAAATATTTCGGGATTGATTTCAAGAGCTGGCAACAAAAGAAGTTTGTTTATTTGACTACTCTGAGTCTCCAAGAGTTCCTCAAGGAAGATGTTCCTGTGTTGTCCGATGAAACTCAAGATACTGAACGATTTCTCGTGATTGAGGCGTGGAAGCATTCAGATTTTTTGTGCAAGAATTATATTATAAGCGGGCCGGAGGATGCTCTGTATAATGTCTATAGTGGCGTGAAAACGTCAAAGAAACTGTGGACTATGCTTGAAAATAAATACAAAACTGAAGATGTTGGGTTGAAAAAGTTTGTTGCTGTAAAGTTTTTGGACTATAAAATAGTAGATAGTAAGTCTGTTATTACCCAAGTCCAGGAATTGCAAGTGATTATTCATGATCTCCTTACTGAAGATATAAATCAAATTAATATTGATGTTGTAGTAATCTTAGTATTTTTACTAACAGAAATTTCATTGAAGGTCTTGTTATCAATTAAGCATTCCAAGTAGTAGCAATGATTAAGAAGTTGCCTCCTTTGTGGAAGGACTTCAAAAACTACTTGAAACACAAACGCAAGGAGATATCCCTTGAAGATCTCATTGTGCGATTGAGAATCGAAGAGGACAATAAAGCTGCTGAAAAAAGAGGCCGTGGGAACTCGATAATAATGGGAGCAAATATTGTTGAAAAAACAAAAAGAGGAAGAAGGCTTCTGGACCGAAATACAACCCAAGCAAGAAGTGATTTAGTGGAAACTGCTATTAATGTGTTAAAACCAGACACAAATCTATGGAATGGCGTGCTCCGAAGAAAGACAAGAAGAAGGGTCAAGCAAACATAGTTGAAAAACATGATGATGTTGATGACTTATGTACCATGCTTTCCAAATGCAACTTGGTGGGCAATCCTAAATAGTGGTGGATTAATTCTGGATCCACTCACCATGTTTGTGCTGTTAGAGAAGCTTTTGCTACTTATGCTCCGGTTGGATCCGATGAGACGATTTCTATGAGAAATGCTTCAAAGGCCAAGATTGGGAAGATATTTCTCAAAATAACTTTCGACAAAATGGTGACTTTGAACAACGTCCTTCATGCTCCCGAAATTAGGAAGAATTTAGTCTCTACTAGACTTCTTGTTAAGAATTGGTTTAAATGTGTTTTTGTTTCCAATAAGGTTGTAATAAGTAAGAATGAAATGTTTGTAGGAAAAGGTTACCTCACTGAGGGCCTTTTCAAGCTGAATGTAATGGTTGTTGAAAATAATAATAAAATTTTACCTTCGTGTTACTTACTTGAGTCAAATGAATTATGGCATATACGTTTGGGTCATGTGAATTGAAAACCTTGCGAAAAATGATTAATTTTGAAGTATTACCTAAGTTTGAATGTGACAAATCAAAATGTCAAGTATGTGTGGAATCTAAGTATGTTAAACATCTTTATAAGTCGGTTGAAAGGAATTCAAATCCTTTAGACTTAATTCACACATATATTTGTGACATGAAGTCAATACCATCTCGCGGTGGAAAGAAGTATTTCATAACTTTTATTGATAAACTACTCGATATTGCTATGTTTACTTACTTAATAGTAAAGATGAAGCAATAGACGCATTTAAGCAATATAAAAATGAAGTTGAAATACAACTTGACAAGAAAACCAAAAGGATAAGAAGTGATAGGGGTGGTGAATATGAATCTCCTTTTGAACAAATATGTTTAGAATATGGACTTATTCATCAAACAACGGCCCCTTACACGCCCCAATCCAATGAGATTGCAGAAAGAAAGAATCGTTCTTTAATGGAGATGATGAACATATTATTGATAAGTTCTGGTTTTGCCACAGAACTTGTGAGGGAAAGCCGTTCTTACAGCAAAACGAATACTAAATCGAGTACCCCATAGCAAAACACAATCCATTCCATATGAAAAATGGAAATGAAGGAATCCCAACTTGAATTATTTTAAAGTGTGGGGGTGTTTGGCAAAAGTGCAAGTTTCTAAACCCAAAAGGGTAAAAGTAGGACTGAAAACTGTTGATTGTGTTTTCATAGGATATGTGACAAATAGTAAAGCATATCAATTTCTAGTTCATAAATCAGAAAATCCGGATATTCATAATAATACAGTTATAGAATCAGATAATGATGAGTTCTTTGAAAATATATATCTGTATAAAAAGGAGTGTGAGTCGATTGGTGAAGGATCTAAATGACCTCAGGAAGAAACAAAAGAAAGTGCACTTAACGAGGAGGATCCAATACGTAGTAAACTTCAAAGAACGTCTAATTCATTTGGACCAGATTTTGTGACTTTCTTATTGGAAAATGAGCCTCAAACATTTAAAGAATCTACGTCTTCTTCAGAATTATTGTTATGAAAAAAGGCAGTCAATAGTGAAATAGAATCCATATTGAACAACCATACATATGAATTGGTTGATCTTCCTCTCGGAAATAAACCGTTGGGTTCTAAATGGATCTTTAGGAGGAAAATGAAAGATAATGGCACTATTGACAAATATAAGGCAAGACTTGTGGTCAAAGGGTATAGACAAGGAGAAGGTCTTGATTATTTTGATACATACTCTCTAGTTACAAGAATTACGTCCATACGAACGTTAGTAGCGTTAGCTGCAGTTTATGGTCTTGAAATTTATCAAATGGATGTTAAGACGACATTCTTAAATGGAGAGTTGGAGAGGAAATCTACATGGAACAACCAGAAGGGTTTGTGGTTCTAGGTAAAGAAAAGGTTTGTAGACTTGTTAAATCTCTTTACGGACTAAAACAAGCACCCAAACAATGGCATGCAAAATTTGACCAAACAATATTTTCAAATGGGTTTAAGATAAATAAATGTGATAAATACAAATTGGATCAACGGATCAACTGATTCCAAATCCACAAGTGAATATGTATTCACTATTAGTGGAGGACCGGTATCTTGGAAGTCGTTCAAACAAACTTGTATTGCCCGCTCTACAATGGAGGTTGAGTTTACAGCCTTGGATAAAGCCGGTGAAGAAGCTGAATGGCTCCGGAATTTCTTGGAAGATATTCCATTTTGGCACAAACCCTTGGCACCAATATGCATACATTGTGATAGTCAAACGGCAATATGAATGGCTGAGAGCGTTATGTATAACGATAAATCTCGTCATATACGACGAAGACATAAAATTGTTAGACAATTACTCTCTAGAGGAATTATCATGATTGACTATGTGTCGGATTCACTTACAAAAGGCCTAACTAGAGAAGTAGTTAAGAAATCACCAAGGGGAATGTGACTGTGACCAAGAAGAAGTCATAGTGGCGGTAACTCTACCTAGAAGACTGGATATCCCAAGATCTAGGTTTAAGAAGATCAAACAAAGTCATTAATGACGGTTCAGCATTGTCAAATAAGCTTTTGGTCCATTCTCGTATAAGACAATGTTCAGTACCAAAGATAAAGCATTAAGGCTTTTTAATAATTTTTAAATTTGATACGTGGTATATCACGTAGTGTATCTACGGGATGACACGTTTAGGAATAACCTATGTAAGTGTGAAGTGTTAGTCGCTTCAAGGAGATCATTGTAAGGCCAGTTCTCTAAGCACTTATGAAACCAGGCGATGTTCATGGCTAAAATGAACACAACAATGAGAACCAAAGATGATTAAGGGTTGGTTATGTGACTTGTAGTTGTCTAGGTATACACCAAAGTTCGACGGTTCAAAGATAAAATCTACCAATTGATCGAGTATATCTCACAAAAGTTCATTACGGAAAGTTCAAAGGGAAACCTACTTATCCAGATGTAATTAATCCTTACTTGCGAATCACACAGTTTTTTATGCATACTTCCGTGATATACTCATTTCTCATTCATGTGGGAGATTATTGGATTTTTTAATGTATTTAATTAATATATTAAATACTTAAAAGATGGTGAATGGGAAATGGAGAAAAATAAATTTTTTTGAGTAAAATTTTAAGTTTTCCCCTTGGTAAATTGGCGTTGTCCCATATTGGAAAAGGAAGAGGGTTTTTATGGGTATATAAATGATTGTTCTTCTTCTAGTTCTTAAAGAGTTCAGAAGAAAGCAAGCCTCGCGCCATCGTCGTCGTCATCGCTCGCTGGGCTCGGCTTCGGCTTCGGCTTTGGCTAAATGATTGATTGATTAACTTGACCAAATTTATTTATTAATAGTAAAATATTAACAGAAATATTTGGCTTCGGCTTCGGCTTCGGCTTTGGATTCAGATTCGGCTTCGACTTCGACTTTGGATTTGAATTCAGATTCGGATTTGGATTTGTCAAATGATCGATTGATTGAGTAACTTTTTAGACCAAATTTTCTTTTGTTAATAGTAAAATATTTAATAATAAAATATTAATATTAAATCCAATCTGTTTTTCTCTTTTGGTAACAGAAAAGTAACTACCCTCTTTATTTTTCCTCTTTATTGTTGAGTAAATGACCATTTATGTAATACTACATTTATGATGTGGCCGTTTTGCAGAAACGGCCATTCTGAAGAGTTGCACCTCTTCAGATTTCAGCCCAACTTTTGGCTATAAATACAACACTATTCTGCTCAGAATTTAACTGCGATTTTCTAAGTTTTCTCCTCCTTTCTTCTGCATATTTTAACTTCAAAGAAAGCCACAATAAGTGTGATTTGCTACTGAACTTTGTGTTTATTGAAACATTGGGGTTTGAAGTATCACTACACTAGTGAGTATTTCTTTCTATCCTGGGAGGAAGTAATCCATAACCTTGGGTACTAGAAGATGATTAAATTCCTTAAGGAAACACTGTGAATTCATTGGGTTCGAATTGATTTTTTGTCATTTATGTTTATATTTATTTATATTTTCAGAATTATTTTACAAATATAGCATACTAACAAGGTGTTCGTTTTAGTGGAGCTTTGGACTCAACAACTTATCGAGAGTTTCGAGTCATGAGAAGTTGTCGAACTTTGTATCCTGGAGGGGACAAGTCAAAAGCATTACTGCTTGATCGGTGAAGATACAGCCGTAGTGGGCTTGAATCTCCTTAAAGAAAGCGAGATATATGCGCCTCAGCCTGAAGAATATTTATTTATTTTTCTCCGTCTTATTTTCAATTGAAATTTCTTGTAATTTCACCAACACTAACCACTTACCATTTCTCTTTTTTTTTTTAATAAATAAAAGGCCATAATTATTTAACCAAGTTTTTGCGCAAACCATTTCCGCATAAAGTTTTTCATAATCAAGTGAAAGCTCCGTTTTGATTTGATATGTATAATCTCCATGTATGGCATTATTATCATATTCCAACAATTGAAGTTGGTACAGAATGTAAATTCTTTTCTTTTGCCAGAACTAGTGATAAAATTATACTGTAGCAGTCTAATGAATAGTACTATTTTGTACTACGAAAATTCATCAAATTCTTCCGTCTGTAGGTTGTTGTCGTGAAGAGATCTTTATGCTGAAAAATTGTTTTTCAATGGTAATTTTTTTTTTACTAGTACTATATTTCAAACACCTATGTCAAACCCCAATTGCTTTTTATACACATTGAAAAAATGACATGTTATCTAGATGGTCTTCTTGTTTGCAGTTTGAGTTATTCCATATTCCTTTAAATCGTCATTAAAGCATCGGACAAGTCTCAAGTCACCCTCTGATTATTTTTCCCTTTTGTCTTTTTCAATAAAACCAGGCAACTTTTACTATTTTTCATTTAAAAGAAAAAAGTCCCAAGTAAATTTGGGTAACATAAAAAGTTCAAACATTAGAAATTGTAAATGATTTTAGACTACTTCATGTTTGTTGCCCAATATATTTAAATGTTGTCACATCAATATTTTTCGATTTGCTTATTAAAAAAAGAAGAAAAAATAAAATTGTTATTGCATAATCGAGTAATTCTCACTATCCTCCTCCTTCCTTCCCTTTCCAAGATCTCATATGTAATATAAAAAACTTATAACTCAAAAAATTTGCGTGTGTATGCAAATGTATCAAAGTGAGCACGACATTTCATTCTATCTGTATACTTAACAATCATTTGGAAAAAAAAAATTGTAGAATCAATTCTCTCTAAGCATCTCTAATAGCCAATAATATTTTCATGACGTGTGGTATGAAGTTTGAGTTGTCACTTCGCTGGAGGGAGTACGCGCTGTCCACCAAACCATGAAATAAAGAAATTGAAATGCAAACATTTCTAAAAAATAAATAAGAATTTTTTGCAAAACCACATCAATTTCAAAATATCTCACCAGGAAAATAAATAAATAATGATTTATAATGCAGCAACCGTTGGCAGTTACACCAGAATCCTGCCCTCGTTCTCCATCTTGTCATATGCAGTATTATATTACTATATTATGTCCAGTTATAACTAGGCAAACATAGGCACCAGCTAACATTTTAGGTTGGCCCCCTGAAGGCCTACTTTTTCTTGCAGCAAAAGGTTGCAATTAGACTAATATTGTTGGAACCTACTATAAAGAGAGAAGAGGAGGAAAAAGTTTATACTCGTCTTCTTAAATTGAGGAGGCGAGCTTTGTTTTTGTCTGTTACAGTAGCTTTAGTACATGACTTAGTGTCTTTTGTGTATTTTCATCTTTTTAGACTTTTGTTATTACTTGTTGTTTCGTTCGGTTTGGTTTTCTAATATCACTCTATCTAGTGTTAGTTTTGTGTTTTCGCTTGGTTTTCTGATCAGTTTACTTATCATTGCCCCTTCCCGTTTATCTCTCCTGAGCCGAAGGTCTACTTGTGAAAACACATTGTGTTTGTTGTTGTCGTTGTTGTTCTTAATAGAGGAGGAAGCATATTTGCTCGCAATAGAAGGGACATCCTTCTACAAGGAGTGTCTTCCAACACCACTTCGCAGATAAACATTCACTAAATATACATGTAAACCAATGCCAAATATCAATTTGGGACTAACTCGCATACAAATCGAGCTAGTGATAATAGGTCAGACATCCCTTGTACAAAATTCTGTGTACACTACTGTTTGCACGAACAAACTATGTAACCTAGTGAATCAGCCCACTTGGCTCCATAGGCAGGGGAACTAGCCTTAAGATATGGGTTCCCGGCCAAGTAGGTTTTGCCCAAACATTGTATTTACATTAGAAAATTCAATAAAACTTTATAAAGATTTGATTTTGAATCCATTTATTATTATATATATAACTCGAGGTTGTCGCAGGAACCCAAATTTAAATTTCCGGATCCGCCTCTGTTCGTAGGTAATCGCTCAACTGGCATTTAGCTTAGTGGATAAGTGCCAATTGCATAAGCATCTATAGGGTTCAAGATATGTAACATAACAGAATGTAGCAGCAAGAAAATTCTAATTAGAAACTCTATTAATCATGA